>VWZZ01007118.1:130113-141607 GCA_013399095.1 Psophia crepitans
AAAAAACCCGCTTTATCCCCCCCCCCCCCTTTTTTTCCTTCCCTCGCTCTCGCCAAGACCGCTGCCTCAATTCCCCTTGACGGTTTTATCGGGGAAGAGTTACTCTTCCCTTCAAACTCAGGACTGCTCTGAGGTGTGGCCGCACGACACCCAGCCGTGCTGCCTCGCTCCAGCCGCCTGCATTTCAGCGCTGTAGCACCGAGCGAACCCCTTCGAGTGAGGTTTGCCTCCTTTTCCGAAGGAGCTCGGGTGGCTGAGGAAAGCCGCCGCGGCCTGCGCACGTACCTCCTCCCGGTGACGGAAAACCAGGCCGCGGCAGGGGCAGCGCAGGTGCAAAGGGCGCAGCGGCGCCAGGGTCTGCCCGCGCTCCGACGCGCTTCGGGCCTGGACGGATGGAAAAGGGCTAAACCCCCAAAGCGCCCCGTAGGTAATCCTTCACCGCTCCGCGTAATACGCAAGTGACGCCATCGTAGGAATGAGCTTTTAAAACTCCAGTGAAACATCCCGATTCCTGGGGGGGCCTTGACTGAGAACACGCTCACCCTCAGTAGTCGTGCTGATCCTTTTTGCCTGGTCTGAGCCAAGATTTTGTAAACCTCAGTCAGCTCTGTCTCATGCGCCTAATAATATGGAGCAAGAAATAATCCAGCCTTATAAAAACTGTGGGGTTTGGCCTCAGCCCGTATTGATTATCAAGCTCATAAATGAAGACCAAACTTCTGGTTCTTGTCCAAACAACAGTCACCTCGGAGCTCCATGCCTACAAATCAGACCGGCAGACATTAGCTGTTCTGAGTTTGTTCAGACTCACGCTTCTCACTTTCGTCTGACTTTCCTTTTGTTTATGCACATTTTGCTTGAGTAAACTCTTTTTTCCAGTTGCGTGCTCTTCACAGAATTGGAATACTCACTGACTTCTATAGACATTCTCTGGTCAAACCCTGCTGCCATGAAACTAAGGGCAAAATGCTGCTGATTTTATTGTAATCAAGATGTCCCCACTGGAAACTCTAGTCTTTGAGGTAGCTGCTGGAAAGCGGTGCTATAGGAAACCAGGACTAACTACGCAATGCTATTAAGCACCCAAGTAACCCCATAAATCGGGGCTGAATGGAGACATCTGAGCTACTTCTATCAGCTCTGCTAGGAAGGAGCGTAACTCTGACTAGCCCTGGTCGCCCCTACATGCCAGCCTCTGTCACAGACCTGCAGCCCATGACTCATCTCATTGAAATGAGCATAAAAAGGTGGCAGAACATAGCCCGGAGTGCTGTCACCCTGGGAAGAAGCCTAGGACAGCTTGCATTGCATTGCTGAAAATTACTGCTGCCCGTTGTCAGCAACGACTGCACCCAGCTGAGAGTTTCCCTCTCCTTACCTGCCAAATGCTATCACACCTGGAACCCATTTGTGCCACTAAAATACCATTTGTAAGTTTAAATGCTGTATATAAAGGCTATATTGGAATGCTGCTTCTAATTGTGCCAAATTAAGCACGTGCTTTTGAAGAGGTGAAACAGGCCCATAGCAAGCTTTAATTTGCTGGGTATTGATGGGAGGGTTTCAGCAATGTGCCCTCGTGAAGTCTGCTTGATACTGGGACCTCTCTCGGCATGCTCATGGCAGAAGGACAGCCCTGTTTTGAGGATTGGTTCACCTTCTCATCCGTCCTTCCCTGCCACGTTGAGCTGGAGCTCTCCAGAGGTGAGGGGTGACAATGCCTTCTCTTGGCATGGATGGAAAGCTCTTGAGCATGGATGACTTTCCTGGAGAGCCCTTGGACAAGATAACAGCCGCTGCCCAGGCTGAATTTGTTTTCTCAGCACTGAATGCCAGGGAAGGGGTGAAGCGATTACCACGGGCGGAATGTGGATCAGTGGGGGAGGGCAGCGGTGCTCTTGAAAGGAAGAGTCTCTACTGCAGTGCAAGCTTGGCCAGCTGGCCAGAGTCCTTGTCCCAGGGTACTGAGGGCTTCTGCCCTATATGGGCAACTACAACCCCAAGGAAAACCTTGTGAGTGACAGAGTACACTAAGCTCTTTAGTAGACTTTGAGGGAAGCCCTCAAAATGGTGGGGAGATGCCTGTGCTCTTATATATGTGCTGTTATTCTCTGTTTTCTTCATGTGCTGGCTGAAGTACTTTTTGATGCTTTGGAAAAATGTATGCATCTCTCCACTTCAGCTTCACGGGTTGCTGCAGAGGTGGGTTGTATGCTGGGATACCCTCAGAGATGATGGTCTGAAGCCATATCATGTGAGCAGGCAGAGGAGGAAAACCCTCTTGGAGTTCACGAGGGCAGTTTTGCTGGGAAATGCCAAGGCCTGCCTGTGGACGCTGTTTGTGTGCAGTGAATGTGGCAGGGGCCAGGAAGAGTAACTCTGGAGACCTGCTTGGATGAAGGGAAGGCTTGGAGAAAACCAGTCCAGCAAAAGGAGCTTTACTAGGTCTCTGTGACAGATGGATTGAATTATTCGAGCTTAAACTAATACAAATTTTCCATGTCAGATACTATGCCTTTCACTTCGTGAGGACTGAAGTGTTTTGGGCAGTGTCTCTTTAATGTACTGCTGAAGCCTGCACATGCAGATATGTGTTTTCGGGCTGCTAAAATAATTCTGTGTAAGAGGGAAACTATGAGCAACTGAGGGAGGAAATAACACTTCTGAAAAATAAAATCTGCTTCAGAAACTGATGTGTGCTTTGAAAAACAAAGCGTTTTATCACTGAGGATTTCTGGCTTTTTACCACGTACCAATCTGAATCCAGTTTTGAAGTTTCCACTTGGCCGTATCAACTCTTACTCTCAGTGGAATTTTTGTCTGAGTGGAAACAGGAGCATTGGGCCCTCTGACAGCAGAGTTTTTCCTCCCCCAGCCAGAGCCTGAACGGTAGGGCATGCAGCAATCTTTCCTAAGAACGTGACATCGCCAATGTCGGCATCTCTCTAGCACGGCGGCTCACCCTGGCAATGCACCCCATGCATTTTTGGCCCTGTTTCTTCAACAGTCCCACTTGACTTCACGCTTACAAGCAACCTCCTTGAAACAAAGCTTAGGGTGTGCTGGCGTATTTTGCAGGACAAGGGTCAAAACTTTCATAGCCCGGAGCCCAAATAACAGGTTTTTGCTCTGCAAGCCACCACACTCTCGAGCTAAATGCTATCAAGTCAGCTGATGGAGTTAACAGCAGAAATGTAGAAGGAAACAGAGCTGGCGAAATAGCTTGTGATTATTATCTGAGGGCTGGGTGGAGTATCTTTTGGAGGGGCAGCAGCTGGGAGCTGGTGTATCCAGAATAGAGAAGCTGACATTACAGAACTTCTTTCCCTGCTAAATGCTTTGGTTTTCTCTGAACTTCCTAACTTCCCGGAGGGGTGGCAGCTATGTGACCTGCAAACCCCAGGGAGACCGGTCCCAGCTTTGAGATCAAGGAACTCAAAGTGACAATGGGAACAGAGAGAAAAACAAATGATCTTTTTTAAGGAATACACTTTGAATTATTCATCTGCGTGTTACTGAAATCTGTTTTGTTCCTCACTGTACTGGCTATGAGGCACTCTAATTACAAGTATTTAACACACACATAAATTACCTTGCCAGCCATGACGAATGCTGCTTGTAAAGCCTAGAAGTATTATTCCTGCAACTGCAGCCCAAAACCCATGATAGACCACCTGTTAGGTGGGACGCAAAATGATCGCTAGCATGTTATGAATAGTTGGAATTCTATGAAAATAGGTGAGGCTTCTGTAGTGCCCTGGAAATCTCTAGACGTCCTCTGTTTGCTATGCACCTAATACCAGTTCTTTAGGGGTGTAGTTGGGCTCATTTTTAACCAGATGCTTGAAGAAACCAGTGAGGAACTGGGAGGACAAGGACCTGGCTTTGGGTGGTGGTCCAAAGCTTTGCTGTTCAAATGCCACGGGAGCGCCGCACCCGGCTTTCCCTGGCTCCCCATCCCTTTTCACTTTCTTGCCAGCCTTGAGAAGGCATTTCATGGCATCCCCACCGATGCGCAGTGGTTGTGCTGGGGGAAAAATGACAACATAGAACATAAGCATCGACATGCAGCGACTCCACGGGTGGTGGTGAAGTTGATAGAGGGAGACTTCTGAAAATATGTGACAGACTTCAAATGTCAGGTTGCTTCCTGAGCCCTAAATAAGCCTGCTTAGACTGCTGCTTTTTTTTTTTTTTTACGGCTGCAAATTTAACTCCTTGCAAACGCATCCTGTGATCTCTCGCTCAGTTCAAAGCTGTGCTAGTTGTGTGCTTGCATCTTAGACACGCTGTCTTCCAAATGCCTTAAAACAGCCTGAAGCAAAGGTCCGTGGTGGCTGGGGAAAAAGCACACTTGCAATGGGATACAAAATAAAAAATAAAAAAAAATTTCCTTGAGTTGCAGTCAGATGCAATATCATATGCCCGCATTGCAGCCTGGCCGGGTGCTCTCCGGCGATGAGCAGCTGGGGGCAGTAAACACCTCTCAGATGCAACCAGGGTCACAGGTTCCACTCCTAAAAGTGGCTGCCTGGGGGAGGAACATGTTCAGCCCACAGAAACTCATGTCTGGGTCATATAAGGTCTGTGTAATTCTCCAGGCCTCAGACTAGAGTTAGATAGGACAGGAGTGAAGCCTAGACTGTGTGTGAGTTACAGGAAAGGATTGGACCTGCTCAGCCTACGTACGGTGCCAAGGAATGGCTACCTGCTAGCTAGTCTGAGTCCTCCTCCGTCCCTTGATATATGGCCTCCAACCTGGGCCGAGCGCAGAGCCTGCGGCGGGGTGAGGTGTGTTATTCGACCTCTGTTTGGACTGGGACCGCAGGGACGTGAGCAGAGGAGCCCTCCGCTGGCAGCGAGTGTCGGCCAGCTGGAATTTGCAATGTAAAGCATCAAGTTAAACTTCAGAAAAGTTTCTGAGGACTTTTTCTGGGGCAGGCTGTGCTTCTTCAGCAGTTTTGGGAAAGCGCCATCGGGACACGGGAGAGCTGACAGTGCTGTGCAGCCAGGGGCACTGCTTGAAAGCCCTTTTCTGATCTGCATTAGCACTTCAGTAGGGAAAGGCTGCAGGAGAGGTTTACCCGCTGCAGCTCCTCAGGCCCAGCACAAGCTCAGTCTCTCATCTGTGTCTCTGCAGCTCTGTAGCTTGCCTTCAGAAGCGACTTCGCACACCAGCCTGGTGCCATAAGGACTTTAGAAGGATGCAGTTATGTTCTGTGGGAGCATCTGCACCAAGCGTTTGCCAAAGCAGAGGTCAGGGTTGCTCTGCTCTCTGCAGAAAGCCTGCAAATTGGGTGACAGCCCCTGAGATCATCTCAGCAGTCAAAAAGATGGCATCAGACAACTAACTCTTGTGGCATGTGGTACCGTTATGCTTTCCCTAGCAAAATAGTCCGAGAAATCACGTTGGCAGCATCTGCAGTAGCGAGCGTGTTGGCCAGGGCCTGTTCTTTGGCCCTGAGGTCAAGCAAGCGTTCGCAGGGCCCAGCTCATGTCTTCAGAGCTGATTTCAATTTCTCCTCAGGACGGGGTTAGCTCACCCATTCTGTGGTCAGGACCAGCCCCGGGGCTGCCAACTGGGAGAGCCCAGGGTGTCACAGGCCAAAACTGTGGTGGGGAATGTGTTAACAGTTAAAAAGCACGGAGGGATGCATGTGGCTGCATGTGCCCTGACCTTCTTTGCTTTACTGGTGTGGATATCGTCACTGGGAATACGAGGAGCTGACAGAAGTGGTGCTCTGCCCACTGGTAAATGAGGCAAAAGCTTAAGCTGTGTGTGTCCTCCACTCCCCGCCCCAAGCAAAGCGCCTGCCTATGTGGGCTGGCTGGGGAGAGCTTTCCCGTGCTACGTGGCTGCGTGGTCTCTCCTCTGCCCGGCCCCTCTCTGCCTCTCCTCCCTGCCCGCTCACCAGTAGACGCGAAAGGTGGCAGGGGCGTTGGGCACAGCAAGGTTCGTCTCTCAAAGCCCGGACAAGATGGCAATTTTACAATTCTGCACTATTTACAGATGAGCTTGCCATGGCCTCCCCGCTGCACCAGGGCTTGTGTTGAGTGGTGTGGCTGAATCCAATCCCTCCAGTTGAGCTGCATCTCCGTGTGATCCTGCCGGCTGCGCGGGCAGCCAGAGTTCAGAGCCTGGCTGAGCTCTTCCCTTGGATGACAAAGGCGTGAGTCAGTTACAAGCTTAGTGTAACCTACTTATTTATAAAGACTGTACACAAAGATGATTTTTTTTTTCCCCTCCTTGGCTACTGCAGACACTTCCAGCAGGGAGAAGCCTCCTTGCTCTGAACTCACGACAAGTTTCCCCCCGCTCTGATGAGGCCTCGCTTCTCTTTGCTTTACAGGATCCAGTCAGACAATTTGCAATCCATGGAGTGAGCAGCGAGCTGCGCACGCTTGTTTGCACTACCCAATTTGCAGCGTGTGCCCGAGGCAGAGCAATGGCTGCGGGAGTCAGGTATGGGCAAGATAGTATCGTGCGTGTGGCTACCTACGGCATAACCGAGAGGGAGCCAAAACTCTTCAGTCTGAAGTTGTGACCCCTCCAAAAAACCACACCCTTTCAGTTTCCACCTAACTCTAGAAGCAGTAACATTCATTCCTGATCTTAGTATTTTTCTAAGCTCTGTGCCTGTGTAGTCTACAAGACCTAGTCCCCCTCCTGCCGTGTGCTAGGTATCAAAATGACATAACAGGGTAGAGTTTCAGACATGTCAAGGCCACATGCATTCACCTAAATGTAGTCATGTAGCGCTATTTTAGGCACATGTATTTACCCTGCCCAGCCTCTAACTGGCTGCGTTATACATCTTACAGTACCCAAAACACCCGTACAGGCCTGGCATGTCTGACACACAACCCACGAGAGCCCCACACCCTTCTGGACTGGCAGGGAAGGGCTGAGCGGGACACACACATATGCCTAAAATAGCACTAGACACCTCTGCTTTGGCAGCTAAGTCCTTCCCAACACCAGCTTCAGCCTTTCCCTGGCCGGTCTGCACAGTCCCACTGGTCCAGCTGCTAAAGTCTTACTAGCAGGGGCTAATTTTCCACGTCAGTGCAATTGTAATTTGCCAGAGCTGCACCTGGTTAGGACTGGTTATTTATTGTTTCAGCAAGAGCAGGACTTGATGAAATGTTCAAAGCCATATATAATGAAGTTCAGGATAACCTGGCACGCACAAGAGCATTGAACAGTACAGACTTGCCAAAAGCAATATAGGATTTGATAGGCTTTGGCTGCCTGCGCGGTGTGACTACTTACAGATCACGGACCTGAATCTTTATAGCGCTGCATCCTGTGCGGCCACTTATTAGAGCATAAAATGGGAGTAAGTGTTAGCAGTCAGCCCTAGAGGTACTTCACAGCGACTTTGTCGTGGAATAAATGACTGTGAAGCACGTTATCGTTCGGGACTGTAAACCTACCAATGCAACAAGGTCTTCCTACCTCAATGTTTGTGTGTTCTCACCGTCAGGTTACAGCTGTATTTGCCTTTTTGATGAAAACCGGCCACCTCTGGATATGCCTGCACACACAGCCAAAGCGATACGCTCGCCTCACCAATTGCATCACATAAGTAGGTTTTGATGCCAACGCACCCCTTGTGCACAGAGTAATTGCACAAACGAGCTGCCGTTGTGGCAGAAGGAGCGGACGCACCCACGGCCTAAGCAGGTCTGGGTCGGTGAGGCAGCGCGGCTCTGTGGGTACCGCGGTGCTCGGTCTCTGGTAGAGCTGCTCCAAAAGGCTTCGGCTTCTGAAACTTTGGCATCAGCGGGATGCGAAGGGGAAAAAGGACACGTGTGCAAGAGCAGCTCTCCCTTTCCAGCCCACTCTGTTAAGCCAGACTGACTTTGGCTGCTGGGACAGAGGGGCTGCGCTCCACGCACGAAAGCGCCTCGGCACCTCGTGGCTGCGCGGAGTGAGCTGGAGCACTCTGGTGCAGGGGTTTAAAACTACCTCCAGCCACAGCACCACCGCGGCTAAGCGTGCGGGACATCTCAGGAGTCGAGAGGACTTGAGGGCCGGCTCAAGCAGTGGGCCCTTGCGGGGCTGCGGGCTGAGAAGCTCAGTGCCCGGAGAGGGCCCCGCCGCCCGCCCCAGAGCCGTGCCGCCGGCAGCCTCCCGGGCACCTGCCCGGTCTGCCCGGGATCTCCCGCCGGTGCCGGTGCTCCGGGCGCTGGGTGGCGGAGGGAAGGTTATGGCTGGGCCCGGGCGGAGGCCGGTGAGCCCGCGGCAGGGAAGGCGCTGGCGAGCAGAGGGCGCTCCGCCACCGCCAGCCCCGGCCGGGCAGCGCGGCCCCGCGGGGAGCGGGGCTGCGGGTCCGGGGCTGGGCATCACCGGGAGTGTGTAGTATTGCCAGGGCAGGGCGAGGGCTGGCCTGCGGCCCGTTACAGAGTCCGGCCTACAGGTACGTCTGCCTGAGCCTCTAATGAATCGATGCCGTTTCTCGGGGATGCAGAGACAGAAACGAGTCATTCTTGCAGGCAGAAAAGAAATACTGAGTATGAAAGGGTCCGGATTCTGCTCCCTGCCCGCCGAACCAAGGCAGGGGATGAAGTGCGAACTGCAGACTTGAGCCGCTGCCTTGCAGTACAAGAGCCCAGCTGCACACTGGGCGGTGAACAGGTTTGCTGCTTTCCTCTGGCACGCAAATGGCAATGGCGACGGGAAACGTCAGTTAACGCGACAACTGAAACCTGCGGCCCGCGGTTCTCAGCTTTTTCGTGTTTGTTTCCTTTTTCTTTTTACTCTGTATTTCCTCCTCTCGCCTTCACCGCACAAGCCCTCTGACAGCCGGTCAGGCTCAGACAAGTCACTGGGGCTGCAGCGAAAGCAGGTTCCAGGTGACGGCAGCAGCAACCATTTAGCTGTCGCACCGTATCACGGCAAGCGACGCGCTGAAACGCCGCTTGTCCACCCTCCGGCCCCCTCTTTGTACCACCCTCTCAGTTTTAGCCCGGTGGTGCCTGCAGGGGGTCTGCGGGGCAGCACCTTGGCTCGCTGTGGGTGGAGGCACCCTCCCGTCCCACCGGAGGCAGCTCAGTGGCAGCTTTCTGCCAACCTGCCAGGGCCCAGCGATGCCTTATCTCTAAACGGGTCCCTGGAGAAGGGTCGCGGGGAAGCTGGTAGGCATACCTTCAGACTAGGTAGACAAAATACTGAGCATGGGAAGTTTTTAAGCTCTTGGCACTTTTTGTGATGTACAAAGAACAAAATTTACTATTATTACTGCTGGTTTTAGAGGTAATAAAAGTAGGCCCTGATGCAGCACCCCCTGCGCAGATCAAACCCACGTTTGTCACAGAAGCAGGACTCTTCTGCCCTGAGAGATGCGGGATGTGTGATTAGATCTCCTTCCAGCTTGAAGCCTGTTTTCTGAGTGCCACTCCCTCCAAAAAAGGGTGAAGAACAGCAGGAGAGAGGATGGAGGAGCAGCAGCCTCTCTTCCCTCGTTCATTTATGGCAAAGCTCTTCTTGTGAATGGCAAAGAGTCTTCACGCTGAAGACCAAATAGCAAGGGAGCTCTGGATGTGTTTAAATAAAGCTAGGTTTAATTAGAGCTGTTCAAAAATTAAATGAAGAAACGGAGTGTATTTATGCTTGCACTCAAAAATATATTAGGGCCTCAGGCAGATCTAGGTCAGCACAGCTCAAGTAAAATCCCTGGGAAAACGCAGCGTGTGGGAAAGTATTCAGGTTTGCCTGTCCAACGGGAGCGGGTTAACTCCTGCCAGTGCCGCAGTACCCAAACCCTGGGTGTACTGGCCTTGGCATCGCGATGCCGCGCGGCCCATGCCAAGAGTTCAGCAACCTCGAACCACCATTCACACGACGACTTCTGGCTTGTTTGGCATTTTGGGTTGGTTTCTCCACTCGCCCTACTTGTGTCTCCTTTATGGCTACCACATTGCATCTTCCTGCATAGTCAGGGGATCCAGGTACATTTTCCTTTTCTTTAATTAAAGCTGAGGTTCTGCTACGATCGTGTGACTCAGAGGGCCATAGGTCTAAGAAATACACCTGATAGCTGAGCCTTGAGATAAATCCCCGCATATTGGCAACTCCAAGTTGCATTGCTAAGCTCTATCTAACATATCAAAAAGAAAGAAACAAGCGAAATAATAAAAAGGTATTTTGTTTCCTAAGAAACACTCAGCCTTTTGATTACACCTCCAGTCTTCCAAGTGCCAGTCCGCAGGTCTAGGCTCTGCCTAAGGAAGCCAAGCTGCTCACCCCCGAACCACTAGTGATGTTCTGGAGAGGTCGGGACCAGCCATGGCAGGCGTTGCACGAGGCTGGTGGCACGGTGCCACAGATCAAAGGGCTGGGAAAGGTCAAGTGTTTTGCGTGGACGGGCTTTGGGATCAGCTGGGCTTGAGGTAAGGCCCTGTGGCTGCTGCGGGGCACGGGAAGCTCTCTCCAGTGGGGCCGAGATCCCTCCCGCTGCTGGCAAAGGAGAGGGGCGTCCGTGCTTTGCTAAGGAATCAGGGCAACGGTGTAAATTCCAGGAGTTGTCGAAATTCCAAATTTTCGTGCCAAGAAGTCTCAACATTTTCTAATATTATTTCAGAGTGCATCAGCAAAACGTCACCAGCAGCGCTCATGCTTCACCTGGCCTCGTCTGAAATGAAACGCTTAACTGACAGAAGCCGTAGCAGACCTGGAGGAGCTATCTGAATAGACTCTTGGGATATAAAAAATTAAAATTTCGCTCCCGCAGAGCACTTTGGGGTTTTTTGCCTGGCAGCTGTTTCAAAGGGGCCTTCTCAGGCCTTCTCAAAACTTCTGGACAATTTCGGTAAATGCGTACCACTGGACCCTGCAAAGAGCGGCGCCGCAGGAGGCGGGTGCTCCGGGCACCCTGCAGTTAGACTCTGGGCCCCCCGCTCTCCCTGGGCTGCTGGTCCAGCCTCAGGCAGGCAGCGGCTAGCAGCTCCCTTCGCCCTCCCCCCGCACCACGTAGCGCCCGGCCGCGGTTTGCATCGTCAGCTATTGACCCTGCTGTGACACACTATTGACGTCCGCAGTTTCACGGGCCTTATTTGTCTTTCCCACCCCACCTAATCCCAGAAATACACCCGTGGGGGTGCGAAACGCGCTGCCTCCGGCCCGCACCCGAACCCTCTCCAGGACAGGGGGGCAGCCTCTGCCCCGCAGCCGCCCGCGGATCCCTCACGGAGCCGGCGCCTTGAGCGGCCTCGGGCGGGGCAGCGCGGGGCATTGCACTGCGTTGCACTGCACTGCACGGCCTGGCACTGCAGTGCAGGTCGGAGTCGGGCAGGGCGGCGCGGGGCACTGCAGTGCAGGTCGCACTAAGGCAGGGCAGCGCAGGGAAGGCCCGGGGGACCCCCCCACCCCCAGGGCGGCGGGAGGGCAGCCCCGGGCCGCGGTTGCGCCCTTGGCCACACCGGGAGCCGCCACCCCCCGCCGGGAAATGGGTCACCGCGCGCTTGCACAACCCGCCCCGCCCCCACGTGA
>VWZZ01007118.1:142031-180040 GCA_013399095.1 Psophia crepitans
AAAAGCCTCTTTGCTGGAGGTTTTTGCGCCGCGAGGTTGGCAGGCAGACGTGAGGGCTGGGGCCTGATACCGGTTTGCCGGCACGGGGGCCGCTGTGGGCTCCGAGGCGTTAAGGGCGCGCGGGGTTTTCTGAGGGCCCTGCGCTGTAGCAGTGACTAAGGTAAGCGAGCCGCAGGGGGGCCGTGAACCCGACCTCGCAAGCTCGCTCCTACTCAAGTCGTCCCTGAGGAAGCGGGACCCCAGCGATGTTCTGTCAGAACTTAGGCACGAGAAGGACAGCAGCTTCGTGCCTGGCGTTTCCATATGTAATGCCCACCCCCCTTACGCAGCATTTGATATACGGCTTGCAGTCCTACTGAAATCAATAGCATTTTCTCCTTCGCTTGGAGACTAAGCCACCTATTTCCAGGGGTCTGTGTGTTCATACAAATCCTCTCATGCAGCTGATGTCCGCGCTCCTCTCTCCTTCCCGCAGTGCTGCCGGGCGCTGGCTCTGTAATAAGAATTGCAAATATCTTTGCTCCTGTTTTAAGGAAAACCTCCGCAGCACGCTGTTGGCAAGGCAGCTCGGTTACTCTGCTTGTGTAATTGAGAGAGGGATGGGGACAGGAACTGCTCCAGCTCTTACTGTTTGGCCCACCAGCGGCAGGCTGATAGCTTTCCCACTGGCTTTTATTAGGATTTGCCTCAAAAGAGGAAAAGAAGAAAAAAAAAAACCCAAAACCCCAAAAAACCTCACAATAACCCCAAAGCCTTACCCGGTGCTGGGAGTTGACTGGCTGCAGGGCTTTGAATAGCCTCAAGCACCTGCCGCTAGCTTTTGGCAAGCTGTTACATGGTCCCGTAAGTGCATGGGTGGACTTGACCCCTGTTTTATTAGAACACAGCAGTAGGTTTGCAGGATAAAACCTAAGTGGATCTGGAAAAGGGAAAGGCATTGTGAGTAAATGAGTAAAAAGGACAACAGCTTTCTCATTCTTCTTGTGCATTTAAAACTATAACCAATGCACGTTCAATCAGTGCAGATGCCTACGATTTTGGTGGGACTTAGGTCAGGCCCTTGAAGAACCTGTGTGCTAAAATACTGTAATGGGTGCCCAAAATGGGATGCATTTTACAAGGGCTTTTTGAAATGCTTAAGCTGCCCAATTTTCTTTCTTGTTAAGGCTCTCATCGCTGCCACAGTGGGAGAGAGGAAGAAATGTATTTCGTAGATGAAAGGTGCTTGAAGTGAGCTGGTTTTGTTTGGGCTTTTTTTTTTTACTCTTTTTTTTTTTTCTAACTGCACTTTTCTTGGCATCTACTTGAAAAATGACTGTAATGTTTATATTCAGTTTTAAAGCTGTAGGTTTTAATACCCTCTGCAGTTTAATCGAGTGAATATGGGGAAATCTACTTAGTGAACTGCTTGACCACTTTAGTGTATGAAGGTGACAAGCACAGTCAATCTGCACCTTCTTCATGCTCTGAATTATATTTCATAACAAATGAAAGCACAGAACAACCAGATCCAAAAAGAGTGGAGTTAAACTGGTTGTGAAGCACCACTGGCAAATACCACCTGCATAGTCATATTGGTCAGTGATACGAAGGATTCCCAATTCCCCACCCCTCTACTCAATGCGTACAAAGAAATGAATTGCTTTCAAATTTAAAATGACCAGGTATCAGCGGGGAGGAAGGAAGGAAGGAGGCTTTTGCACATCCCAGTTTAAATGTGATGGAGCAGGGCCGCAAGGAACAGACATGCATACCAGTCCCCCGTGGCTCCTGAGCAGAAGGCTTTTGTTCTGCAGGGCAAGATCAGGTGGCGAGGCAGGGCCTGCGCTGGCAGAGAGAAAGCGAGCTCCATCTGTAACAGCGCAGCCTGTGAGGGTAAGCAGCTTTCTGAAATGCTTGTGCTGAAATTTAACAGCCCCTGGTGTGTTCTGGCAGGGACTCGTACTTCTTGGTGAGCCGCCTGAATTGGGGAATGACACTGAAATCCCTCTGTCCTTCTCCCAGGTACTCACCCGTGTGTGCGTGTTTGCCTACCTGTTGTTCTACCAAAGACTCACTCTACTTACAAGCTCTGATGCAGTTGTGGTATTTTTTTTTAATCACTAGCCCTGAAAACTGAATAGCCTACTGGATGCCTCAGGCTGTCAGTGTCTTGTCAGCAGGCACACAGCTCCACCGGTGTAAAGTCCCCGATAGCTTTGGGAACAGCAACGCTCGCTTACCCTAATTCTGTCCACACTGAGACTTGTGCCAGTAAAAGTCTTTAGTAAAAGATACTGAATACTAATCTATGTAGTTATACCTATAAAGAGGTGTGTGTATCTATAAATAAATAGGTATATACATCTATAAAGGAAAAAAATATCTGGTTTTGCTTCTCTGCAAATGTTTCACAAAGGTGTAAGTTTGGGATTCTCTAAATGTGGAAGTTGTCTGGTTGGAACTGCATTGGTAGAATTAAAGCACTATGGGGCCTGTGGCAGGGGTACTGTTACACTGGTGTTTCCTATTAATACTTATCCTCTCAGATCAAAGCAAAATAAATGCAGTTCTTCGGAGTTTGTAGCTCTGTGGCAGGGACTGTGCAGATGTGATGGCCTGTTGGCACCAGAAGGGAGGTGACCCGCTCCCACCCTTCCCTACCAGGTTCCAGGGTGGGTGATACTGGTCTGTACTCAACGTTGACTGTTGCTTGTCTGCCCCTAGGTAAAGCTGGCTGAATTCACTTGCACAGCAGAAGGTGAGTACTAAGGCTAATCACAGAAAAAAACTCACTAGTTCTTTGCTAGATTAATGAGCTAAATTATTTCCCATGTGTTTTGATAAGCAATAGAGGCGGTTCAAGGGATCAGACAGATCAGCCTGGGAAAAGAGAGATGGAAAAGGGGACACACTACCTGTTCTGGAGGCCACAAGTCACTGGCAAGGAGCAGGATGAGGCTGGCAGCACAATTAAGAAGTTTTTGTACCAGAATTCCCACATTTGCTTTCGCGCCATGGTTATTTCAGGGAGGTTGTAGGAAGATGTCATTTTTCATGTACAGCTTTTTGGCTGTTTGTAATTGTCTCCTGGCTGAAGGCTGCTGTTCTCATTGAGCTGCCAGTCTGTGGGAGCACATCCCAGTTCTTTTCAGGCAAAAATCAGGCAGGCTGCTTTGAATAGTTGCAATAGTTGGTCTGCGCTCATCTGAAGTGAAAGGAGGAGTGCTTGCTGGAACCACTCCACAGGCAGTTGGATGAGGCCAACATCCAGCAGAGGGGCTCAGGGTGGTAACAGATTTTACTGGCACAGCCAGATTCAGAAGATGACATAAATTCACAGGGGAGAAAAAAAAAATTACAAAAAAATCACCTCTACATCCAAAATACACCATACTCTTACAAAAATCAGTATTCAGGCCTTTTTTAGAGTAGCACTCAGACTACTTTAACGTACTTTTTGTTGAATTTTTCCCTCCTGTAAGGTACACTAGTCTTTGGATCTTTATACCAACTTGACTCGTGTCTATCAGTAGTCAATCTGAGGGCACTTGAGCATGTGAAAAGGCGTCAGAGTACAAGAACTGGACTTTGAGTTGTGGAGTTGGGCTTGCCATCTGCCTGACGGTGTCAAGGAAATGCAGCAGTAAGGGCGTGCTGAGTAGGATCCCACAGGAAACACAAACCCAGTGGAGCTGCTGAGGAAGGTGGCTGCATTTTTTCACTTACGTTAGAAACACGAACAGGGTGGTTATGTTTTAGCTGAATGAAGTATACTCCAAAGGAACATTGTGAGAATGGATTTTGGCCATCTGGAGATAGGCCTAAATGTGGCTTTCAATGCAGCCTTTCTTTTCTCTTCTTTTTTCTGCCCTTCTGTCTGGTTAATTATTAATCCAGTGCGTTGAGAGCTACATTCTTCTGAGCGACTCCTCCCATGTTTCTAACCTGGGCGACTTGTCTTATTAGTCTGTGGACTAAAATTGCTCCTTCATAAAATATTGTACTCTGGAAAGAAACCCAGGCGGCAGAGTGTACAGAAGGTGTGTCATCCAGGCCTTGCAGCGCGTTACGAGAACTGCCTTGCTTATCCATTATGCTGCTTTCTTAAATGACCTCTGCAGCATTCAGTAAAATGGCCTCAGGTTGTTGTGGACTTTGTGGTCTCTTCAGCACATGCAATTAATCTGGAGGGAAAAATAAATCTAGCATCAGAATGAGTGTTTTACTGGAACTGAGTTGCAATTTCTGTGCATAATTTAACACTTTGGGGAGTGAACGTTCTCCGCTTGCTTGAAATAATTTAGAGGCAGTTTTGAAATAGAACACATTTGTGTAAATACATCTTGGGATTAAAGATGTCATATTTAGTGTTCCAGCATTACGTCTCTGTCTGGGATGTGCCATACAGTAATCTCTAAGCTCTGTTCTGCGAAACTGTTTCTCTTATGAATAGACTCAAAGTAGTCTTCCTGGCATAATTTCTTTCTTTTTTTTTTTTTTTTTCTCCTTAAATAAGCAGCTGTAGGATAAAGCCCAGTGCAGGGTAATTCTCTGCCTGTCTTATAGATGGGAAAACTGAGGAGAAATTTGGCTGAAAGTGGCCTCAAGCTAGTGGTTCACATTTTACAGTACTTAGCAAGGAAAGGAGCTGTTTTAACACATGGATTTCCCCAAAATCGCCACCCTCAGAGTTACAGATCGCTTTCTAAAGTTGTCCCAAAGTTACCTGATTAATCTGCGGCAGACCTGAGTGTATAGTTCAAAGGCGAAGTATATAGTTCATTGTGTCCTTTCCTGCATTAGTAATATAGCCCGATTTATGGATCCTTACTGAGAGATCCCACACCGACAAGGTTGATGACACTTTTTCATAATAAATTTGGGTGAAATCTAGTGTGAAATTCGCAGGTATATTCAGGCCCATTGACACAGACTACTTACAAACCCCTTTGTATTGCCTTTCGTGTTTCTTCTGAGACTAGGTAGCTTATTTGGGATCAGATATTGTTAACCTGACCCTTTGAAAACCTCACCGATTCTGTTCAAGGGCTGAAGGATTTCTCGGCGTGCACCACCACAGCAGGATCCAGATCTCAGGCAACGAGCGTTAGTGGTGGCATTTAGAGATCGCTTTCTGCTGTGATGATGATGTGACGTTTACTCAGCTAAGAATAGGCAGTTGTAATAAGTTTTTGGTTACTGCATTTTTAAAGCTAGGGCTCATTTATTTTGCAGTTAAATAAAACCTACAGTAATTTATGCTCCTTTGCCAGTGGTTTCAGCATTTACCTTCACATTTGCTATCTGTAAGTGAGCAGAAGTTTCGAATTTCTTCAGGACAAGGAACCACTTGGTTAGTATAAAAATGCATTTTCAGATTTCTGGGTCAGTCATGTTTTCTGCAGCGTCAAGCGGTACCTTGGTTGCACCTACTGCACAAAGGGACCAGTCCTGCATTACCCCAGTGGGCCTGTTGCGTTGGTGACTTAGAGCTATGCAAAGCACAGAAAGGAGGAACCAGGGAGTTCATTCACCGTGCGAGACTGAGGATTTACAGTCGATAACGTGGTTTAGGAGCTAAATCAGTGTTCAAGTGGAACTGAAGGGGCACCAATCTAAGACTGTTCCCTAGAAGTCCCTTGTTCAGCTGCCGCTGAACTCCAGAGGTGTTTGCACGCACATCACACTGCCCTGTTCGCCTGTGCAGTTTCCAGCACCCGGGGTTCTGCCTCGGGCACTTGCATGGCTGTCCCTGTCTGAGCCGTACTGCAACTGCCCCCGGCGGGGGCACATCTGAGCAGGGTGTCTGCATGAGGCATCCCTTCACCTGGCTGGCTGCGGGGCTGCTCAGGAGGCAGCCTCAACTCACGGCCAGTGCTTGTTGAGAAGGTTAGGGTGTTCTAGTCACCTCTATCAACTCTGCAGAGGGGGTGTAATACCCAGTGGTTAGAGCATCTGTGCAGAGATGAGACTTAAGGAGGTGTTATGCCCTCTCAGCCAAAGGAGGTTCAAAATGGTATCTCCCCTTCCCAGGAGTGTGCTCTTAGCACTGTAATATCAGATATTTTAAATAAGGGCCCTCTTTTCCTCCTCTTCTGAAGGCCCTGTGAGTTCATTTTTTTTTACTCCGAGCTTCTTAATGTTCCTTTTGCGGACAGGTAAGCAGCTTAGCTGTCAGGCTTGGCATTTCTTATCCCATTCCAGGGAGCAGGCCCCTGAAGATGAGGTTATGTGAGACTTTCATTGGACCACCCAGCTCTGTGCGTTTTCAGTTGATTCCTTGAAGCTGAATCACTGTTGCTCAGTGGAAACCTGCCACTCTGAAGCGCGAACACCATAGCTTGCTTGTGGGGTTACGCAGTCAGCTTCCTGGTTCATCAGATAAGGCTAACCTTATTTTCCTATTGATCAGCTAAGCAAGATCTTTCAGCCTGCTGTGTTCCGGGTACGGGATATTCAGGGCTGCAGCAAGGCATGCTCCTGGCCGGGGCAGGACAGTAATTCAGCACTCCCCTGGCTGCCCCCGTGCTCCACAGCCATTCCTTGCAGGGTCTCCCACTGATCTACACAAATTCACAAGCAGCTGCTGTGTTCTGTTCTTTTCCACATTTTGTGCCTCTGTTGGAGGAACATTCAGAGCTGGCTTGCTTTCTGCCACACCCTTGGTACAGCCCTGAATATACTAGTTGCCCATGCTTCCTGGAGAGCCACAGAATGGAACCACCGGATTGATTTTGGCTGGAAGTGATCAAAACTGGGATTTTTTTATTTTTTTTTTAACCGGTATCACAGCTGCTACTAGTAACAGCTATTTTAGCGGGGGCAATTGCTTGGTTGTAAAGCAAGTTAGAATTTTGCCAGGAACTGATTTGGCCAAGTGAGTGTTCTTGCTAAACATCAGTACAAGCTCTCATTCAGTCTGGTGAGCTGCTGTTTGTGGTCAGGTGAAGGGTACTCCTGCAAAGCAGATAAAAGCCACGTTATGAGATCCCTTCCAACCCAAGCCATTCTATGATTAAGCTACTTGAGTGGAGCAGCACACTGAGAAAGAAGAGCACGTTTTACAGAGTAGGGAAGTGTTATGTCTAAAATGGTGGCTACCTTGTGAGATTGAGTATCTTGAGCATTCTTCTCTTGGTTGGCTGGGCTGTGCACACACACTTGGAGCATGAGTTCTTGCACAGTCAAATCTGAAATGAATTTTTCTGCAAATGCTTACATGTGCAACTGAGGAAGTGCATTGACTGAACATTTTTGCCCAGGCACCTCAAGTGCTTACAGAAACCTACCACAAAAAAGCTGTGAAAACTGACAAAAAGATTAACTGAACAAACCAAATATATTACAATATTTGTATTTTCCCCTCAACCCCCACTATAACAATACCTCGTAGCTGGCATTTGCATGAAAAATGCACAGGCAAGGAATACAGAAGCAAAGCCACAGCAGTTACTGCCTGCTTCAGTAAACAGTTCACACGTACAGAAAGTCAAGGCTAACAATTTCACATGGACAGCTGCTGTTCTGTAATGTGTTATCCCTCATCAAACTGTGAAGTAATGAGAAAATGATACGCTGACAGTTCCTATCATTATCTCATAACTCTTGGGCTTTGTTACTGGGCTGTTGCAGGCTTACTGTGTCATCTTGGGCAAGTGATTTGAGCCTCTGGTGCCTCGGTTTCCCCTGCTGCAAAATGGAGGCAACGCCTACTGCACAGGGGTGATTTGGCCTTGGGAAGCAGCTTGCAAAAGCAACTTGAGAGTCTTTGTTGAAACAGCCCATCTCTAATCGCTAAATGTTATTCTGCAGATTGTTTCTGAAAAGGTTGTAATGACAAATTAGCCTCATTTCTTAGAGTCATGAGCCTGATGTCCTGGCCGATACCCATTGTCTCCATAAAATGTACTTGGTGAGGTGTTGCTGAAAACATGTCTGCTGCCACACTGTCGTACAGCCATTAACAGCCAGTTCATTGGCACAAAGACTTTCACGTCTGTAGTGTAAGACACGGTGTACTTCTGCTGCTTCCACTTGGTTCACTTTGTATCACAGAGTAAGTGGAGCTGACTCTTCCTTCCTTCCTTCCTCCCATCCGTCCGTCCATCCATCAAATATAGCTTTGGTGGGGGCAGGGACCTGTTTCTGAGTTCATGGAATCCTTTCATTAGACATATGTAAAAAGTGTTTAAAAAGTTAAATGTTTCAGTTAATTTTGAAATACTGCTTTTTGTTTTGGGAATTACCAAAATAGTGGCAAGGTTTGGGACTCTGGAAGCAAAACTCTGTCGATTTTTTTCTTGTTTTATGTTTTCTTTGATCTAAATTGAAAATGTTGAGGTTTTTTCCATGTCCGTACAGAAGACAAATGAAAAAAAGATCAAAAAGGCATGCTAACCATTGTGAGGCATTATAGAATAAAAATGTACTTATGCCGATGGTAAGGGAAAACAGAGCTGAAAGCAAGAGCTAATTCAAACCAGAACCTGAGATCCAAACACTGAACGCTTTTGAAGACTTCTGAAATCCAAACATCGGTATTGCAGACTGTGGAAAAAAAAAGGCAGGACCATGTGAAATGTCAAAAATTGAGATTGTTTTTTAACATTTGGTCTCTGTTCTTCAACTTTTTGTCCCTTGTTGTCTGTTTCTTTTTCAGTACCTATAGTGTCAGTCTTTTCCTTCCAACGGGAGTCTACAGAAGTGAAAAAAAAAAAATGGGGGGGGGCCTGCTCTGCCAGTAGATTTCCCCTGGACCTTTATGACATGGCAACAGCGCTACTTCACTCAGTGATACTGTCTTCTGCTACATCGTGGGTGGTCGGTGTGCTTGGAGTGGGTGTATCAGAGGGCAATGCGATAGGCTTTGATGTGGCCTGCACCAGGACATATTACCACCCTGGCTTTAAGAAGTATCAGTAGAAGGAGCTTTTGATTACTTGCTGTTATTTATGCAGTCATTATTTCGGAATATCTACTGGAATACTGAAAAAACCCACTGTTTTGACCAAGTTCTGAAAAACCTGTTGTATTACGGAGATTTTGGAGAATTGCAGGGATGATTTCTCTTTTATTAAATGCTCTTAGTTATCATTCTATCTTGTGATTTTATAGATAGCCTAGTCTCTACTTTTATTTATGCCAGACTTTATCTACAGCTATTCATGTGTTTCAGTTTTAAATGGAGACAGTAGCAAATGGAGGATATGGCCTATCTTTCTTTTGTTGTTAAAACATAAAGCATGTTAAAGCATAATTTAGGCATGATAAGGGAGAGAACATCACAGAAAAGTTCTCTCACGGGGACTTCAAAGTCTTTCTAGCACCCTGTGGCATTCTCTCGTGTGGTTTATTTGGGGGTGAACATTGGGAAAATGCCTTTGGAGACTTTGTTATAGTTTTGATCGCTAAAAAGAGAATGGATGTTTGACTCCAGGGTGGAAATGAGAAACAAAGAGACTACTTCACTCCTTCCCCAATACTGTGACCCTTTAATGCCTGTGAAGCTGTTCAAAGGGGACATCAGATGGTAGAACTGGCCTTCTTGGGAGTCCCGTGCTGCAAGAGAAATCAAAGCAGTCACCGGCTGCCTGTGGTCCTTCTGCCTTGCTCCCAACGTGGGTACATGCCAAGCATGGAGAGGGTGAACAGGGCAGAGGTTACACTGAGAGTGTTTGCCTCCTCCTTTAGATATAATCCTCCAGCTGTTTTAATTTATGCTGAACATAGGGCTGGTCCTGCGAAGAGCCAAAGATTAGAGGCCACCGTGGTGGTCTAGAATAAGGGAGGTGCCTTGATGTAGAGTCTGATACAAGCCTGGAACAAATCATACGAAATCCTTTTGGCTCTTTGAGCTTAATGTGAAGGTAGTAAGGGTGAAACTGATGGCATTATAATCCTTTCTGCTTTCTTAGTTGCAGAGCAGGCTGTTTACAGCAAAGATTATAGACCATGGAAAATTGATTCAGGGAGCAGTGACCTTGAATCACACTGCATTACTCCACTGAAATCATTGTAGGACCATTAGAACTGAGTACTATGAGCATGTTTTTTCAGTGCCACGCAGGACATAAAGACTTTGCCTACCCAAAGAAAATTGTCCGGATAGATGCATAATAGTGAAGTTTCCCAGTTAACGCGGAACGAGTTTGTAGTTGCACACATATTTTTGACAGCTTATATTATGTAACTTGGAAGCACCAAGGCATGCCAGCTGATGGGCTCTCCTTTGGTGATGTGGCAGAATGTGTTTGTTCCAAGGAGAGCTGTGCTGGAAAGAAGTGTTTTGTTCCCACGTATCCACACAGAAACGCCTGCTCTCCTGTAACTATACTGGCTTCATTTTTAATTGCAGACCAGGACAAGGACTTGGCACTTTCACAATTAGCAGTTGTAAATAGACATGATGTAAGGACTAACTTTTACTCACGCTAAGTTCTGTTTTATGCCTAATTTACATGTGTAATTGCCTGTGTAACTGCATGTACAGGCTGAGAAAGTAAATGAACATATGCTCCTTAAAACCCATTTCATAAGGTAAATTTTCTTTCCCTTCTTCCTTTGGAATGAGAGTCCAAGCCTCTTTACTGAACCTTGAAGAGGATGTGCCTGAGCCTGCAGAGTTTAGCACCAAAGCTGCTAATGGTTCTCAGATAGCCTGATGCCGTCGGAGTGGATGGTTATAAAGCTCAGGGATGGTCTGGTCTGTGTTGACTCTCCTGTCCTACAAAGGAGTTGCAAAACCTGTAAGGTTTATGCCAACATGCTGATGGGGAACTAGGTCAGCTCTGAAACCTTGACTTTGAGGCGGACTCATGTCAGTTCTTTGGATGTCGGCAATGTTGGACATGTCTGTTAAATCTAATTGTTTTTTAGTTCTTGCCACTGTTATTGTTGCTTTATAGACATTATCTCAGCTGCAGTTCTAGATTTCAACTTTCTCTTTTTTTTTTCTAGTTCAGATTAGAGTGCATTGCTCAGCCCATCACCACAACGGGTGGAGGAGTAGAGAACAAAATGGGACAATATGTTTGAACACAGGAGATGAAATACTAGATTCTTTGTCTGTGTGATATTCCATGATGGGAGAAATACCGTTGTTTGGTATGAAAGATGGTACTAATGAAGGTGAGGGTGATGCTGTAGGGCAGGAGACTGATAGTCTCAAAATACTTAGCAGTACTGTGGAAACAGAAGTATATGCAGGAGGGTGCTGTATGAAAGTTAGCAATGAAGGGATTTCATGAGGCAATTAGATTAATGTACAAAAGTCTGGAAGGTAAAGGAAAAGGGAACAGTCATTCTTGAGGAAGATCTCATTAGGAGATACAAGAAAGCTGCCTTCTGTTCTGCCAAGAGCAAATGCAATTTAGGTGGGGCTGCATGACAGCTGAAATATATGTACATCGTGTGAATGCTGCTCCTGTAGCCTTTCTGTTTCCCTGTGAATCTGCAGGAGGTGCAGTCTTTGGCTCCAGTGTGGTAACTGGGAACACATGGGCAAGATCTGTAGTCAGTACAAATGCAGTGACAATTTTCACTTAAGTCACTGATGGCTTGTAGGTGTAGGAGCTTGCTTGCCTACTTTTGATTGCAGGATCTGGGCCTTAGCTGGCAAAAATTCTTCTGAATTGCTTCTCCTGGAATCTTGTTATTTCTCAATCTTTCAAACATGCCAGAACTTGGCTGGCAATACACTATTCTTACTGGACAGGAGCATATAAAACTTTAACAGAAACCTCTGTGATCAAACTGATCACTTCATTAGATTGTCTCCCCGGGAACTGATTTGGTGTAATAATCATAGTGAATGGAAGGCTCTTGCTTCACTGAAACAGGATTGTTCTGCTGCAGATCTGCTCACTGGCGGGACTCTTTGATCAGCGTTCAAGGGTTACGCTAATGGAAGTTAGCTGGTGTGTAACCAGGTGTTGAGTAGATGTTATACTTTCAAGTACATTTTTGATGAGGGAATGAAGAAATGAAGATTAAATGTGAGTCTGTATTTTGGCTCCTGTCTTTTGAGTATTCATGGTGTTCTATGACTTTTAGAAAATCTAACCTCTGAAATAGTTTGCCTTGGAAATATCTGAAGTAATACACCCAGCAGAGATAACGAGGGAGTGCAGGAGGCAGTAGGAGGTTAGAGCTGGTGACCTGGGTCTGTTTGCAGCTCAGATACCGATTTTTATGTCCATTTAAGAAGTTTACACGCAACTTCCTGTGCCTTATATTTCTACACAATAGGAATAATAGTATTTCCTTTATTTAAAAATAGTGATCTTAATCATTGGACAATGTGTTGTTGCAGTTATAAGTAGCGTGCATGCACGTTAACCTGTATAGCTCCCTTGTGATAGGACATACTTTTCACTGTATTTTGGATGAACCGTCATCTGGTACTCCTCCACCAAGGTACAGTCAGACCTCCCCAGTCCAGGTTCCTCTTGGTCTGAAGGATAGGAAACCAGTCCAATGTAGTGATGACCATTGCAGCTGAACTCCAGCTGCTGATCCCAGCTGTCAGCTGCAAAGAAGGGAATGGGGTAGAGTGAAGTGCTGCTAGTCCAAAGGTAGAAGAGGCTCTGTGTTGCAGAAATTAAAGGTTTCTCTGCTCATTTACCTCCTGAGAAGCCCACTGTACTTCGTTTTCCTCCTTGCTCCCTAGGGAAGGAAGAGCCCTTTCTAAACTCAAAGGTATCTTGAAAAAGATAGAGACCATCCTCTGCAATGAGAACAAACAAAGCACAGACTGTACAGGTGAAGTGTCTGAATATGAACTAACTTTCTCATATTGAAGACTTATCTGTGCCTGACATAGCCTTGGATTGGGTCTGACTTCAGTCTAAGCTAAAATGGGTGGTCTTTGTCCCAGTTTAACTTGCATTCATTTAAAAGGAAGCTTTTTTTTTGCTGGGGACAGCTGAGTGACTTCCTCCATAAATCTGTTTGTTTTGGTTTTTTTTTCCAGATATATTTCTGTAGAGGGTGCAGACATAAGCTTAATTCATTTGTGTAAAGTCTAGGAGTCATAAACTCTAAAAAATGTTCCAAAAATAATATCATTACCCATTTTTACTGTCAAACCTTGTTTCCTTAGAGACCTAGAGGGCTGACAGCCTCTCTTTAATGTGACATTCAGTTTTTACATCTCTACCCAAAGATCTGAAAACAGACTATATGTTCACTATAATTATGAGTCAGCCTTTGCTGATGGTGACTCAAATATGCAACTCTGGCACCTGTTTCATGTCTGTCTGGGTTTCGGATAGCGCTGATGGTGGCGCATAGAGCAAAGGTAAACATGAGCGTGTTCCTTCCCAGAAGGTATTTGCTCAGTGCGTTGGATGATAAAGGACAAAAGCTGCTATAAAAAGGTGTTTACAAAATTGCAGCTGTAAGAGCGGGGCTTTGTAGGGGGTGTCTTACATGACTTGCTTCGTAGAGGGAGTGGCCTTAAGACTCAATACCAGTGACTCTAAGGCTTTGGTGTCTTATTTTGCCTGTTTTGTGCACATGCAGGGGGAAGGAGGAGGGAGAATTAAGTTAGCTAATTGTATTAACACTAGTGAGGCACCTTGTGGATGAAAAGTGCTATTTAAGAGTTCAATATTATTATTACTATTATCAGGGGAAAAAAATTTACTCAAGAGAGGAAACTGTCCTGCATCTTGCCTAGTCATGCAACTGCAGACATGTGAAGGAGGAAAAAAAAGTCAAGGCACCACTCTATGCTTGTAAAGAAGGATGTACAAAGTACTAAATTTAGGTACCTAATACTGGTTTTAAATTTACACTGGCAAGTTTGCAATGTACACCAGCAAATAACACCCCCAAACCCAGAATTGGTTGCTCAGCTTTCCCATGTATATTAGTGCCTAAAGTAATTAATTACTGCCGTGTGAAATTTCGGTCAGGAGCCAGCACTGCATGAAATAGGCCTGCATAGATATCTGCCTGAAGTGTGGTTGCTGATGTGCATATGCATGTAAAAAATAAATTCAAGTGTAGTGAAATGCTCCTCACTGAGTATTATTGCACTTGGGCCTGTCAGGTGAGGAAAGGCATTTTACACCACCTCAGGAACAGTTGTGACACATCAGACCTGGCAAAGGGATTAGTATTTCCAAAAAAGATACAGTTTCTGGAGGTGAGGTTTTAAACTAGGCATTTAAAAGGTCTATAATGTTTGGAAGCAGGGCCAAGATGGGAGAAGTGCAAGATATGAATCCAAGCAAGTCCTCAGACAAACCCCAAACAAAGGCAGAACTACAGAGCTGGTGTGGTTCTACCACCTGCAAATGTCTTGTGCACGCTCCTGAGGGCATGAGTATGCATGAGGATGAGTCCTGATCATGTGGGTTAAGAGTGGATCTACAGCTTATCAGCTTATAGGGGAAAGAGGAGAGGAGGATGATTTAAGGATTTGATCATGGGATTAATGGTTTTCTTTCTGTTGTCTTTGTCGCCTCTGCCTTTATATATCTTTACAACACATTATGGATTTTGGATTTTGTACAAAAATGCTTTTACATTACTATGGCTTATGTTAAAGACAATTGCAAGGTAAAGGTCTACCATCAATATATACCCTACCTTCATGAGTGGCAGTCTTAAAATCAGGATACTAGAATACCATCGCTGTGCCCAACAGCTCAAAACCTTTCTGCAGGATATCCAAAAGCTCTCCAGTGTATCTCCAGTGGGTCTGTTTATCTCTCATAATTCAGGAGTCTGTGTACAAGCGTTGTCTGGTGGCTGGCATTAATCATGATAGTCAGAACAATGCCAGAAGCCCAGAGCTACGGAAGGGATTTTATGATTGTGGTAGAATTGCACAGGACCTGTATTTCTTTGCCAGTTGAAATGAATCACAGCCTACTCCTTAAGTTCAGCGATAGCTGTAGTGTTTCAGTGACAGAAAAACAAAATTACAGTAGTTTTGTTTTTCCTGTTTATTTTGGGTGTACATCTGTGGTAGCAGAAAATACCGTTTCAAGAAGCAGCATTTCTCCAGGGAGGTGGGACACAGTCACAGAGGAAACCTTTGGGAGAGAAAGGTTTGCTTCTGCTTGTCCTAAGAGGTGCTTGTTTTGGTTTCTCAGGGAATAGAAGATACCATCTTGCACCTCCCATGTGTCACAAAGAGTATTGTAACTGGGGATGCACCAGTTACAGGTTGGGAGCCAACCAGCTGGAAAGTGGCTTTGCAAAAAGGGACTTGGGGCTGGTGGACAAGCTGGCTCTTAGCCAGCACTATCTTCTAAGGGACAAAGAAGGCAAGAACCCCCCTGGGTGCATTAGGAAGAGGGTTACCAGCAGGTTGAAGGATGTGATCCCTCCTCCCTGTTCAGCACTAGTGAGACACATCTGGAATGCTGGGTCCAGGTCTGGGATCCCCAGCATAAGTATGACTTGAAAATACTAGAGCAAGTCCAGCAAAGGGATTAAGGGATTGGAGTATCTGTTATACAAGGAGAAGCCAAGAGTGTTGAGTTGAGGAGGCTTGGTGGAATTCATCAATGTGTATAGATAACTGGCGAGAGGCTATAAAGAAAACAGAGCCAGGCTTTTCCCAGTGGTGGCCAGTGACAGAACAAGAGGCAACGGGTGCAAACTGAAATACAAGAAAATCCACCTTAAACGTAAGAACAAGTTTTTTTACTGTAAGGGTGATGAAACACTGGAACAGGTTGCCCAGGGAGGTTGTAGAGTCTCTGTCCTTGGAGATATTCGAATCCCAGCTGGGACTGGTCCTGAGCAACCTGCTGTAGGTGACCCTGCTTTGAGCAGAGGGTTGGACTAGATGATCTCCAGGGGTGCCTGGAGAAGTGATTAGCTTCCTGTGAGACCAGCTAGACAAATCATGATGTAACGTGTTAGAATATGTGTGGAGTCAATAAATCAGACTCTGAAAAATTTAGAAAGCTCTTCAGACAGAGAGGCGTTGATGGCGTGAGGAAAAGCCATCATGAACTCAGAGTGTTACTAATTGCATGTGACCATACAGAGGCTGTTTGGTCAGGTCTATCCCTGGTTGGTCAGACAATTTGGGATAGACAGAAGCATCTTTAGCTTATCTGTCTGGTTGTGTGGCAAGAGGAACTGAAGCAGGCAACCTGGTAGGCTTAAGCTATTCTAAACCAGGTGTGTGAAAAGCAGACACCCACCAGGAAGCCTCAGAAGCAAGGTCTCGAGCAGTGAGTGGAACTGCGGACACAGGGATGAGGAGCCAGACAGGCGGAGTAGGACACGTTGCAACAGAGGTGAATTAGTATCCAGCATCTCAGGAGCAGCTCACCTGTTGCATCATCTGTGTCTGTAGAGGACTTTGTTACAGGGAAAGCTCCTGTCGGGGTGATATCTCGCATCTTTGAAAAGGCTGGGTGATGGCTCCATGTTGCCTGCAGGAACTCTCCCAGGGAAGAGGAGCAGGTTTGGCTGTTTTCAGGCCTCTAAGTCCATAATGATTATTACTTACAGGAGCTCCTTTTGCCAAAGGTTTTAATTGTGCCAGTGACATTTCACCAAAAAATCTGAAGCTTCAAGAAGCAAAAGAATGCAATTATCATGGGAATATGTGTTAAATTTCATATCTATGCTAAGAAATCAGTTAATAAGAAGAGAGCAGTAAGAAACAATGTGCTTGTCTAAAAAGAGGACAGAAAGGAAAGAAATCTAAGGTTATCTACTCTCTTCAAGAACACATCCAGAAAGCAAAAGCCCCTTGCACTTTCTTCCTTCCCTACATCTAGCTGACAAGTTGTAGAAACTTCCTAATAAATACATTCGGACATTCAGTCCTAGGGTACATCCTACGTCTTTAGATTGTGTTCAGATCGGTAAACCTCAGACTGGGAAGATATTCTAGCTTTCGTATTTCTCCCCACATTTAATTATATACCCTGTATTTACCTCCAGTTTATATTTAAGGCAGGCAACTGGACTGAATTCTTTCATTTCTACGCTCTTCCTCCTCTCTGAATATTGATCAGAGAGCAATTTCATCATTTCCATTGATTAGTCAGGCTCTGGGATTGATCCCTGGTAACCTAGGAAGATTTAAGTTGCTCTCTGCCTTTCTCAGCAATGTGCTGACCTCAGTCTGAGGTGTGTCCTCCCTAAATGTATAGATGTGTGAAATGATGACCATTCTTCATACACACATCTGGGATCCATACATTGAGCTTTTGATGGAAAGTACATCCCATGACAGCCATTCTGGTTGACAAAGAGTTTGGGGTGAAGGACCTTCTACTAGAGAGAGACTTCTACAAATGAACAATTGGTGTTTGTGCCACACGGGTAGGCTGCTCAGGTGTTTTAAAAGGCTTTCCAGAGCATAGAAGTGTTTCAGCAGCAGTGGTGTGCTTTGCTCAGAAGCAGAAATGGGAGGACAGAAACTTCTTCATGTTGTGGAGACCTCAGTAGCTAATTACCAAGAACCACACGCTCCAGATTGTGGACTTGACCACACCTTCGCCCTCTGGGCAAAGCCCAGGGAATACAAGGGAACACAAGGCAGCTCATTGAGTTGCAGTATGCATACGTGGAAAACTGCCACTGAAGTCATCATTTTTTGTGCTAAAATCTTTTCAACTTGCTGAGAGAAATTTAATTCTTCCCATATACACATCAACAAACGACTTGATCCCACCCACGAATATGCAAACAAATGTGTAAGTTACGCCAAGTATTTCTCCTTCTAGCTGCCAAGTAAGAAAGGGAGATTGTTCCTGTGACTTCTATTTTTAAATGCTTGGGAGGTGCTCCAATACTACAGCTAGGGGGACTATATAATACCTAGGCTCAAGCTGAAAGAACTCCAACAGCAGCTCAAAGGCTCGCTGGAACAACTGAGTGGTGATACTCTCCATCTAAATGGAGTTAGCAGAACCGTACCTTCTGCTTTAAAGTGAATGCACTTATCAACCTCCTTGAGCATAGCTACCTTGCTGATTGCAAATAGGCTGCAAATATCCTAACTGCTGTCCTACAGCTTTGTTGTGTGTGACACCCAGCCCATTAAAACGTAGCCCAAACCTTGCCCAGTCATCCCCCTCCTTACTCTATTTTGGGCTGTGGCTAGGTGTGTGGACCAAGCTGTTTCGTTGGACAGAAGCTCAAAGAAAAGGTCTGTTGTTCTGAATGGGAGGTGAGTTATGTGACACACTGTACGAAGGATGTGGGCTTGGAAGGGCTAGTGTGCAGAAACCATTAGCAGGGTGTGTACAGCACAGAGAGGGGAACCCAGCCACAGGAGGAAGGAGCCAGGGAGAGGAGAGCAAGGGAGGATGAGGATGGAGGAGAGCAGGGGTGGAGAGACAGAGACAAAGACAGTCATTTGTCCTACAAAAGTCATTGCTGGATGTAAACCACCTGAAGATAAACTCAGAGGCCTCCTTTGTGGTGCCTCAGGGGGTAAGAATTGCTCTTAAATGCTGATTTGATCACCTTAGAAGAGCTAGATCTTCAGGCCCAAGCTAGCTGAACTGAATGCAGAGTCTGTGGTGATCTGTCAAAGTCATCTTTCTGTTCTCTTAAAACTTTGCATGGCGAGGATCAGTTTGGCTCCAGGGTATTTAATCCTATAGCTTCTTAAAAATGGGCTCATATGGGTGATTCTGTTGCAGGGGGTGCTTAAGGTCTGGCCCAGTCAGTGCCCTAAAAAGTTTCTTGGTCTGGGTTGGAAGCAGGTGGCATGAACCATCTTTATATTATATCTGGATTTCTCTTGATGTCAAGAAAACACCAGCTACTCTTTTAGAACAGCGCTTTGCCTTGCTGGTACCACACAAAGAGGTTAGAACTAGCAGCCAGAGCTGAGTTTGGCCCACGATGTTAAAGGGAGTCTCAATCACAGAAGGCAGATTGTGCAGTAGAAGCAAACAAGAGGTTGTAAGTTAAAGACCAGAAATGGACCTTGCTGTTTGCTCTGCCTGCTCCACACCTTTTCTGCCCCACTGCTTAGCTCTATCAGTGGCTTAGCTCTACCAGTGGCTGAGCTCCTAGTCTCCCTGGAACCACTAATTCAAATTCTGGCAGGGTTGACTCAGCCCCTCTGTAATTTTGAGGTTGAATGAAACTGTAAAACCAAAGATTTTGTGGTGAAGTGTTTGCCCCAGTATGCTTGACCAAAATTGTCCTAATGCTTTTAGTACGTGGCACGCTGAGCTGATTGGTGTCCTCTCATTGGTCCTTCATTTCTTCTAATGTATTAATTACTTTAATTACTTTGCTGCCTCAATATTTCTGAATCAGGGTCATGGATAGAGTCATGCACTTCACTCATAAGACAAAAGCAACAATGTACTTTGTTGATATAAACCAGTGAGTTAACAAAGTTCAATGGTAAATGTGACAGTGGTTTAACAAGATTTGATGGCAGGGTACACTTGATTATTTACTGGATAGAGGACAGAGTCAGACAAAACTGTCAGGGAGACTCCCTTGTTGAGTCCCGAGGTTCAGAAAGGACCCCCTTGCATTCCTCCTTCTCAGAGAGGAGTCTAGGTGCAGCTGAATCCAATCCTAGTCCCAGACTTGATCAGTAGTTTGTATCTAAAGGATTGCATAGACACAATCAATCCTTTATACCCCTTAGCTAAGATTTCAAAGTTTAGCATACTCTTAGTCACTTACCGAGAACCTGTTGTGGCAAGGAATCTTTCAACCTCGAGGAGTAACCTTGAGAGCCGTCCCTACTCAAGGGGAGATCCTGGTGTGCAGCCTGCTGCTGTGCAGGAGAGCTCAATGGGGTCTGGGCTGTCCACTATTTATAGAGTAAGATGCTTGACTCACAGTCATATTTGCGTACCAGTAAGATGTCTGGGTCGCTGTTCCAGATGGCCCTTGGCTACCGTGTTGCCGTCCCCCCAAAGTCCGGCGTAAGCTGGATGTAGCCATCATGACCCCCACTGATGGTTATGGCTTAAGGTGTGTGTGGGGAAGCGCACTATTAATCATGTGTTTTGAGGGAGGTAGTGTGGTATGTATTTACTATCCATGTCTTCAGGGAGTGCTAGTTCATGTAGTTCTGTTGCCATTCCTGGAGTTACAATGACTTGTAATGAGCTGAAGTCCTGCTCATTAAAGATAACCATTAAAATTCACAACAGTGCCTTGGTTTCCATTTTTAAGGATTATTAGCTGAGATGGATTATTTACTCTTGAATATGAAACAGGCCTGAGAGCAATTTAAAAAAGATAAATCTGAAATATCTTATTATCTGTCATGTTGGAAGCAGGTTGGATGGGGATTTTGTTGCTCTTGTTTAAGGGAAAAAAAACAAACATGGCTGTCAAAATGTGACCCAACCCATGCTTTTTAAAACCGTCTTTAACTTTCTAAACTTAAAAACAATCTTCCATGGTTTTTGTTGGGTTTTTTTTTTAATAAAATCGTGCTAAAAATATTCTCCTGACCTGAAAGCGTTGACTGCCAAGATTCAAGTCTTCAAGCATGCTTTTATAGCCAAGTTACAAATCCATGAAAAATAGATTTATCACCTAAGTAGAAATTAACTTGAACATCCCTAAGCCAAGATCCACATGATTCCTTTCTGTCTCGGGATGAAATGTCTGTTGTTCTCCCTTTTCCCTCCTAACTCTTGTAAAGGCTGACTATAAAAGCTAGGTATATAGACAAATGCTTTTTAAAAATATGTCATAAGTCATGTTGTTAAAAGATAAAGCTCTCTAACATAAAAACAACTCAAAGCAGCTTATCATTCAGTTCTTTCTCCAAAGGTCTTCCATTCTCTAAACTAAATAATAATGAAAACTAACTTATGATGTTGCCAAATACAGTGGTGAGTAAGTGGACTCCTGAGCAATCACAGCAGCAGCAGTATTTAACTTGTTGCTCAGGAGTCCATTTAGTTGTGTTTCTGCAAATAAAATTCCAGCCCTGTGGGACCTACTCTCTAGGTCTGTGGGACTCCTGGCAAGAACATCTACATCACTCTTTTGATGTTCTGCTTGGCGGGGGGTCCTGGCTGTGGACCACAGTCTGAAACCCTTTGGATTACAGTGGTTTACCAGCCGCCTTTACAGTACCTCTTATGCTCCATGTGCCAGTCTAGCTCACGTTCAACTCTGAATTAAAAAATAAATAATCATTAACAAGTATTTCTGTGCATGGATACGTGGGTCACACAGCTTTTTGGGAGGTCCAGCACCCCTGCAACCACTCCCTAGAGCCTGCTGCAGCAAGTCCTTTCAAGTCAGTTGCTGAGGTCCCCAAAGTTCAAAGAGGCTCCACCAGCAGTACACACAGAGTTTTGAACTCAGCCACCGTTTTTTCTAACAGCAAAAATGAGAATGAAGAAGGTAAAGGTAATTGATAGGGTTGTAGCATTAAGTAACCCTAGTTACTCCCCATCAGAGCCCAGGTGTAACTGGGAATGCCTGGGAAGGAGTATGACCTAGGGAAATCCAACTTTGCATCCCAGCTACCCACCTATCTTGTCTTGGAGCCCTCCTGCTCTTCCCAGCCAGAGCTCCCATACATCAGTATTTGTCTTTTGGCTGCCTAACACCACGAGCCACAAAGAGGTCTGACCCTCCTCTACGACTACAGTGCCCTTCAGACCTTCCCGTTCCCCACGTCCCCCTCCCTCCTGCCAGGATCGGCCTTCCTCCAAAGCCCTTTTCCCACTGGTACACTCCGCTCCTTCCTAAGCCCAAACCCCTTCCTTTGAATATGCCCCAGAAGCTCCAACCTCTCACTAATAACGCACCGACTGTCATCTTGCCTCCTCCAGCTCTGCCTGCTGAAACGCTGTTGCCTCACGCGTGGGCTCTCCTTGCCTGCTACCTGCTGCTGTCATACTACCGCCTGCCAGGCTCAGCCATAAATGCCAAAACCATGGACCTACTCTTGTGGGAACTGCAGAAAACTTGGCTCAGCTTGCACATCCTACGAGCGTGCCCAGATGGGATGCTGGGAGAAGAAAGGGGAAAAACTGAATCTGTGGTATCTCTCTTCAAGAGTCTTGTTTGTTGGTATGAAGCAGCTTTTTGCAACTGTAAAAGCTGTAAGTATTTGTCCTTTTTTTTTTTTCCATCACAATGGCTGCAGATTAAAGCTGTTTATATTTTAAGTATTTCTATAGCAACATCTCATCAGCATTAATTTTGCTAAAAGGTTGTAGTTTATCTGTGGTATTACAGTAAAGTCTATAAAATTTCACTCACTGAAGGCATTTCAAAATACTTGTGAAAAAGGGAGATCAAGGAAGATCACATTTTATATAGCTGGATAAAGTTGCTGGCAGTTGGTAGCATAAAAGAGATCATAGAGACAAAATAGATTTTTCATGTAAAAGTACTCAAGATTGAAGGAAGTAATTCCGGAGTGTAATTTGGGTGGGAATAACCATCTCCACATAGGAGGTAGCGAGGAATACAAGCTATTACAAGCTGTTTTTCTATGTAGATGTGTCCATGTGGCCGTAGCATAGGCTAATTTGGAAATGGATCAAGTTAAGCCACAAAAAAGGCAGTTTTAGTACAGCGTAAGAGTGTCCACGTGGGCACTTAAACCACAATAACTGACAAGTGTCACAATAGCTTCCCCAAACAGTAACGCCTAATTCTTGCAAGCTAGGACAGAGACTTGAAGGACTGCCCTGGTGGAGAGGTGGTTAGTGTCAGTTGTAGGCTAAAAGGGCTTGAAGCGACGGAAGAGGAAATGACTCAGGCTGAGAGAGGAAAATCATCCGATGGCACTGTTTATTAAAGGAGGTGGAGGAAAAATATCCATAACATCATCAGGTCCGTGCAAAATATTTTCAAGGTATGAAATTGCTAGTATGAGCTACATATCAGTAGATCAGAGGATCCTGTATTTAGAACATAGATAGACAACAGCTGATTTTTTTTTTCTCCAGCCTCCCCTCCTTTTTCCTCTTCACCCACCCACTCTTTTCCTTCTCTGTAAACTTTGGTGGTTCGAATAAACTGAAACATGGGTCTTCCCTCATCTCCCATTAGAGTGTTCAAGAGGAAATATCTGCAAGCAAGATGTTATAAACCCAGTACTTAGCCATGTGCATCCTTCCTTTATAGTGACTCCTCAGTTGTGGATTCAACCTTCAAGTTATACGTTCTCAGTGCCAGGAGAATATAAAATTTGAAAACGAAAGTATAAACAGTTTAATTGTTATTTATTCACACCCCAGTTTGCAAATACACAACAGTGGCATAACCGCTTACATTAGCCTGAGACAACAAACCATAAAAAGAAAATTTTAAGTGAACAAAACCAGATTTATACATCATTTATAGACATTCCTTCATGCAAAGAGATTTCAGAGCCATTAATGTACACTGTGCTTGGCTGTGTCTGAGGTAGAGCATGTTTTGACAAAGACTCAGTACATTTGTGGTGTACAAACTTTGTAAAACGCAGCAGTATAGAAACTGCAGCGTAGGTTTTTTTCTAACTGAAACTAAATAGAAAAGCTAGGCAGGCAGAGTGCAGTTATCTGCTGAAGTTTGGATGGGATTTTAAGACTAACATTACTCCTGCTAGGCTAGGAAAGGCTAGGAAGTAGGATTTAGGTAAAAGGTACAGTCATTTTTTCTGTAGGAGCCAGCCTCCTACATAACGAGCTAAGGGGCAAATAGGGAGTGAGGGTTCACAAATAAAAGCTAAATCCAAGCATAAAATTCTGTGTCTGGAAGTTCTCATCGACACAAGCACTTAACACAGGTTTTGGTCAGTCTCTGTGTATGGGGTAGGACACCCAACTTCATTGGGCAGAAGTTTGAAAATTGTCCTCCATGCATTAGACTTTGTAACACTGGCTCCGTTCCTCAAGTTTCTGAGTTACTTGTTTGCTGCAAAAATGGAATGTTTAACTTATCCAAAGTTTTCTCTGTCTTTCATGCTTGTTTTTGTCACAAGTTTACTAGTGAAGGAGCATGCTTCGAGAAAGCATGTCTGAAAAAGACAATAGCATCTCTTAAGGGCTGAGGAGGCAGTCTTGATGTGACTTCATTAAATGCCGCACAAAATATTTCAAAAATTTGTGAGAACTAGTTCTTGAAAAGCTGCTAAAGAAAAGATACATTCTTACCCTGCCCCCGCATTGCTAAAACTTTGCTTTGCTAGGTTGAACCTTTGTAGCGGAAGCATTCAGTGTAGGTTTTGAGTACCTCAGCTTATAGTAAAACCCAGAAAATTCAAATAGTAAAACTCCTTCTCCTTTTCGCAGAACAGCTTGTTTGAGTGAAAATACATGCTTGCTGTTCTCAATGAAAATATCTTGTTTCTACAATCTGAGCCTCTGCTTCTGTTCAAGATAGATGTTCCCTCACTACCTGCTTCTGTCATAGCACAGCTGTTAACACACAGATGCATTTCAGGAGAGTGGCAGCAATTAAACAGAGTAGGTATTGATTTCATTGTCAAGTGGAGCCTGGGTTCTTGGTTTTGGCATGATCACGTACACTACCGTGCATATATAGTGTCACTTGCATCTAAGTAAAGTGTATGTATCTATAAACATAGGCAGAACAAATTTCTGTGCGTATGTGTGCACACGTGTGCATATGGACACATGTGATCTGAAATCAAGGGAAGTCAGTGGAAAGGCCAGCACTGACTTTACTGTGCTTCATGTTAAGATCTGCTTCTTTTAAAATTGATTCATTCTCCCTTCTACCTTTACTGGGTTGCCAGGCGGGAACTATGTTTGTCTTTGTACAGTGTCTTGCACAATAGGCCTTTTGAATAAGATTTTACTATCTGATTACTGCATATTAATGTATGTGATATAAGATTATTACTCACCTAGCCAGCCTTTATCTTGTTTCTCCTTGAAACAAAGAAACTGCAGAGCAGAATAGGATTAAATAAAGTCAGCTGAAATAGTTGTCTGTAATGCACTCTAACTGTACTGTTTGGTCATGTGTATATACACAACCTTTATTTCTGACTGTAATGTCAGCTGATACTAATTCTTTCTCTGCCTTTAATAAGCCAGTATTTTACTAGTGAACATTTCAAGGAATGGATGGGCATATACTACAAAGTTCAGGTGCTAATATGACTTTATATTTTCAAAAAGTAATGTTAATTTTAACAGAATCAAGTTGGGGTTTTTTCCAAATTAAAAATAAAAAAAAATCCCAGAAAAACATTGACTTGAGCGTCATAGAAAAATGACAATCCCAACTGATTCCGCTCTCAAAGCTCAGGGAAACTTAGACGTGAACTTTTTCTAAGGAGCAGCTCTCTGTTAAAAGGAAAGCTTTGATAAAAATGTAAAAGTGATCTAAGAGGATACTGATCCATAAGGAGCAAGGTCTGGAGAAATATCTGTGAGACATGTGCAGGCTAAAGAAGAAGAAAGTCAAAAGGCTTGTGAAAGCAAGTCAGAAATTACTCTTTCATTTAGGACTGTATGTGGCAAGGAGGAATTTTCATCTCAAAGAGAGCTATTGAGAAAAATAGCAAGCTAAGCTCATTCCCTGCTGCCTTCTGTCAGTCTGACTCTAGGCTCTCAAAAACTGTTTGAAATTGTAAGATCTTCTAGGCTTAAGATGACACAGCAAGAATGAAATGGAAGGGTAGAAGGCAGAGAGGAATATAGGAAAGTAATCTTCATAGCATGTGTTAGCTGTCAAGAAAGCGTGAGTTAAGTGAAGTAAGTGGATAGGGATGGGGTTTGATTTGTTTCTGTGATAGAAAATCTGAGAGAAAAAGCAAAGGGTGGAGAGAAATTATTTTACTGCCTTGATTATTGCCCACTCCCCAAAAATCTCTTTGTTCTATTTTTCACAAACACAAGCCCTAAATAAACACCAGCATCCTCACTAATTACGTATGTCAAGGTGCTTGAGAACTGCCTGGAGGCCAAATATATTCCATGGTGTCCTAAAAGCTATATTCTACGGTCACTCCCTCTCCATAATTGTAGGGTGAGAACAAGGGTAAGTCTTCAGGGTCTTATTTTTGAACTACACCATTTGTACAATGACATCTTGCAGTCTTGTATCATCTTCCTTTCCTGGGTCTCAAACAGATTTATAAGCTTTACCAGCAGTGATGCTCGATAGGAATTTCAGAGGAATTCTTCAGAAGTCTGTAAGTGACATTTCTTGTATATGAGGAATTGTTCTTCACAAAAAGCAGAGCTATGCTTCTGTGTTTCTTTGTCTTCTTGATAGAAAATATACCTATCAGCTCATATGCTTCCACTGATCTATTGTTATCCTTGCCTTTCACATCAACAGGCTTTCTCTCCTCCCCTTGGCCCATCCATGCCCCCTGGTGAAGCAGATTGCTCTCCTCTCTAAGACCTGTTCCTTGCCTTGGCAGCAGCGGTGGCAAGTGAACCCTCCCTGGCAAGCGTGCTGGAGGAAAGAACATAAGAAATGTGTCCCCTACAGAGATGTATTTGCTTCAGCAGCTTTATCCCTTTATACTGCAAAGCTTAAATAAGTCCATGGCATGAAGAAAGATTTAGTAGCACTAGTAGGTGACTCCTTTACAGGCATGTAAAACCTCACAGACAAGCTCAGAGCTCGCTGCAGAAATGCCTGGGCGAGCTTTGTTCTGTGCTGTGTGAGAGAGGTCAGCCTGGCCACCGTCTGCACACACAGAGAGTTCAAACCACGGCAGTAGTATTGCTCACGCCTGTCAATGGCTTACAGGATTACTGATTACAGAGGGCTGCCATCCCACACACAGGACCTGCTGGGAACAGAGAGCATAAATGAATCATGATTGTCCCTTTCAGGCTGACCTGTGAATGTGTGCAGCCACTCCCTGTCCACAAAGGCTCACATCTGTAGAGTGCCACAGAAACGGTCCTGCCGCAGCCAGGGCTCTAGTCACCCATCAGCACCACTGCCGGTGCCAAGTTCCCGTGGGACCGGCAGTGCCCCACAGGGAAGTCCCCACTGCTCCCCACTCCTGGTAAGGTCTCAGTTCAGCCTTCCCGCAGAGGCCAGGCACAGACTGGAAGAAGGTTACTTTGTCAGGTATTGTCCCCCGAATCCCACCACTTCTAATCCTGGCACATGCTGTTGTCTCCACGATTGGCTATACCTCCCCGTGGCGGCTGTACTCTGTATGAGCCAGAAGCTCTGGCCTCTCACTGAAGTTGAGATCTTGCCTCTGTGAGGAGCAGGGATGCCTGCCATCTGGACAGACTTGAGACATGGCCAGAAGTATGGCTTGGCCACAGTTCGGTCATGCTCAATCTCAAGCCGAATGTGAGTGTGAACGCAGCAATTTTAAGAGTTGACAGGGCAACAAACTGAGTGACTCATGTTTCTTCCTTCACCGCAACACTTTTCATCCTTCTACCTGTTCAGGGAAGGTCCACTGGCAAGGAACTGTTCTAGAAACAGAAGTTCTCTCTGACAGGAATTAAGTGAGATGACAGCTGTTGACATGGAGTTATTTAGATGCCTTTGGAAAGTGAGAATGTGAATCAACAATTCAAAGGGCAATTTGGGATAGAGATGGGCTGTATGGCAGGAGGACAATGTAAGGAATTGTTAATGGTTGACAGGCTGAAGCCTATGTTTGTAAAGCTGATTCCCCTAGACTAAGTCTTATGAAAACTTTAAGTGTGGGCATCCTCAGCACATCTCCTGCAAAAATAAATTGGCTTATTTATTGCATTTCCTCCAAAATATGTATTTCTACAAATGGCATATTTTTCAGAAAAGGCTGATCAAAATCTGACAAGTAATAAAGGAAATGTATTAGAAAAATTTCATTTCCCCCACTCATTCTGGTGTTAATGAAGTTTTAACAGTATATTACTACAGTTAGTTCTGATCTCACTTGTGGTAGGGTCATTGACTTCAATATCCTCACTTCAGCTTATACAACCAGATTCTGATATATTTATACTGTGTAAAAAATCTAGCACGTTAATCTCTGTCTTCTGTTTTGTGTTTATAATTGCAAAGTTTCTGACTGAACTGATAGCGAAATGCAGTTTAGTGGCTGTGTGTAATGTTACAGTTTGCAGTGCTTTTTCTGTGGCTTTTTTTTCCCTTTACAGTCTAAATGGGTACTTAAAGAATATTTTGGAAGTCACGTTTTTCCAGACATCACCTGGTTATGAAGACCTTCTCTCTTTAGAGAGAAGTATTTCAGTGAAGCTCTTTTCAGAATTACTGTCCCAAGCACCATGTCAATTAAAAAAACTATAGTACGGAGCTTTCTTCTAGAGAAAGGAGGAAGACTATCTTGTCTGTTCTTCTGATCAGCTGCAACTCTATCCTCATTTTGCTTAACATACTCTCTGGTGGTGTGTCTTGTCTAGTTTTAAATGATTCATACAGTAAGACTTGAGTATCAGATAAAAGAGCAGTAATTTCCTGGGACAAATATTTGGAAATATATGTTTCCATATTTAACAGCAATTAATGAGAATAAATGAGGAATCTATAATCAATTACTTGATCATATCATTCTTGCTTTACATAGGAAGCAGTTCCTTGAGGCTTGGTTCTTTTCTCCTTACTGCTTGTGTAATTATGGAGCGACTCATCTAAGTAACTGGATTCACCCCAGAGTAAAACCGACATACGTGAGAGCTGAACCAGGCGTGATGGAGCTACCTCGCCAAGAAAAGCAAGCAGCAGTCAGGCCTTAGCTAAAATATTTCTGCCCCTTCACCAAGTGGCAGCAAAGTTTGATGCCTTGTAGGTCAGGTTTCCTCTCTAAAAGCAGGATACAGAGGTGCTGACTTGGGTATTTCCTTAGGGTAATGTGTCTATTTAAAGAACATACAGACACTTGCCGATTACCACAGGGATGGTTATAAACAGCACACAGTCAATTCCACTTTCCAGAAACACCACGGCTTCTTCCCAAGAAACAGATGCTCTGGTATCCCTTCTTTCAGGGCGCTCACAAATCCCCTCGGCAGCTGTTCAGACACATCCAGCACCCCTTTCTCTCCTCAGTCCCTGCCTTTGAATGGGGGAAACCTTTGCCCAAGGCTCTGACCCCTTGGTGTGGAAAAGTGGCTGGATCATTAAGCCTGGCTTTTATATCTGTGCTCTGTTACACAAAGGACACTTGGAAAGGTCTAAATGCTCGGACAAAGAGGAGAGCTTCAACCCACAGAGTATCCTTAAGAATTTGTGTGCGTGGTTACTGCTTGGGATTTTAAACTTTTCTGTGAAGAATTTTATTATGGGTGTGATACATCATGTGCAAACCATTAACTCCTTTCAAATATTTTCAAAAACAATACTGCTCTTTATTAAAGGACTTAAAAATAGCATTCTAGTGCAAAAGGTTATCCAGTGCCTTTCTACTGTAGAGTATGTCAGCAGCTCTTTGACAGTTTGCAGTGCATGTCAGTGATTTATTTGTGAAATTCCTAGAGAGCAGGGGCACACCGCATAAAAGTCTTGATGCATCAAATTCAATGAAGTGTAATAAAAAATGTAGCAGCTGATAATGCAAACATATTGAGGAGGTCATGAAGAATACACTTTTGATCTGCAGAGCTGTTGAGAGTTTGGACCTAAGGACAAGGAAATGGGAATCATGGTTGCAAAGCTCAAATTTTATTTAAATGTGGTCAGGGAGGGACTTACCAGGGTGCTGGAAAGAGAAGAAGAGGCTGATGTTCATTGACACATAACAAGGGACAGGGGCCGCTCCCTGGCCGCACAGCTCCGCTGCAGATGAGAGCTGGATCTGAGGCTAGGACAAAGCCCTGGTCTTACCCTGACGCAGTGGCCTGGTAATGCTGACTCTTCCTAGGGCCTCAAATCACCAGCTAATGTAAATCAACATTTCTATTGATGCAGGACACGAGCTACTTCCAACAATTTTAACGTAGCCTGCAGATTTACACCAGCTGAAAACCTGGCTCCAAGCAGAATGTGAGGGAATTTCCTTGACTTTTCTCCCCCTTCCCTTTAGAAATAAATTACTGCTGCATGTTTTCCATTTTCCTATAAGCTTTCTATCCAATGATCCAAACACTCCAAAATAAACATGTACATTTCCTTCCTTGGTACTCTATGTCAGGATCTATTTAACTGCCTCTGCAAGAGCAAGCAATCCTAAAAACCCTGCTGTGGTGATTACACAGAAGTCTCTTTTATGTTTAGAACCATCTCCGAGTGTACGTGTTACACCTCAGCACTACTTCCCGCCGTATTCGCATTCTTGCAGTGCTTCTAGGTGTGTTTCCTAGAGCTGCACACTGCTACTGGACTTACTAATCACGTTAGACAGATTTTACTGTAGCTTATTCTAATTCGAGTCTGGAGTAAATGCAGCCATTCCCGAATAATTCTGAGTGTGTAAGCTGATAAATGTACAGCGGAATCTCCTGAAATGAAACGGCATGAAAACTGACTTACAGTGCAGTAAAGTAGGACCTGTGATCTTGAGTTCCGCGACCTTTTCTTAAAATGAGATTCTAGCATTGGAGTGTGTCTGTGTGTGAGGAAGCAGGTAACAAAACTGCTGCTGCTGCAGGTACGTGTTACCTCTCCCCATGTTTATTTACTTATTGTCGCTTGTAGTAACAACCAGAGGCCTAAACTGAGATCAAAGAATTTGTGGGTTGTTATAAAATACATACATTAACATACATAATTTATTTGGGCTGGCTGTAGCTGTAGAGCGAGGACAGCAAATCAGGACAGTAAGGGAAGAGGCAGGACCAACAGCGTGGCCCCCCCTGCATTTTTTGCCCACTGCTGTCACAGTGTGTGGAAGCTGCTGTGCCGAGGAGGAGCTTGGCTATCTGGGAAAAAGATGAGCAATACGGTGGGGGCTGGCCGTACCCAGCAGTAACCACTGTCTCTGTGTCTCGGCAGCAACGGGAACGGACATTTCAGCTCACCAGAGGTTTTGTCCCAGTTACACATCCTTGTCTCCCACCACAGAAGTGGCAAGGCCCTCTCTGCCTCTGGCCACTGTGTCATTTGAGTTGCAAACCTCTGTTTCACCTACAGCCTTGGGAAGCCCAGAACTGGCTGCAGTGGGGTATACTGGTATCACTCCACACACACTATATTCCTTTATGGTGGTGGAGGGTCTGGCCACCAACAGCTGTCCCAGGCTGTTTACCGTCTAACTTAATGCAGGATGTAACCAAGAGATGTGAGCACAAGATTTGGTATATTCAAGCTTGGGTTTTGGTTTACAGCATAATCCTCTTAGAGACCAGATGTCTTTTAAGTGCCCCGTGACTGGGAAGATGGGTGCAAGTTTGCCCCTCTCCCTGTGTAAAATCTCACCACTTTTCATTTAGTGGCCTTGTAAATGCACCCTGTCCACAAAGATTTTGGCACTGGTGTGCACGGCACAGGGCACAGGGAGTCCAGTCCTGCATCATTTGGACAGGCCAAAAATACCATCCCATGGGCTGTATTTTACCCTTTGGGAGCTCAGTGAATGAAAATCATTGACGGGTCATGAAGGTACCACAGCAAGATACATGTGGTGCTTCTTCACAGAAGGGGCAGCACCACATCTTCAGTGACAGAGGCTATGCGAGATGAGGCCAGCATGCTCCTTGCCATGTGCGTTCAGGGCAACCCAGCAGGAGTTAACGCAGCCTTGTGCTGACCAAGCTTCAGCTGGCAGACAGCTGCGTCCAGACTATGGCCCCGATCGAGAAACAGGGATTTGCCAGCCAGGACTTTCTGTGTGAAACTGCTGATTTCAATTTAAACTTCTTGCCTGTCTGTCCTTTGCCTTGCCAGCGTCTTGGGCTCCAAACCCGCCAGGCAGTTCCCTGGACTGCAAGCTCAGGTGCTTCAGCTTTTCAGGCTCTGAATTCTTCTGCTCTCTGAGAGGTCTGTGGACCACTGAGATCAGGGGCTTCCAGCCTTCCCTAAATCTGCAAATTGTCCAGTGTCTCCAGTGGCTGAGTCTCCTAGGCTGGTTCGTATTCCCAAAATAGCTGACTCCCCAGCACAGTGGCTTGTGAGGAGGGCTGCCCTGGGATTCTGCTTCCAGTTCCCAGGGGACCTGGGGAAATACATCCTGTCCAAGAAAAACGTGAACTCCTACTCCTGCTGGAATGCTTTTTACGTCTTTGAAAAACGTTAGGTCTTCACACATTGTCCTGAACTGTAGCAGCGTGCTTGGCTTACAGGTCTAGGCAAAATAGGCAAAAGACTGTGGGGGTGGAAAAAGGGACGTAGTTTCCCAAGTGCCGACAACATTTTGATTTTTTTTCCTGAAGTAAAAAGTCTGCAGCAAAAGAGTAGCTGTCTTGGAAAGAAAGAAATTTAATTCTTTTTCTCTTTATGCACCATTTTAGTATTTTTCCATGTGTTTCTGATCATCTCAAGAAGATGTATAGTTTTACCAAACTCCAGAGAAATAAAACTCTTGGTGAGCTAGACGTCAGCTAGATCTCCAAGATTTTAATAATACCAAGGGATATGTGTGGTGGCTAGCGGTGCTGAAGGGCAGGCAATGCTAACATGTAACCCCGGGCATAAGCGAGTGGCAGAACTGCCATGCACTGAGAGCAGGACTGAACTCCAGGTCATGCCACAGGGCAAAGTTAACCCAGTCTTCTACTTCGGTGTCACTCCCAGCTTGGCTCAGCAGCACACGCAGATTCTTCTCGCCCGCGGGCAGGGTGCTTTTAAGCAGGGTGGACTTAGCTGGAACCAAAGGTTTTGCTCAAGACCTGATTTTTCCCATCAGCTAGCGCTGAGGGGCAATTCACAGAACCCGGTCACAGTCCTGTGTCTCACACACCGCCTGCTCACGAGGATGGGAAGAGGAAAACATGCAGAAGAGAGGTGGGAGCTGCTTGCAAGGAGTGGGTCACGCAGGGCTGGCATTTGCTGTTCACCTCCTGCAGGTTCCACTTGAGGAGCAGATGTCTGGCGTGCCACAGGACTAAGTTTTGCTGCAGCCAACCCAGTCACACTGCAAGTATGTGGTATAGAGTCCCCCCGCCTGCCATTGCTCATCCACGCTGCCTCAGGTAGGAGAGACCTACTTACTTAAGTCCTTCTTCCTAGTGCTTCTTCTTGGCACCCTAAAGGCACGGGTGCAGCAGGATGGTCACCTTCCACTGTGTCCAATGCTCTCTCTCTTTCTCTCCCCATGAGGTAGTCTTCCGTCCTTTGAGACACTCGTTACATCTGCAGTGTTGCTCACTCAGTTAGTTTTGGGTGCTGACCTGCGGGTGCCAATAATAGAACCAAGGCATCTAGTCTCGTGGTTTAGAGAGGCAATTTGGACACCCCACTGATTTTTCCAAACATTTCTGGGCCTAATCAGAATGAAGGTCATTAACTTCAGTGGGCTTTGGATGATTTTCTATAAACACAAAACTTGAAAAATTATGCTTTAAAAGAAATACCGAAGTTAAATAGGGAAATTTTAACAATTCTCTTTGTATTTTAATTTAATGGCGGTATGCTCACAATATAATTAGAGAGATGCTATGTTAACTAATGCCAGATGACATTAGTGGGATGGCAAAAGCGTCCAGTTTTCTAAAGAATAGTTCACAGTTGAACAGTTCCTCTCTCCCCACCCCACTTTTAACAGAGAACTATATTCAAAAAGTCAGAGACAGATAAATTAAACCAAAAGTCAAACCACTTACAAATACCAGTAGTGTGGTGTATCTTAGCATGTTACTTTCAAGTCAAATCTAATGTTATTGCAGAAAAATACATTAACCACGTTTCCTTAGCGCTTACATATAAAAAAGAAGGAAGGTTAGCAGGACCTCAGAGCAGAACCTAGACTTGTGCTTTATCTAGCTGAGCATTTGAAAGGTAATTTTTGGTGTAGGGTTCATGGATTTCTTGGATTCCATCAGACAACTTGAAAAGGATTTGCAATGACAAAGCAAAACATGTTCACATTCAGTGTGAGCCCATATCACAGAATCACAGAATCTTAGAGGTTGGAAGGGACCTTGAAAGATCATCTAGTCCAACCCCCCTGCCAAGGCAGGACCACCTAGAGCACATCACACAGGAATGTGTCCAGTCGGGTTTTGAATGTCTCCAGAGAAGGAGACTCCACAACCTCTCTGGGCAGCCTGTACCAGGGCTCTGTCACTCTCACAGTGAAAAAGTTTTTCCTTGTATTAACATGGAACCTCCATATATGCTACGTTCATATGCTGTGCGAGTTCATCTATGTTAAACTTCAATCTACACATGTAAAATTACTAGAAGGTCCATACCACTACAGGAAATTTGATAGGGCACAAAAATTAACACCCCATGAGAACTATAGCCTTTATTTTAATATAAAGTCACATATTTAAAATTGCATATATAGAGATGGTCACTGTATGCTGCCCTATATATGTCTTGTAGGTCCTGTCTGGAGTAGAGTTAGTGAGTTAAAAGTCTTGTGGATTATAATTGTATCCTGCTGTGCCGGCAGACAAAAATTTGTAAGGGCATTTGTACTGCACTAAATAGGACTTAAAAATCTTCTGTAGGTGGTCTTAATGACGATAGGGCAGCATAACAAAGTTGGCAGGACTTCCTTAGAAGTCTTAATTTTCCTAGGAGAAGAGAAAAAGGCAAAAACGGATAGCCAGTACATCCCAAGTGACAGGAATGTCTCAAATGCTGCTCCTGGGTGACACAGGGTATCTTAACATGAGCGCAAGATAACGTGCCTACGTGAAACAAACCACGCAGCCCACATAAACCCATGCAGCCAGGTCAAACGGCTTCAAAAACTTTGTCATGTAAACCCTTGACATGCGCAGGCTGATCAGGTCGGTCTGTCCTTGCGCAGAGTGCCATAATGGCAGCCTAAAGGCATGAAACCGCCATTAGCACCAGTGTTGTGGCTTCTGGCAAAGCCAACTGAAGTGTAACTGTGTGCTTCTGCGTGGCTGGGACTGAACCTATACTGGTGGTTATCCAACGTATGCATCGCTACTGGCTGTACCGGCCAGGGACCCTTGGCCTATCTGTGTGTGACAGAACCATTCTCGTTGCTTACATTCCTAATCCACGGCGGGCAAACTTGAAGGTGCACAAACCCACTTACTTATCTTCCTGTAGTAACTCTGCGTTGGCTTTGCATATGCTTTGCATAGAGTTCAATGCCAGGAAAAGCCACAGGAAAATTAACTCTTGTCTCAGCTTGTCTGACACTCTCTGTTAACAGGGAAAGCTTGCTATTTTTCTGGAGGCTGGAGCTGTATTTTACATTTCCTCCCCCCCCACCTTGACACTGCTGACGGGTGGTGACAGCTCCTATCTTCTCAAAGTTAAAGTGTCATTGACTTTATTGTATAATGCTTAGGATTGGGCAAACCCAAGCAGCATAAATATGTGGCTGGCGGGATTATATTGGCCTAGTGCTTGATATCGTAAGGGAAGTACCTTGTCAGAGTAAGGAGCCCAGACTGGTGATTTGCCCTCAAAAATCCATATCCACGGAGGATCCAGAAGCCTGGGACTGGAATATTTTGATGCAAATGTGAAGAAGCCTTTGACTTGCTGAATATGCTCTAACTTAACCAAAGTATTTAGCTCTAGCACACTGAAGGGTTTTAGGATTTGAGGACGCGCATCTTCTTCGCCTGTGTTCGGAATTCTCTGTGCAAATTGCACTGAAGAAACAACCACTGAAGTGAAGTCGGTAACCCATAGAACGGCACTTCCACAGAGCCAAGGAGGTTTTGCATCGCTTGGGCTGACTTTTCACCAGCTTTCAGAGCAATGCAGTGTATGGGTCGGCACTTAATATTTTTGATCAGCTCATCTATTTCAGCTTGTTTTCAAACCGCTTTACACATAAGCCTGAGAAGGTATTTCTAAACAAAATCTGATTAAAGCCAACAGCAACTTTATGACAGACATTTATAAACAAATCTGTGCACAAAAAAAATATTTAAAAATCAAGCTTTGCATTCTGCTTTCTCCAGAATCCCAACAATTCATTTTCCCTCCCAACTATATGCAAAATGATTGTTTGCACATTTTGCTGAGATCGTCTGGAGGTACCGTGATTCAAGCTGTCATCAGGACCTGAAGTTTTCACAGGGGAAGTTCTAACAAAGGCAGCTGCTCTTTGGATGCTCTTCTGATCCCAGCTGGGACTGTGTGGGTTTACACATGAACAGCTTCTCCCCATACCGAGCCCTGTAGATGAGAACAAACCATCAAAGCTGTTTGTGGAACACCAGCTTTATGTGCACAAGTGGGCAAGTTTTCCTGTTATGCAGGCGTTTTCCCACTGCATTAGGAAGAACCACAACACACAGATAGTTTTCCTAGGGGGGGGCACAATACCAAAGTGAGATCCGGCTCTCCTAAAATCGCTGATCGGGGCATTTACCTCCGTTACCGAACATCTGCATTCAAATCCTTCCTTTGCCTCTTTCGCACCACAGATGGGAATGTGGGTTTCCCACATCCCAAACTTGCGGTTTTACCACCAGGCTACTTGTTCTTTGAAAACAGGTCTTTCTTTTGGTTTTTACATCCGCTCATGTAGGTAGCCTCCTTAATAAGCACGAATCACTCAGTTTTAACTCTAACTTGTGAGATGGTTTCAGGTTACACCGTCATACGTATTTTTGTGAGTCTTTTTATTGAGGCTGTTGGGAAACAATCTCATAAAAACATTTAACGCAAAAATGACCAGGTTACTAACACCTAAATCACTGGGGGAAGAGAAATGGGGATCATGAGGAGTTCCCCAATTTCATTTTCTCCACAGTTCATGACAATATATACCCTCCGACTGCATACGAGTATCCTTACAGAAGCTCCCATAGGAGTCCACAGGACTTTTGTCACCAATTTCAGTCACAGAAAAGACTCATTTCGAGGACAGAAGAAAAGCTCATCTGATGTTTTATGGTCTCTGCCTAAAGAGACACCATTTTTCACACAACAGCTGGAAGATGTGTTTGTTTTCCCCCCAACCCTTGACACCTTAGCATCATGGAGCAGTGCTGACCACCACCGCGGGGGCTTTGCCTTATTTACGTGAGTTAATCACGGGAACACACTTTCTAAATTAGACGGCATTGTCCCAGAGTGTTAATGCTTTCCATGCTCAGCTGGGTACGGCCCAGAAGCAGAGCCCCTTAGATGCACGCCGAGAATGAGAGAAGCTGGAAGTTGTCGCACGCAGTCGCGGAGAACAAAGCTCCAGCCTCTTAAATGAAAACTCTTGAATACCAGATGTGCGGACACAACGTCTTTATTTTTGACCTTCTGATTTAAAGAGGGAAAGCACAACTGGCCAAATTAATCCCTTGCGTGGGTCAGTCAACGTTGCTGGAGCCACCCTCAGAATAAGCTTTGTTCGGAGACCTGGCCAAGCGTTTCAGAAAAATCTTACCGCCTGGGACGCGAAGCAGGCGTATGAAGGACATTACAGAATATTAATACGTACACAGGAACAATACACAGAATTATGGCTTTGGCCTTTTAATAAGAAAACGGGCTTCGCTACACAACTGTTAACGCGCTCCCAGAAAACCCCGCGCTTACTAGCTTTTACACCGAGCATCCCGGTAGCCCGTAACAAAGCCCGGCGCCCACCAACTTTAGTGGGCCCCCAAGTTTCGCGGCAGCTCCGCAGGACCTCTGCTGAGCTTTTCCTGACCGGCCACGGTTAAAGACGCTGTTTATGTTCAGCCAGGCGCTGCCCTGCGCCTGCCCCGGCCGGGCAGCCTAGGCGCTCCCCCCAGGACGAGCCGGCCGAAAGCCTCACGGCGGCCGCTAAGCTCCTTCCCTCAGCGCCCCGCGGTGAGGAGCCGCGGCGGTGCGCGCCGGGCCCCCTGGGCGCTGAGGGGAGCGGGAAATGGCGAGGAAACGCTGGAATTGTACTTATTTCCCTTCGCCGCCCTCGAGCGCGCACTTCCCGGCCAGGCTTTCCCTCACGCTGCGACGCAAAACGCCGCCTCCGAGCCGCCGGTGCCCGTGACGAGCTGCCCCGACCTCCCTCCCTCCTCCTCCTCCTGCTGCTGCCGCCGCGGGCGGCTGAGGCGGCGGGAGGAGGGGGAAGGAAGGGGAGGGAGGGGCCGGGGCTGCCGCAAGGGGCGGGGGAG
>VWZZ01007118.1:180764-209788 GCA_013399095.1 Psophia crepitans
CGGTCGCGCAGGGCTCGCCCGGGAGCGCACGAGCGGGGAGGTGAAGCTGTGCTCGCACCCGCGCCTGTCCCGGCACGGCCGTTGGCGGGAGGCGGGTTCCCGGGCTTGTGCCTCAGCCTGAGGGGCGCTGGGTCTGGCCCGGCGTTCGTCAAAATCCGGGCGGTCTGCCGGAGTCACCGGCGCTCTGGGAGAAAGCAGCGGAGAACAAAATCTTTGCCTCGCAAGAAGCGCTCTGACCTTTTCCAGAATTTAGCGTATCCTTGGGGTTTTATCGCTCTGTAACTGGTGCCTCTCAGCTCGGCGCCCGCCCTGTGTTCTCTGTGTATAATTCCCTCACAGCTTTTTGTCTTGTCTTTCAGGGAGGGAGTTGCTTTCCGGTAATAGTAAAGGAGCGTGATGCTGAATGAGAACGCGCCAGCAGCATCCTCGTTAGTCGGAGCCTGACTCTTTCTGCTTAATGTTGGTTTCTTTGTCATCAGGTCTGCTAAAAAATGACAGAATATAAACTTGTTGTCGTTGGAGCTGGTGGCGTAGGCAAGAGCGCCTTGACAATACAGCTAATTCAGAATCACTTTGTGGATGAATATGATCCTACAATAGAGGTAAACCATTTCATCTTCCGCTTTCTGTGAAGAGAGATTATCAGTAATAATGGTAGTTGTTTACTTTTGGACTGTTACCGCAAAAACGCAGAACAAGGCTTTATACCAACTAAAAAGAGCTCAAAGGTAATGGTCAGCATTGGACCAGCACGGGAGAAGAAATCGCTGTGCTGCTTGATCTGGCTGTGGAGCAACAACTGCAGTAAAACATAAACAGTTTTGATCAGTTGAAGTATGGTGTTAATTGCCATGTTTTGTTGGATGGTTTGGATGCACATCTTTAGGATCTTAGTGACAAAATATTTGCCAAACTCGCTTGAGAACGCTTGGCAAAACTCTTCGTGGCTTTGCGTGCAACCTTTTAAATGTGACTTTCCTTTTTGATAGCAAGAAGGAAAATCTGTAGTTCCAAAATGTGTGTGTCAAGCTTTCTCAGCTCCTATCGGTAGGATCTGTTTCACACCGTGAGAACTGTGTTCTGGAATGTTACGATGAAGGAGGCAAAAAACTGGAGCCTGATTTAGTTTTATTTAAACAGACCAGTGTTTCTGTATCTAGGAAAAACGTTACGAAATAGCTGCTGTAGTGTATTCTTTGAAATACATGGCACGGTTCCTCAAAATTGGAAATTGTATTTAAGCTTTAAAAGCTGCAATATTTTAAAGGTTTTTAATGAGCAGGCAAGCTTTGCCTTTTCAGGCAACACTAGTGTTTTTCTTATATTTAAATCTCCTGTGGATCGTTGGGTTTAATAACCTCAGACCATATAAAAGGAGAAATGACACTGTAATTTACCCAAGATTTTTATGTTCCCAGCACTGAAGCTCTGTAGCTTATGACTTCATTTATATGTTTATACAACGAAGCACTTCCAAGCTCACTTGAAGGAATCACAAGGGTTTAAAGCTAGGCTTAAAATGGTGACTCGGAAAATGGCTGTGTAGTCATTTTCAGGTAGACATAAGCGACAGGAGCCAGTGCCTTGAGATGGTAGGAAGCCGTCTTCAGTGATGTATAGGCCTAAGTTCGTGTGCCCCAGAGAGAAATGGGTTGGCTTGAGTTTGAGTTTACCCTAACGTGCCAGGGTGTCATCTCGCCTCTCTGTTGCGTGGCCAGGTACCCTCATGTATGCTTGTAGGAGGATTTTGTGAATATACTTAGGGAGAGAGGAAGTGTGTTTGACTTGCAGTAGGAGAGCAGGTCTCACTTACTAAGATGTGAAATCTTAATACCAACAGCAACTCAAAACAGTGCTTAAACAGAAAAAAACGCACAAAACTCATTGAGAGGAACAAGCAAAATGGGATTTTACTTTTTCATGCCACAGGAGTGTTGGAGGATGTTGGTCTTTGTAATGCTTCTTCATAGTCGTCTGGGTTTCTCTTAGGTTAGAGGTGTGTTTACGCATTACAGAAAGCACTGTGGAGGTTCTGTGTTAGAAGTTGTTGTACAAAGCCAGAACTGTGTGAGCAACGTAGGAACACAAAAACTTAAATGCCAGTATTCCTAAAGCACTTGAGGCATTTTGCTAATCAGCAAGCTGAGTATTTTAAGGACTACCAAATACTTTTTAATGTAATAAAATTAAAATACAGTTCCTTATAGAAAGAACCTAAAATCCCAGAACTGTGGCTTTTATTCAGTAGTGTGCAGGATGACTGTAACACTGTGGTGTGGGCCAGGATCAATATGTTCTGAAAGAAAGAAAGAAACTTTTGACCTAATGGGTTTTACCAGCATCAACAACTTGTCGCATGCAACAGTATTAATCTTCCGCAACTCCTGCAAGTTCTTGTCTGAGCACTAGTTGCCATTTTTGTCTTGTAAATTTTGAGACCTTGAGGATGGGTACTGTCTTCCTTTTAGGTGGTAAATCACCTTGCGTGCTCACAGTGCGATAGAATAACCGTGTAGGTAAGCTTGTAGGGAAGAAATAATTCAGTTGTAATAAGACTGGTCTGTGATCTGGAGTGGCAAAGAGGTTCTAAAGAATGGGCTTGTCATTGGGTTTCAGTGCTTCAGTCCTCGCCTGGGCAGAATCCCATTCAGTTGAGAGGGGTTGCTTGATGATGCTTCCTGTATAGATGCAGCTGTGGTGGTAGGGGCTGGTCAACGAATAATGGCTGTAGAGTGTTTTTTATGCAGTCTGAGGAAATAAGGCTAAAGTTGCTTTGACTGGTAAATAATAACAGTTAAGACATTTCAGTAGTGTCACTACTATTGTTTCTCACTTACTACTGTTTCTTTCATTGCCATATGGCTGTTGCCAAAATACTAATTTTCCCTTGCAGATAAATAACCAAGCTAAATATTTTGGGGTAGATAGAGAAAAGAGTTCAGTGCTTGTTATCTGTAGTGGATTCCATATCCACACAGTTATTGAATAATTTTAAGTCTTTCCTGTGATTAGCAAAATGAAACTCAACGCTTCCAAAATTCTCATTTGCGAAGATGTTGCAACTGAAGAGAGGAAAAAAATACACTAGTTACTTAATCACAGATGGATTTACAATGGTAATGTTGTTGCTGCTTTCAGTGAAACAGACTTAATGATTCAACAAATAACTTGTTTGGAAAATGTCAAGTTTCATAGGCTGCTTGAGTATTTTATTTACTTCTGTCTGAGCGTAGCAGATGATGGGCGGAGGGGAATTAAAATGAGCGCATGTTTGGGTGGCTACTGTTGTTCAAATATATGTGCTCTATATGCATTTCACAATTTCATATCTTACTTGAAGTAGATGTCCAAGCACAGATTTATAGCCAAGCAATTTGAGGTGGTTTGTTATTTTTTTTTAACCATGTGGACACTAACCCGTGTAAATCTGGCCTAATACACAGAACAGTTAGACTGGTGCCCTCTACTGGTTTGTGTGTGTTAAAGCTTTGTGCTATCTTGTGGGATTATTTTTTTTTTAAAATTGCTTTATTTTTTTACACCTTCAGCATGTTGTAGCGTTAAATATATGTCATATTTTTAAATGTCCTAGAGAAAGAACAGCCTTCCTAGCTGCCTGTCAGAGGTTTTTCAATTGGATTAGGGAAATCCCTTGACTGATTTAGGAATACTGATACTTAAGTCTGTGTTCTTGAATGACCTGTGAAACTTCCACCAAGATTTAGTAATAGCGTAGTTTTAGTAGGTGTGATATTTTCATATTAAATCACTGGTATCATGGCTTTTTACAAAATAGTAGTTACTTGCTTAGATGAGATTTATTAAGTAGTGGGTTGGTTTTTTTTTTATAAATTTCATATGTAGCATATAGCTGAGTTTTCCTATCACATTTTCATCTCGATGCTTGTGAACAGATGGAACTGTTACTCCTTTATAGCATAATTTCTGCTGATTTTTATGGCTTGTGAAAGGCCAATAAAAGCAGGTTAAGTGATTAATGAAATTAAAACTTTGATATAGATATGCTGAGTCTGTATACTGGGGAAAAACTGCAAATTCATATTTGGAGTCATGTGCTGCTTCAAAATATTTATCTAGTTTGCATTTTGTTTTTACTTAATAGCCTCATACTGGATGTTTCTTCATTATACTCATTACTGCAAGTCTTCCAGTGTGCAGTAAAGCTCCTACACTTTTATAAATTATGAAATTTGTAGATTAGAAGGTTGGGGTTTTTGTAGTTGAAGGGGACTCTGGCCATTTGAGTTCTGCAGTTGCATTTTGAAGCAGAAGTGCCACAAGTACTATAGTGGCATAACTCTTTTGGTACGTACTACATTCTGTTTTGCAGGACTTGATAATTTTACAGTGTGATAACACTTTTATCAACAACTTTTATCTTGGGTCTGTTTACATTGGTGTTCACCATGATGGTGATGGGGGTCCCAGTAGACTGAGCTTTTAGCGTGATGCTTCAGTTTTCTTTCCTACAGTGACAAACATGATTTCAGGTTTGATGTCTTGCAGAGGGGATGGGGGAAAGGCAAAAAAGCAAAATGTTTATTATTTCAGTAGCTTGGAAGGAAATGATAAACTTGAATTTTTTACTCCCACATTTGTCTTTTCCTTCCACTTCAAATCCCTTGTCTAGTTAGTGACAAAATTTTCTCTCCAGAGGTGGGCAAAACAAATACCATCTCAAAGTGTTCCTTCTTGTACCTGTGCTGTGCTTTATGCTGGTGCATCTTTGCTACTACTGCTAACACGGTAGGCATGCTAAAGCCAGCAGTTCTTAAAGTGATTTTCTTTTCTCTTAAAAATTATTTTCTTTGATGAAAATTACTTAAAGCTTTTGTTTAGAGCTCAACTGATGGGAATTTCTTTTCCTTTGAAGTATTAAAATGTAAAGGAATAATACAGGCTTTTCAAGAACTGTTTTTCATATTTTTAAACTAGCAGTCAAATTGCAGGAAGAGAAAATGAAAGCTTTGTAAAAATGCCTAGGATAGTGCTAGAAGTTCTGCTAGTACTTGACTGTGAACGGTGATTAAAAAAGGTATCATAGGACACGAGGGGGGTGTCTGCTATTCAATTTCAGTGAATGGGAATAAAGATGCATCCTTTGGGGGGTGTTTGGGTGTTGGGGTTTTTGTTTGGTTTTGGTTTTATTTAAGCAATGAAGTAGAATATTAACCGTATTTTAATACATGTTGGAGCTTGTGTATTTGTCTCAGCTGTACCAATACTTAAACATGGCTTTTATATTTCCAAAGTGGCCTACTTCTTACTTGAACGCTGAATTTGCACTTCAGTGAAATAAATATTTCCAAAATCATGTTGGAAGTAAACTTTTATCTTTTGAGGTAAACAGTCAATATTGTTTTACCTGATGCTGTTAAATGTCATCCAGGCTCAAGATACATGTGAGATTACAGAGTTTGTTTAGTTTAAGGTACTGATGCTATACAATTATTTCCTGCATGTTTTTTAGCATGAGCAACAGGAAAGAAGAGAGCCTTCTATAAAAACACAAATAGATAGAAAGTACACAAGAGTAGGTGTACTGTGCCTTAAAATGGGTAGGAAGGAAGGAAGGTCACTCTGAATTCATCTTGAAGTTGGCTAGAATTGCAACTTTAATGCTTTAATTCCCTTCCCAGTAGCTTAGGTTCAATCCTGTATAGTGTTAGGAAGAACAGTGGCAATATTGTGTCAATATCTAGCTAAAGCATCTGAAAGGTAATACTAAGGTCTTGTGTTTATACCTTTTATTTGTTGCAAGTATTGTTTACTGAGAATTGTTTGTGGCACTGCTCAGTGACCTATTTTTAAAGCTTTATTGGCATGGTTCTATTTTGAATATATAGATGTTTATAGAAAATAGTTATTGGGAAAGTAACGCTGATGTTTTCATCGTTACAGCTAGGTACTTGTAGAAGCCTAGCACCAAAAAGAGCTGTAAGCAGGCATTAATACCTAGTTGCTTGGGTCTTCGTACAGATTTTAGCCACTTGAATCAGTGACCTGAAAACTTTGAACTGATAGCATTGAAACAATTTCTTCCAACGTCTCTATGAGCCAGCCCATCAGGGCTTTTTTATGACTCTGTGTTGATCTGTCTTGGCTAAAAAGCTTGAACTTCAAATGTATCAACTCAGCTTTGATAACTTAATAACAAATATTATATGTACCTGCTTAGGCATACAAAATGGATTTCCTGTCCCAAATGCTGAAGGTTGTTTATACTTCATCTCCTTTTCTGTGGCATAGATTTTTGGAGTTGTCTTACTTGTGAATTCTTTGTGTTTTATTATTTTGTACATTGTGGCACAACGCTTTTGTAAACGTCCATAGAATTAAGGTCAAATTTTACTTAATTTACCAAATTTTTTTAAGCTTAAACAAAGTAGAACCTTTTGAAATCCATATTACAAGTTCTCATCAATTTTTCTATTAACAGAAGCAAAGGGGAAATGCTTTTGATCTGGATCCAACTTATACTTTTTGTCCTTCTGTGCAAAATAAGACCACTGTCCTTTTTCTGTGTGTGTGTGCACCCATGTGCTGTTACTCACTGAAGATTCAGAATACAGATAAGAACGTGTCCTTTCAGTGCTCTTTTCTTTTCTGGATTACTGTATACATGTAAATATGGGATGCTATTTTCCTACTGTTGTTTGCCCATCTGTAAAATTGGATTTTCATAGAATGTTTAAGGTTGGAAGAGACCTCCAGGATCTTCTAGTCCAACCATCTACCTACCTCCTATTACCCACTAAACCATGTCCCTAAGTACCACTTCCAACCTTTCTTTAAACACCCACAGGGACGGTGACTCCACCACCTCCCTGGGCAACCCGTTCCAGTGCCTGACCACCCTTTCCGAGAAGAAATTTCTCCTCATCTCCAACCTGAACCTCCCCTGGCGCAACTTGCAGCCATTCCCCCTAGTCCTGTCACTAGTTATCTGCGAGAAGAGGCCGACCCCCAGCTCGCCACAACTCCCTTTCCGGTAGTTGTAGAGGGCAATAAGGTCTCCCCTCAGCCTCCTCTTCTCCAGACTAACCAGTCCCAGTTCCCTCAGCCGCTCCTCATAAGACCTGTGCTCCAGACCCTTCACCAGTTTCGTTGCCCTTCTGTGGACACGCTCCAGGGCCTCGATGTCTTTCTTGTGGTGAGGGGCCCAAAACTGGACACAGCATTCGAGGTGCAGCCTCACCAGGGCTGAGTACAGGGGGACAATCACCTCCCTGCTCCTGCTGGCCACACTATTCCTGACACAGGCCAGGATGCCATTGGCCTTCTTGGCCACCTGCGCACACTGCTGGCTCATGTCCGGGCGAGCATCAGACAACACCCCAGGTCCTTTTCCTCTACACAGCTTTCCAGCCACCCCGTCCCCAGCCTGTAGCGCTGCCTGGGGTTGTTGTGGCCAAAGTGCAGGACCCAGCACTTTGCCACATTAAACCTCATCCCGTTGGCCTCTGCCCAGCGATCCAACCTGTCCAGGTCCCTCTGCAGAGCCATCCTACCCTCCGGCAGATCGACAGTTCCCCCCAACTTGGTGTCGTCTGCAAACTTACTGAGGGTGCACTCAATTCCCTCATCAACAAAGATATTAAAGAGGATATCTTTAATTTTAACTCTGTTTTCAGTCATGCTCGATTGCTAGTAAACAGCTTTAATATCTTCTGAGGTATAGATGTTTGAAATCTTGTTTTGTGTTTGACCAAGGTTTGTTTTGTTTTCTTTCATAGGATTCCTACAGGAAGCAAGTAGTAATTGATGGAGAAACCTGTCTCTTGGATATTCTTGATACAGCAGGTCAAGAAGAATACAGTGCAATGAGGGACCAGTATATGAGAACAGGGGAAGGCTTCCTCTGTGTATTTGCTATAAACAATACAAAGTCTTTCGAAGATATTCACCATTATAGGTTTGTATATCAAAAGATAAGCGACTGACTTTTGTATTAGGTGGATACATTGCTTGCTCTTAGACTAGAGAATAGAATGATCTCTTCTGAAATAGCATCTGAAGGGAAATTTGCCAGTTAGCAATACTGCAACTTACTTGTGCATTTGTAGGTCTGTAATTTCGGGTAATCTGACCATCACCTGCGTTGTTCACAAGTTAAGCAGACAAAATATCTGAAAGCTCTTCTGTTATAAACTAATGTGGTTTACTATTTCTGCCTGTTCATAGTGAAGACTTACCTAAAGGGGACTCTGCCCATTCCATAAATAAAATCACGTGTTAAGATGGAAAAATGTATGCAACTGAAATTGTATGGACAATAAAGTCAATTGTTAGTTTTTGTTCTGGGAGTGGAGGGGAAATTAGTTTTGAATGTTACTAGTAGACTAACGTGTGTGCCTTGATGCCTAAGGAGGGAAGGCATATGCAGAATCTGAGCTCCAGGATGGCTGCTAAAAAAAAACCTCGTTGGTAGTTTATTCGTGTTCTCTTTTTAAAAATATCATTAATTAAAATTCATTATATTAAAACCTACCATATACATTTATTTATATTAATACCTATTAAATGCAATTTGTCTTTTTCCTTTTTAGGGAACAAATAAAGAGAGTGAAAGACTCTGAAGATGTCCCAATGGTGCTAGTAGGAAACAAATGTGACTTGCCTTCCAGAACAGTAGATACAAAACAAGCTCAGGATTTAGCAAGAAGTTACGGAATTCCTTTTATTGAAACATCAGCAAAAACAAGACAGGTAAAGCTCAAAACTTCCCAGATGCAAATGCAGAACTCTCATCTGAATTATCATAATGCTAATCATTCTAGGGATTGATAATTGCTTAGTCATATCAATAGATATATTTCTCCAGTGCAAAAATTCTTGTGGTGTCTCTTCTTTCTCTCAACTTGCTGACAACTGGTAATTGTTTATTAATGAGTGATTTGCTTCAGTTGCGCAAACTCAGAGTGTGAGACCTGGGCTGCTATTACTCTCCACTGTCAGACGGTTGCAACGTTCTCAACATTGTGATAGATTTTAACAGAATAAAAAGCACTTCTACTTAAAGGTGAAATGCTTTCTTTTTTTTTTTTCCTCAGCAAGAGGGTTAAGCAGACAAACAGCTACTCAGTTCATTCTGTTCTAAGTCTTTTCATTAATAACAAAAGGAATTTTTCTTTGAGGCATTGATTCAGCGTTAGTGGGATGTGCTTGATATACCTTTTTATAGCTAAACAATTGACCATAGATCTTTTTTGAAATTACTGGATTAATTGCTTGTGTAAACCAATACTTTTCTAAGGCTTTAGAGCTGACTCTTGGTTTATTGCACCCCACTGGTACAGGTGAAAGAGGCAGTTGTTGGGGCCCTTTCAGTGCTTCTTTCAGGGTCTGCTAGGACAAAGGTGCCCGTAGCGGTACACCTGTATATCTGGGAGAAGAGAAACTATACAGATGCAGAGGAAACTGGTTCTGTACTTCTGGAAGAAAGCCATTGTTTTTGAAAAATGCTGATTTATGGTTTTTCTTTTAAGAGTAAAGACTTACTGTCAGTACAAATTAGATCAGGTCTGAGTAGCCAAATAACTCTGTATTCTCTGCATAATATGTGCAAGTTATAAATTGGGAATTACGTGCAGCAGAAGGAGGCAAATAAGAGCAAAATACTGCAATTTGAGTAACTGCTCAATGTAACTGCTAAATAGATTCAACTGCATCACTTGGCAGAATCTCCTCATAGACAGTACATGTTATTTTTGGATATAAGAAATGAATATTTTATTAGTGCAAATTTGCTACACCCACCCAAGTTTCTGACAAGTTGAAACCTGGACTAATTAGTAAAACTTTAGAGAGGAATCAAAGGAATGCTAACTTTTGGCAATAGAGAAAGTCTCTGTTAGGTAGGATTAAAAAACCAGAACCAGACAACTTTAATGGCTGAGACTAAATTAGGCCACAAGAGTGTTCTGAAGATTGTGGCATGTAAGTGGACTGAATAATTAGTGTTCTTGTTTGGAAGGTCTTGTATTAGTGGCTGTCAGTGAGATATTAGGATAAAAAAGGAAGAACTCTGAAATTATGTTTGAGATCTGGAATAATAGAAGTTCTGTACTAACATCTACTTTGTTCAGCCTGTTTTATAGAGCATCAGGCTTTGTTGAGGAAATATTCCTTCTGCATAGCCACTTTCATTAAAAGGATGTTGATACGATGTTGTAGTTTCAAAGATTTCTTCTCCCCGCCCTACCTACAGTTTACTCCTACAGGCAGCCCCACCATGGCCTAGCCAATACAAAATCGCGTGCTTAAAAATCACCACTCCTGTTCAGTTTTATAATCTTTGTTTACACAAAGTAGTATCTGCTTTTTTATCTGTCAGACTTTTAAGAGGTCTGCCAGAAGCTTGTACTTATTTCAGAGGACAGTAGACCAGTCATATATGAGCTGCCATTCTATAATTTGACAACTTTTGTCTGTGACTTTATATTTCTGGAGGTGCCAACTGAAACGTTATAGAAGGGATCTGACTGTTGGCTTTCATTCTTCAAAGCTGAGCTTTACACCCTCTGCAGATGAAGGTGTCTTTTGGATTTTAAAATCAGGATGCCCAATAGACTCTTTAGAACGTTGGTGTCTAAAAGTTGGAACCACTAGGTATGGCTGCTGAGTCTTCCGCAGTGCTGTTCATAACGTGTATTATGAAACTGCTTCATAAGATGCTGTGTTAATAAAATATTTTTGAGAGGACAAAAGGGAATTGGAGGAAGAACCTGATCTTTAATTACAGCAATATCATCTAAATATTCATGTAGGTGATTGTGTATATAAATGTATATACATACGCATTTACGTATTACGATTTTTCATTCACACTCTCATATATTAAAAATATATGCATATATATGTACCTTCTTCCAAAGTAAGTTTTTTAATTAGGGGATTCAAACCATTTTGTGAGCTGCATGTGGCCCGTGGACTATATTTTTATTGGGTAGAATTCAGTCTCTGGCTACAAATAAATAAAAAAATTCTGGTCCTCTCTGGTTACATGCAGAACTTCCAAGCATGAACAGATGTAGGTGGTGGTCTGGTAACTTCTGGAGTCTGTAGGAAGTCTGACATGACTATTTAGAAGTAGGAACCTTCTTTCCCTGTGCACACCTCCCACTACACTGCAACGTCAGCACTAATGCCCTGTTGAAGGGGCCCCCACCATCTTCTTGCTTCAGCCCTTTCCTGTGCCCCACTGCTGCTGGAGCTCGGAGAGAGTTAGAAAGGTTTCTGGGGAAGGAAATGGTAGTCTGCTTTGATTGCCAAGACACTTTTTTTTTTAAATGATGAGATTGTAAGCTCACGGAGAGTGGTATCTCAGTTTCAGCTAAGTCAGTTTCTAAGATTTTTCGAAAACTCAAAGGCAAAAGGTCAAAAATAGGAAAGAGAAAAAGCACTGAAATGAAGTTGTTCTATAAGTTAGTATATTTGTTTTTATTTGTTTCTGACTGGCAATAAAGATGTAAACTTTAACTTACTGCAAAAAGTCATGTGTTAAGCCAAATCACTCTGAATTTTCATACAAGTTGTGGAGCTCATCAGTGAAACATTTGCTTAGTGGACCCTACAAGGGTCTAAGGCTATAGATGATTAATTTTTTTAAATTGGACCACTGACTGAAGTGAATATAATGTAACTTACGAAAAATAGTGATAGTCCTGTTTCTAAATGTAAGTATGTGTCAATGCTGGTGGTTTTGTAAGGCACATTGCATCACTTACCCTTTCACAATCCTTATGCAGAAGGGTATGAATACTGAAGGTTTATTTTGATAGCTGGTTTTGTTTTTCTCTGACATAAGCTTTAAATTCAAATTCTTCCCTGTGCACATGAGCATATAGCTCCCAATATTATCAATAGTATCAAGGAGAGATGGGAGGCAAACTTGATTTATCCCCACCAAGGCTGCATCCTCTATTCTTTATCGGGCATCCATGTGCCTCTGAGTTACACAGGGAAAAGCCGAAAGGTTGTACCCCCAATGTGATTTGTCTGTAGGACTGTTTTTTCCTTGGAACATTTCAAGTGTCCCGCTAACGTTGAATTCGAAGGAAAAGCAGATACGTGGGCATTATCTTAAGCATAATAAAGGATTCCCCAAAGTTTTAGGTCTTGCTTTTGAGGATATATATGTAAACACACTTTTGAAGTGTTTAATGGAGAAGTTGACCTAAATCACAAGGATGCTGTTAAAAAAGCATTGTATGTGTTTCAGCAGTCTGATATACAATAAATTGGGCCCCAGACTTGTGACAAAAATAAGTTGAGACCCTGTGCTTGGTCTGATGAAGTCATCAATGCAGTATTTACAGAACTTTATTCCTACATCTCAATTGGGAGTCATGAACAACTGATAACTTAGTTTGCTTGAAGCAACTTGCCATTTTCATGGATTTGTCATATCCGTTGAATGTAGTTCATGTGTACAGGTGCCATTTTAAAACTGGTTTCAATTAGTTAAACTTAGTTAAACTTTGTCAGACTTCACAATGCGGGTTGAGTTTTTTCATGTCACTTGTTTGTTTTAAGGTAAAACTTTTCCAAAAAAGCTTAGTCCTTCCCAAGAATAAGGCCCCAAGGAAAAAAAAAGAAAGAAGGTTTTGATGATGTTGAAACGAATTCTGGCATCCAGCTTGTGAGCTGAATGACTCCAGGATGCTGAGGAAACATGTTTGTTATTTAATTAATGTAAAAATAAATAGATGCTGCAAAAAAAAAAAAGATACATAAGCACAATGGGTGAAATTCAGGTAGGACAGACAGCTATAATTCCAGCACTTCTTAACTTTGGAGTGAGTAACTTTGTAACTTTAATCATGACTTGGTGCAGTATTTAATATGAATTTACTGATGAATGTGTGGTATTTAACCACCCTAAGATAACACGATCAGCTTAACACTCTCCCTCCTCAAAGTAGTGGAGGTTTTGCATGTGGCTGAGCTGTAGTAACTGTTTCCAAACAGTCCTTTGAAGTTACTACGTCTGTTTTAGAGACAGCAAAAAATTAGCCTTTACCTATAAGCTAAATCTTACATGAGCTGGTAGATTTTTGCAGGTTTGTGTATTCCCTAGTATTGGTGAAGCTGACTTTACCACTACAGAGTTTTATGTCGGGAGTGCTTTTAGGCAAATGAGTAACGCTCATTTTGCTGGTGTTCTCATGGGTGATTTTGATTTTTGTTTGTCTTACAGTTGGTTTTAGGAGACCAACTCTGATAAAGTGTATAAAGGTGGACACAGAACACTTTAGAGACGTCAGGGCTAACTTTCATTAGTTCCCTTTAAGTACTGATTACAGAAGTGGAATTTGGGAAAATTCCTTTTTGTAATTTGGTCTGTATTTGAAATAATTTTTCTTTGCACATAGTCATATTTTAAACTGAATGTTTGGTTGTCTTCTAGGAGTCAAAAGCATCTTGAAAACATTGCTTCAAGGTCAGGGGTTCTTTGGGCTGTTTAGATTTTGAAGTTTTTAGTATCTGCCAAAGGATATTTTTACTTCAGTTCTGCCAGCTAAAAGAACTGATTAATCATATTTTAGATACATGGTCCATGGTCACTTAAGGAAAAACTACTGAAGAATGTTATAAGAAATGGGTATTAAGAAGTTTGTAAGACTGGTACTTCGCTCTTTAAAATGTCACCTTGTGCTAATAAAATTAGAAAATGTCTCTATACAGATTTTTTTATTTCAGAGTAATTTCTTTCAGTGGGATTCATAGGGCTGTTCTTGGTGGTGGCAGTAGTAGCAATTGCTTTTCTCACTCTGTGTGTCTCTCTGCATTGCTAAAGCAAATTACAGCTCTCATTGGTGATGGGAAAGTTGGCAATAAGTGTTGACTGAAGAATTGTTATCTAATTATTCATGTGAAAGCTCCATAATCAAATTATGTATTTCTACTGCAAAACAGTAGATTTGCAAAATTGTTGATTCTTGTACAGCCTGTGCTTTGGCACGTAGCAGCTGATCAATGTTTACTCTTTCTTCTTCAGGAATAAACTTCCATTCCTTCCAGGAAAACATGAAAATATGAGCTTTACTTGGTTTTTGCTGTTTTTAATGGGTTCCTTTGCATTTTGCAAATTCTCAGCCCTGGAACATCAGACTTGTCACCTCATCAATACTGCACTGCATCCTAACAAGACACATTGGTACATATACTAGAGAAATACAATCCAAGAAATAAATCTAATTTATTTAATCTTTAAATTCAAGTGGCTGTAGTCCAGAAGAACCTTCAGATAAGCAGCAGTATGATAAAAATGAGCCTTAAATGTGATAACCTATGGCACAGGTCATGCAAAATGACCCAGTAACTGTGGCAGTAAACATTATGCACCTAATAACAAAAATAGTGAATATGAAGATGAGTTGGAAAGGTAATTTATGAAAAATCTGCCAAATGCAAGTGCAAGATTGTGTGTTTGGGTCGTAATAGAGTTCTGAGGCTTAAATGGTTGTACTGGTTTCCATGATCAACAGTCTGTTCTGGTTTTATTTTCAAATAATGAGTTTGTATTAAATTAACAACCCTGTTGATCTGACTGAGGAGACAAGCAGTGAGACTGACGGTGAGGCAGAGAAGAGATTCGCTCTCACCTTTAGAAGCTGCAGCTAAACGTTTTGCATCTAGTGACAAGAACGTCCTCACAAATTTATCTAAATTTTTGAGTTTATGCACAGATGTAATCAGTTTAAAATAACAGATATAACTTAAAGCTGGTGCTGTATCTCTTTATCTTGTATTTCCTTAAAGATACCTTCAGTCTTCACAACTTTTTTTTTTAATGGTTACTGTGTCATCATCTCCGAGTGGCCTAAACACAGAGCTGCAGAAGGGTAGGGTGTGAGACCAGAGAAGTAAAACACATAGCTCTGTGTCATCCTCGGAATACTTGAAGAGCTCTCCTCAACCAGAGAAAACCTGAGCAGCAGAACTTTGCAGGCTGTTTATGCTTCGTGGTTGTGACAGGGCCCTCAGGCGTGCCTGAGTCTGGCCCAGAGAGAACAGTTTAGGTCTGCCTTGTATGTTGGCGTGAACCAAGCTCTTAAACATGATAATAATGAACCTGTTGTTTTTTCTATGTGGAAGAACAACTTCTATAATTACAACGAGTAATTACTTTTGAAAGTTACTATGAAACATAATATACTTAAGGTACTTTAAAAAGTACCTTGCCATGACTCAGGTAGCCCTTTTCCTAAACCTAATGGCATAGTGCTACTTTACAGAGCAAGTGTTAAAGACGGTATTGCCCAAAATTTAGTATTCTTGGAAGATTTTATTTCTTTGTAACCTCTTAGGAAATTACCTGTTTAGACTTTTTCGATACGTAGTTTGTTCCACAGCCTTTTCAAAGTATGTATACCTCTTTTATATAAAAGAACAGAACAGAAATGAGCTTACTTTCCTTTGCCTGTCCAAATGGAACAGGTTCTTACCTTGGATAAGCAGTGAAAATGGGTGGTTAACTGTGTGTGTTCATAAATACCACCCTGTCACCAATCTAATAAGGTTTTGTGCCTGCTAAATACATCCATGCCCACAAAAACATGGGGAAAAAAATTCAGTAACACAAGTAGTATTATTTTCAGCACAGTAAGCAATGGAAGAAAATAATTCCCCCCCCCCCAAGTGTTACCTTATATAGCAAAAAAGGAGGGCTTGAAGCGTAGATAGTCACAATAATTGGTGATCAATATTTTTCTTTGTTTGTCACATTTGCTTGCATTAAAAAGTATTTATCAAGCAGCAAATATGCAAGTCCAGCATTTTAAATATATAAATTGGGATCCATATATTCTCTCAAGTAAAGCTCATAATTTCAGTGGTTTTGCTGTGGTTTTTTTCCCTGCCATGGGTGTCCCAATATGTCACAATTGTTAATGAAGCAGTTTTTAAGGAGTTGTGTTTTGCAATGCAGAGAGTGGAGGATGCTTTTTATACATTGGTGCGAGAGATTCGACAGTACAGAGTGAAAAAAATCAGCAAAGAAGAAAAGACTCCAGGGTGCGTGAAAATTAAAAAATGCCTTGTAATGTAACAGGGTAAGTTTTGTAATGTAACAGGGTAAGTTTTGTAATGTAGCAGGGTAAGTTACAAATCACTTGCCAAATAAACGTGATTGACAGTGTCTTGCAAATCAGACATTTTATGGTTAATTGATGACATAATTTAAGATATAAACCTAATCAGATCTCAGTCCTGAATTTTATTCCTAGCAAACGCCCAGGTACCACGGATTTCCTTTGTTTCATGGGTTTTTGATAAACAAGAAGTCTTCATTGCATACTAAGTTCTCCATCTGTGAAATGGGTTTGAGTGTGAAGAAGTTAAGAGGAAAAAGTATGTTGCAGATACTGTTGAAGTGAATATTTATTGAATCTGTAGGTTGATGAACTGAGGGGAGAGGATCTTAATATTTATGGTGCTTCTCAGATGCAGAAACATGAATCATAGAATCACTAAGGTTGGAAAGGACCTCTGAGATCATCAAGTCCAACCGTCAACCTAACACCACCGTGCCTACTAGGTTAACAGGAAAGCAGTTATTTGGTTAGCAGCTGGCATGCAGGATTTCTTAATTCTCAGGCCTTTCCTTACGCTATGCCATTTTCCCTTTTTTTCCCCCAGCTTAAAAAATTATTTTTACCATTTCCAGAAATATATTAGCTTTCTTTTTTGTCAACTATAATGCTGTGAGTGATGCAGATGAGGACAAAATGCTAAGGTTTCTTTGAGAGCCTTTACAAGGCAGGGGATGGAAGCAACAGTGGAGTAAAATGGGGACGCACATACACACGACACAATGGTGGGACACCAAAATCAACAATAGAAAAAAAGCACCAAAAAATCAATACCCAAATTTTCATAAAATCATTTTTTTATATTCCACTGTAAGAAAAAAAAAAAAAAAGAGGAGGAAAGTGAAGAAGAAACTGCCATATGGAAGAAGTGCTAGTCTAAATCACTTCAGTGCTTTTTGAACAAACCATTGGAATAGCTCCTTGCATATATCGCTATCCCATTAACTCCTTACCTCTCACTGCACCAGTGCAGAGTGGGTTGTTACTCCTTTATATACTTCTCCAAAAGAAGGATGACCTGGAATTTCCCATTGTGTAAAAGAAAAACTGTGTGCTTTTCAAGGTGTTCTGAAGTCTGAAAAAAACATCTTGCAGAGAGGTGGTAGAATTTGACTTGCATCCTAAAGAGACTCAACTGTAGGCACATGCCCTTCAATAAGGGAGTTTTATTCCTCTTTCTGCAGGAAGGAGGAGAAATTATGTATCTCATCAGTTTTACTAGATCTGCTTAGGCTTACTATATTCTCAGTTTTCAAGTGATGAATGACTGCTCTGAGATAATTCTTCAGATGTTTCCTTAAAGATACACTTTTTGTTATTGTTTGTATTAAAGATTTCCTTTGCAGGAGACTGGAAGCTTGAGTTACGAAGCTCTCCAGTCTTGCATCCAAATATCAGTAAAATTGATGCCATCAAATTACCTTTTTTTATTCTGTCCTAGTTATCAAAAAACAACTAACAGCAGCTTAGCAAGATTACTTCTGATGAGAGCGATATGAATTAAATTGCTTAAGCCTACTTTCTATAGCCTGCTGAAAACCCACTTTGCCGTTTCATGCTGTCTTACTAACGTAGCCATACCTCAAAGTGGAATTTCTTTTTGTATACTGGGACTTTAAAGATCCTGAATTCTGTTTGATTTTTCCTTTCTGTGGCTTTCCTTGGGAGAGAACAGGATGGTGGGAATTGTGGGGTTTGTTTATTCTTTTCAGTGGAAGCATCTTTTAAGATTCTTTTTGATAGCTCAGTGAACGTATGCTTTCTTTCTTCCAGCTTCCCACTTTCTTTCTGCCTGTGTCCAGGAGAAGTATGGTTTGGGGTTTTAGTTTGTGGTGGTTTTGTTTTGGGTGGGTTTTGTGGTGGTGTTTTGGTTTTGGGTTTTTTTTTCCTTCCCCAGATGGGAGAAATCTCTTTTGTCGACAGTGGATAGTGTTGGGGGATGTTTTGCTGGTTTCCCCTCTCCAGCTCCCTCACCCTATTTAGAAAATAGTCTGGGATAGAAGACTCTAGAACTCAAAGGGTGTCTGCTCAGGGGAGGAAACGTTTGTCTTTATACTCAAGTGAATTCTACATAGTATTGCTAGTCATTTCAGCAACTCTGTATTTAGGAGGTAAAGTTGGAGAATGTGTATTCCAAAATTATTGTGGTGCAGCTGTAGTTCATTATTGATTGTAGTGGAATAAGAAATCTGGAATTTAAAGCAGATTACTTTCTATTCAGTATGAAGATATATATTATTTCAGTCTGATGCCTAGTAGATTGCTAAGGAGAGAAACACCTAATGATGTGAGTCTTTCAGCTGGGATTTTAGACTTCAAAAATATTCATTATAACACAATTTACAATGACAATATTTTCCTTTTTTATGTGTGGATAATAAAATCTGATGGTTCAGAGTGTTTTGCTACCTCTTGGAATATTCAGTTTATCTTCTTGGTGCTTATGGGATGCCTTCTTAGTTATATTAATCTTGTACAAGGTAACTGAAAACTTTGACTACCCAGATTGCCATTATCTGCTGATGCTTTCCATGAGGTTCATTCCTTTGGCTGTTACACAGTAAGGCAGAAATCACATAACATTTTTTGCTCCATTTGTAATTTCCATCTATAGCAAGAAGACATTTATAAAACTCAATGTAAAATCTGCAAAAGATCTTTCTCTAAAGCATTAAAGTTTTTACTTAAAAAGCGTACTATAACAAAAAGTTCTCTAGGGCATAAATCAGACATCTAGCTAGTGTAATTCAGATTGAGCTGGGTTAATAGTAAAAAGTTTGAATTACAAAAGTTCTAGATTTGAATTAAAAAGTTTCTAGATTCTTGATTAAAACTGTAATGATTTTTCCATAGCACTACAGAGGTGTACAAATAATTTCTCTTCCTCGTGACTGATAGATATGTGTATGTAAATAGGTACTATATATTTTAAAAATATAAAAAAGACTTCTCTACAATTTAAAACTTGTGTAAGGTTCTATTTTGGGAGCTGGGGTACTAAGGGATTCCCTATGATTTTAGGGTTTCTTATGGATAGCCACGTTAGTTGCCAAGTCTTATGCATGCTTGTAACCATACAACCACACATCCAGACTTCTCTATGGTCATGGGACCATGCCATGCTCCACAGAAAAGCTGTAGCCAGGAGCAGACTGTTTCTGTGGGAACAGTTCTGATTTTTCTGTTCCCTTTGCCTTTTGTAGTTGCCCTTTGGAAAAACAAGGGCCAGGAGCGAGCTCCGTTGGTGCACCTTTATTGAGGCAGCGTGCTATAGTTCTGAGCGTGCACAGTGAATTTTGAGTTCCTAATCCTGAGCCTGGATTTAAAGCACTCATTCAGTATATCTTACGCTTTCCAAAAAGCTTGCCCACAATAACCCCATTGTTAGAGGGAGGAAGGTCGGCTGCGTGCAGTCTCTTCTTACTGAAAGAAGTAACTAGAAAGGTCGAGCGCCTTTGATCTCACAGTATGGATGCCTTTAGGGACCTTCTGTAGACAGGGTTTCCACGACTTATCTTTAAAATTTAATCCACAGACTGAAAAGTGAAAGACCTCAGTTCAAATTCACAAATATTTTAATCAGTTTTGTACATCCTGTTATATTCATTATCAGAATTTAAGAGGAATTGTGGCAGGACCAAGCTACTAAATAGATAATTAAGAATTTTAAAGGCTTGATCTCCAAAGGTGTAAATGCAAGGATGAAAGCTCAGTCAATTCCCTAGTATTTAGCAACATGCGCTGTATTTAAAAGATCATCACCTTACTAGGTAGAATAAAGATTTCAGCCTTGTGAAGTCATGTGTTTAAAGGTCTTTACTTTGTATCTAAAGGATATTGCTTTGTACAAGTTATTTTCTCTGTATTTATTGTAAAACCAGTTTAATGAGGGAGCATTGCTCGTTTGAAGACTTGAATTGCAATTTTTGTTTAGCGTGTCTCATTTCAAGACACCGCTGAAAGCCAACAACTGTCCGTGTAACGAGTGTTTTTTCTAACACGTTAATGACGAGTGTGAAATACTGAAAGGTGGTTTAGGTGGTTTTGTAAGGAAATGTGAGCAGCCCCGTGGAAGCATATTGTGCAGAGGCTTTTCTTACACCATTCCTGTGTTCAAAGAATGAAACTATTTTTCTGTCTGTTGTGCCTGATTCTTCATACTGTCCTCCCAGCTGGCTGCCTGAGCTGAGAACTGTGGTAGAAACATTTTGAACCATCGCTACTTCTAGATGATTTCCCTACATGAACATCGCTAATTATTCACTTAGTGCATTAATGCTGAAGTTATAAGCAAAATACACTAACTCTCGGTAAAATAATACCAAGCATTTCTAATTCTCAGAAGATTCATGGAGGACGTGACCCTTTCCAAAACTAAGGTTACTCTTCCATTAGGCATCCTGCATCAATTTTACATCGATCAATAACGTTTTAAAATGTAGAATAAGTTATTTGCAAATTTGTATTTTGTACGAGACCTTGCAAAAGCGTGCTATTAGTATTGGGAGATAGGCTGCCAGGGACTTTGATCGAGCATGAGTTATTTGTAAATGTTTGATGAACCTGAAATGTGAAGGTTTTAAATAAATTGACATTGCACTGGGAGCATTGCTTTATAAGAAGCTATTTATCACCTCCCTGTTGTTTGGACTTGCCGTATTAAGTTTCACCGCCATTTGGTGTTTGAAACAGTAATGAATTCGGTGATTTTGGGCTTTCTGGTGGTGTGGGTTTTTTGAGTTCACTTTCACTTCTTTTACTGAAGTAGGCATACGGGAGTAAACAGACTGTTGATTTTTATTGGCAGCTTGGAGGCAAACTCTGTAGCTGACAAGAGGTAGGAGGCTGCCAGCTGTAGGCTTTATTTCTAGACCCAGTTCTGTAGTGGCGCAGTTGGCTGCTGTGATGCATTAACATTATACAACTGTTTCTGATCTATCTAAAAGATAATACGAGAAGTAAGGCAGTGAAGAATCAAGATCATTTTTTATTTTAATGGTTTTATAACTGTACTCAAACTATTGAGTGTAAAGGCTGACTGACAGCATGGTCCTTGATTGGAATTTGGAGCAACCTGAAAGCTAGGAAGTAGAATAAACTTTCACGTAAATAGGTTGTTATTGTGTAACGTGCTACTTGATAATGCTTCGTATCAGGCTTTTAGATATGCTGGTCTCTTTTGGCCAGAGTTAATTTTTGTCCGCTATAATTACCATTCTCACCCCTCCAAAAATAATCCCCACCAAACCCAAACCAAAAACTACTCGACATGAAGAAACATCAGCTTTTTGTGTCTGTAGAGTAATGACTGGAGCTGTGGAGAGTTTAAGTGACTGTACATGATACTGCACCATAGATAATGTGTCCAAGTGTCTTTATATAAGTTGAATAGAATGATTTAACAAATAATAACTTGTCATTGGAACATGGGATTGATTTGCATATGTAAAGATTTGTAAAACTGTGGTGTGATTACTATATCGGTGTGCCTGAGAAATGACCTGAATATGTAGATTAATCATAACTATTTCCCTGGTATAGAATTCTTGCTACGAATACTTTTACTTACTTTTAAAAGCTGCATATAGATTATTAAGGCATAAACAAAGCTAACTAATGCTTCACAGCTTTATTCTGTGGTAACAGTATACATACTTATAATCTAAGCATGTGGTACCTATACTTTTCTAGTTGAGGTGGGATAACATGCACCCTCTTTGAGATGGAGAAGAGGGCAGTACGTGAAATTACTTTCCTTACTGCATTAGTAATGGAGTTGGACCTATGGGGTACCTGTGGCCAAGCCCTGAGCAGTGTGTCGTCACCCGCAGGCTGCCCTAAGCCCAGTTTGGGGGACAGCTGAGAAAGAGGGCAAGCGGGTGCTAGCTGGTGCTGGCATCAAACCAGTTTGTTTGGGTGGTGGTTTCAGTGCTCTCAGAGTCAGGAGAGGAACAGCCTGTAGCCAGGATTAACGAATTGGCAATGGCAGCCTTATTCCCAAAGCTGCTCTCTCTGCCCATGCACAGTCATGCAGTCAGATGTGTTCCCCTTACATGACAGGGGACAGCTATAGTTCCCATTCCATCTGAACGTGGTTTTCCCAGCACATACGTCCCTTCCCAGGAAACACGAAGGAGGGCTGTTGCCCCACCAGTTCCTCCAACCCGCAGTCTACTCAAGGGGACATTATAAAAGCCTCAGAAAGGAGAAGATGGTGTAACCTCTCCTGGCAGGCAGCAAAACAGATGGCTGATTGAGCGCACTTCACCTGATCAGGTCAGATGAAAACAGGCTGTACCTGAGCAGGCATGCAAGTCTCTTCGTGCGATCTTAATGTGTTGCGTGTATGTATCTTTTCAGGGTGTTGATGATGCCTTCTATACATTAGTTCGAGAAATCAGAAAACACAAAGAGAAGATGAGCAAAGATGGTAAAAAGAAGAAAAAGAAGACAAAGACAAAGTGTATAATTATGTAAATACAATTTATCCTTATTCTTAAGAAGTACTTAAGTAATTTTTGTACATTACACTAAATTATTAGCATTTGTTTTAGCATTACTTTACTTTTCTGCTTCATGATCCTGTTAGCTTTACCTGAATGCTTGTTTTAAATGACAGTGGAAACTTCATTCCTCTTAAAGTGCCAGTATTCTTTGACTGTTGGTTCTTGAACTAGCAATGCCTGTGAAAAAAACAAAAACAACAAAAAACACACAAAACCTGAGAACTGTCTTAGGTTTCTTTGGTGCATGCACAGTTGCTAACTTCCTATTTTTCTTACTGATTGTGAACTTCTGTTCTGTGTGCAAACCAATGAAATGATGCTCTACATATTCTAACATCCCCTTTAATTTTTTGGGTTTTAAATCTGGTTGGGAAAAAGGACTAGTTAGCAAAAGAGACTTTCATTTCAGCCTTTCTTTTCTTTTAGACTGACTGCAATATAGAGAGACCAGAAGCCTTTATAGTCTTCCTGTAGATTTTGCTTCTAGGCATCTAGTCTTGTAGCATTTCAGATCAACTTTAATGAATGTAAAGATAATACTTTCACAAAAAGATTTTTCACCGCAATTTGTCACGGTCACTCCTTAAATACTCTATTTTTTCTATAAAAAAAAAAGAAAAATTAAAAAGAGACAACAATGCACATCTGGCAATGGAAAAAGTAAAAGTTCTAATTAGGTTGATTTGCTATTGTTAATGCATTGTTTTAAGACTTTTACTAACTTTTTGTGTCTGAAGACCAAGGTGAAATCCTAGCTCTCCTGACCCCCAGTGGCAAATCTTTTAAGTAGCTTTGCTCAGTAGGTACAGGATTTCACCCTCAGTGTCTCTAGGAAATACTGGAAAGCCTTAACAGATAAGTTGATTCAAATTCTTAGGTTAATTCATACATGGGTCCAGAATTTACCATAAGAATTAAATCAGAATGAATTCTAAATTATATAGAGAAGTAAAACCATTTTTTTTCCCCCAACAGTGGCATTAAATACTTCCAGATGCCTGTTATGTGCAAAATAGGGGAGGAATTTTAAATTCTTAGTAACATCAGATGAGCCAATGAATGAGTTGAATTTAGCTGCTTCATGCAAATATTTGGAAATCCACTATGCCATAAAAATGGTGTGGAATTTGCACAAACCGTCAGCATAGAACATGGTTTCCAGATTCAATGTTGTTTGTGTGATGTTTGTGAAGTACTAGTTTTGTTGCACAGATTAAATGGTTGGTGAGTGGCATTCCAGTGTCTAGACTGTCATGAAGCTAGACCAAGATTTTAATGTTGTCTTTCTCTGTGATTAAGTTCTCTTGTGATTCCTGCTTCCCTCCCTCCCCTCCCCCCGCCCTTTTTATTTTCTGATTGGAATTAACGCAGAATTTTTGCAGAAGCTTTCATATTTGGTACTGCAGTAGTCTAGTTATTCTGCACTAAAGTAAGAGCCAGTAATTCCAGTGTCGCCAGTTCCTGCTGTCTTACTGTAAATGTTGCATTGTTTGATCGTTTCATTAGGGCCTGGGTTCCTGAAGGTAAACTTTGTCATAGCACCTCACTCAGCTGCAGAGTAAAATTTGAAAATGTGACTCTGGTGTGCCCAAGAAAATAAAACACAAGACATTGAAATAGGATAGTTCAGGACACCGGAAAGTTTGGGACAGGGAATAGCAGCATTGCCCTAACCTAAGGTATACCTAAACAAGGATGTTGGAAATTTTTTCACAGTCCAGTTTTCATAGACCTGTGTAACTTGGACCATTTATATGATGTCAAAGGTGCAACTGCATGAGAAAAATATTCTTTTGCTTCTATGAAAAAAACCCCACGGTGCCTCTCATTGGTGGAGAGCTGCAAAGCTGCCAGGGGACATAACACGGTCTGGATCGCTGCGTGTTCTTTAATTTCAATGTGGCTGAGAGAAATAATGCCTTTCCCTGCCTGCGCCCCGCCCCTTCCCCACCCTCCACCAAAACCCAGACACCCCCCTCCCCTCCTTTCAGCTTCGATGTGAAATGAACTTGAGATTATGAAATATTCTGAAAAGCAGTAATAGGAGAATCTAACGTCGTTGTTATTGTAAGGACCAATAAGGAATAAGAACAGATTCTTAATGTCGCAAAACATTTTACAGCTTCCAAGGTAAAAACATTTTGGAGACAGTTATTTGCACATTTGTAGACGCTCTTGATTATATATGAAGAACGTAGGAAAAGCGGATAGTGTACCTTGAGCCAAATGGGAGTAATCTTAAGATTACTCGAAGATTTTTGGTAACTGAGTCACACTGCATGTAAAATTAGGGCTGGTCTAAAATTCTTCTGTTAATTTAACTAAAAACTGTTTGGAGAAATTTTACCTGCAATGTCTTAATCATCAAATGTGGATTTATATAGCTCCGATACATATAAAATAGTGTTTTTTTTAAGTAAATGCGATCTGTAGCTACCAAGCTAATGAAATCAGTACAAAATCTATTTAGATTAGCCCTTTTTTACTTAAAAAAAAAAAAAAGAAAAATACACATCCTTGCCACTGTTGTGTTGTTTTGTCTTAATATTTGTTGAGATTTGGTGAAGCATGTTGGATTGCAGCTTGCACAAGTTGATCTCCTAATTATTCCGTCTTTCCCTATTTGAAATGCTTTCAGAGAACATCCCTGGATGCTGTCTGTTCTGATAGCAACTACTAAACGAACATGTGAATCACTTAACCGCGTTACTACATTAAATTGCCATGTGTCAGGGAGTAACACCTTCTTACCGTAGCTTTATGTAACTCTGGTGAACAGCTTTATCATCAGTTTTTGCAAAACTGAAATTGAATTCCCTTGCCCAGCCTCATGGCCTGAAAATTTTTGCTAACCTAACGTTTCACTGTGTAGATCTTGCCACAGTACCGGGATCTCTGTCATGGGTAAAAACGGACACACAATCGTCTGCTCTTGTCTGTACTACGAAGCAATACAATTATTACCTTCGAAGACCATCAAGCTGTAAACAAATCATTTTGTCTCAAGTTTACATAAAGCTACATAGATGGTAAATCTTTCCTAACATTTCTTTATTCCACTGTCTTGTGTTTTCATGTTGAAAATACTTCTGCTTTTTCCTCTTGAGTGCCAACTTCTTACTAGAATGACTTCTTAATGTAATATGTTTACCTGGAATGTATTTTAACTATTTTTGTATAGTGTAAACGGAAACATGCACATTTTGTACATTGTGCTTTATTTGATGTGGAACATATGCAGTGTGATCCAGGTTTTCCATCATTTGGTTGCGTGACCTAGGAATGTTGGTCATACCAGACATTAAGTTAAAAAAAGGAAAAAAGAAAAAAAAAGACCACTGTTTGTTTTAAAATTTTTAATGTTTTTAGGAGTACGTGCTGTGAGGTGATCTGGAATTTGTCATTTTTTTGTCAAACTGTACTGCTCCTATTTATTGTAATGTAATAAAAAATAGTTATTGTGAGTTTCTCTCCCGGTTTCCTTTTTCTCTCCAAGAATTTCAGCGCCTCCTCTCTCTAACAGAGCATCCCACAAGCCCACACGTCTGGGGCAGTTGTTCTCAGATTATTTCTTACACTTCTCATTGCCCATCCCAAAGCTGTCGGCTTTGCCCACTGGTGTTCCCTCCCTCCCTCCCTCGGGGAGGGGGTCCCGCCGCGCTTCAACAACACGCTTTATCGTACCCATCCATCTCCGGTCACTGCCGCTTTTGCATGCCGCGCTCTGCGAGGAGCAGAGCCTCGCTCCGGGTGAGGTCGCGCCCTCGTTCCGCTGGGGCGGGCTGCTTGGCCGGCACCCTCTGCAGTCGCGGCCCCGAGAGCTGGTTTTCCTTAGTCTAACAGCAGGCTTGGCGTGAGTTAGTCTCCAAGTTCAACACACTCTGAAGAGCTGCTCTGTGTTCAGGCCCAGGTGCACGTTTGTTTTCTTCTGTCAAACGCCTTCCATCAAGGTACAGAAAACAGGAAAGACATTCTTTAGTACTGATTGTGCTTGGAGGGGGAAGTGTGAAACTGCTGCCGTTCTGTAACTTGCACTTTGGCCCTTTGTTACCTCATCTGGATCATCTTTTGTCAGCGACTGAGAAGGGCAAGTTAAATTTTGTATACAGAGGTATTCGTGCAGAATAGGTTTAACTGCAACGTGCTGTAGAAGAGGTAAGCTGATGTGGAAGGCCTGTTTTTCACATCAGTGCGGTGACAGAAACTGAAGCCCATCTATTTCATGGCAAGGTAGCGTATGGTCCAATTTGCCTTAATGTTTTCTTTTTTTTTTTTAATTCTGTTCCAGAATTTACCTATATAAAGACTGTTGCTATTGCCAGATGTTTCACTGCAGTGATTACTTGCCCATATTTCAAAGATTGTTTCTGTCTTATCTCCAGTAACATTTATTTCTCGAGGGGAAAAAAAAAACAAACCCAAAACATTGTGCATGCAGAGCATGAGTTCTGGCACAAGTTTNTCTGTTCCAGAATTTACCTATATAAAGACTGTTGCTATTGCCAGATGTTTCACTGCAGTGATTACTTGCCCATATTTCAAAGATTGTTTCTGTCTTATCTCCAGTAACATTTATTTCTCGAGGGGAAAAAAAAAACAAACCCAAAACATTGTGCATGCAGAGTATGAGTTCTGGCACAAGTTTGTCCTGTCTACAGCCAAGATCTACAGTTAGCTGCGGAGCAAACACCCAGGTCAAACTTCTCTTCCAGGGGAAAGATCAAGTTTTACATTCCTCCTACAGTAGTTGTACAACATTGGAAATCGGTAGTAGCAGAAATTGCCATAGAATCACGGAATGGTTTGGGTTGGAAGGGGCCTTAAAGGTCATCTAGTTCCAACCCCCCTGCCATGGGCAGAGACACCCTCCACTAGACCAGGTTGCCCAAAGCCCCATCCAACCTGGCCTTGAACACTGCCAGGGATGGGGCCTAAGGCTGCAATTAGGTCTCCCTGGAGCCTTCTCTTCTCCAGGCTGAACAACCCCAACTCCCTCAGCCTGTCTTCGTAGGAGAGGTGCTCCAGCCCTCTGATCATCTTTGTGGCCCTCCTCTGGACTCACTCCAGCAGCTCCATGTCTTTCCTGTGCTGGGGGCCCCAGAGCTGGACGCAGTACTTTAGGTGGGGTCTCAGTGGAGTGGGAGAATCCTCTCCCTTGACCTGCTGGCCCCTGCTTTAGGGACTAAGTGCTTCAGCCACGATTGTTCAAATTCATCCCTTGCCAGACCCTAAAGTGAAGTAAGACAGCAGCTCCCCCAGCTTGCCGACATGACTCCCACGCGTTACGCAGATGTAGTTCAAAGCTTTAAGCATTTATTTTACTCTTGTGAAGGTGCTCATTTACGGTGGAAACAAATCACTAAATGATGAAGACTTAAAAGCACATTAATCCGGTAAGTAAGAGAGGTGTACAACCCTGAGTCAGCGTTCAGTCACACAGCTGCCGGGCAATAGAAGAGCAGCCGTCTGTTCAACATGTGTATCCAAGTGGAACGCAACAGTCACATTACCGCTATTTCCTGCAAAATTGTTCTCGTGCATCAGGATTTCTCGTGCTTGAGGAGGTTAAAAGGAGTCGAGAGAAAACTATTGCCCAGAGGATACAACCCCCAAATCCTTCAGCTTAGGGGGAAGCAGGTCCTTATTTGTACTTTAGATGGGTTGGAAGGATTTACATTTCATTTCTTCTGAGGTTACAACTCTTTTTATTGTTTACTTTAATGGATTTGTATCATTACATGCAAAGTCATTAATACCAGTTACTGATTGTCGTCACTGTAGTAGCGCTGTTTCAGAGCTCTGTATTTTCTGAGAAAGTACAAAGCCTCCAACTCTTTTATGACAAATTCTCCTCGTGCAATTAGCTGCTTAATTTTTTCAGGATCTTTCACATCTTTATTTTTTAAAAAAGCTGCTTTCAAACGGCTTCTAAAGTAGTCTGCTCCTTTGGGATACTCCCTTCCAAGGTACAGCAGCTTGAAGATAGAAAAAAAAATATTTTTTTTTTAATAGACGAGTGCGCAGCAGAAGGGGTTTGTCCGGTTAAGGAAAGTGCTCGCGGCATTTAAGGCACTTACATTTTTGTATAGATTCAACACTTCGCCTCTTAAAGACTTGGCCATTCTCACATTTCAGTGAACTCTTTGTTCTTGTCTGATTTATTTTTTTTTTAACCTGAAGAATAACCAGCTTGATGTTAGCCTTCCGTGGGAGCCAGCACATCCCAGCCTCACCCTCCAGAGGAATTACACGGTCCCTGGGCGGCCTTTATCTTACTGCAACCCTGTTTGCTCCAGCTCCATTATTTCCTCGGTTCTACACTGTCTCTTCTGCTTTTGGCTTAATTTTTCTTTCCGTCTCCCCTTCCACCCGTCCCCAGCTCAGGGGCGACCCAGGGGCC
>VWZZ01007118.1:210621-338178 GCA_013399095.1 Psophia crepitans
GGGGGGGGGGAAGAAAAAAAAAAAGATTTAAGGCTTTGAAAAATCACCAGAAGGGCGCGTCAGCTTGTTTTGCATCCCCCGATCTAAGCCTTGTTGCCGTGGTAAATCAAATAATGGGTTTGCTGTTGGACCTTTGGCTTTCCGACCCTGCCCGTGTCTCCTGCAGTCACCCGGAGAAGTTCCCTAGTCACACTTTCGTCACTTCACGGGCGGTTTCCCCAGAGTAAGAAAAGACCCCGGCGGTGCTTCTCTGTTCTCCTCCGTCACAGCGTGACGTGATGTCGGGCTGTTAGGAATGTCGCGCAGTATCAGCTGGTCAGAAACAGTTTAATAAAAAAAAGTGATCTCAAACTATGTTAGGTATTTGTTGCACACTAAGTTTTTAGCAGTGGGAATAAGCAGATACACGTCTCTAACCATAAGTGTAATCCGGCCTGATAAGTTGTGATGGTCTGGAGTCAGGTGTTAGTGGCTCGTTTTCTGCATTAGTAAAGTTATTGTCATTACAGTTTTTCAATAGTTAATCTCATCTAATTTTACACAGTAGTTGTATTTTCTAATTATTCCTTAGTACTTGTACCCCATTCTCTGATGCTCACTTTCCTTTTTTTTTTTTTTCCCCCCTGATCTTCTAGGGTCCGAAAAAGAAGAAGAAGGTAGGTGGGCAGAAATACGCTCTAGTTCACGTGCAGCGTTTTGACCCTTGCAGTGTCCGTGCAAATAGAGTGCCACCACGAGTCTGCTCTTTTGGAAATTAAATGAGTAAAATTACAAAGCACTTCTTACTGTAATTAAAGTAAGCATTAGTTACTTCTGGACTTAATGTCTACAAAACATTATTTTTAAGAGGTTTTGTCATAATAAAGGTGCTGTGATGCCATCATTGTATGCAAATGTACTTTTTAAAAACAAAGAGGTGGGGGGAGGTTGGTTTTTTAATCTGCATTTCTTCTGAGCCAGTTGGTGAGGCTCAATCAAATCTGAAAGAGGAACAGGCGTCTCCAGGTGACTAAAGGTTCTGTGGCTTTTGCCAGGGGGCCGAGTCACGGTCCTGCAGAGCTACTAGGGAGGCGGTGGCAAGCGCAGCCCCCCGGGTGTTTTGCTTGGCAGTGGATGTCCAGGCAGAGGGCCAGTGTCCTGGCTCTGAGCCAAAGGGTGGACACAGAACGTGATGGATAGGAGGAACAACGGGCAGAAGTCCACGGGAAATTGGATTGCATAAATTCATGCTTGTGGATTATTCTTAAATCAGTGATAATGAAATTATCCACCCCTCCTCCAAAAAAAGAACACATTCAAATGTATTCCTTGTGCATCTCAGTTTGGTCAGTAGTATGTTAAGTCATAAGCGTGTGAAAAGAAGTTAGACTAAAAAGTGATTATAAGTAGTTGAAGCAAGCAGATTTTTCATTTTCATTGGAAGAAAAGTAATAAAAAGTTGTTTGTTTTTTTTTTTTTACTGGAAGGAACTGATTCAGGAATCTTCCTTTTTGCTGGTGAGGAAAAAAGTGAGGGGCCAAATCTAAATCTTCAAATCCAAAGAGAATTATGCTTTCCACATCATAGTTGTTCAAGTTTTTTGAAGACAATGTGGCCTCACATGGACAGATCCAGTTATCAAAGTTCTATGTGTATCATCAGTGAGGAATCTATGAGTGCTCTGAATTACAGAACAAACCCCAACTTTTCTATTTCGGTTAATCTGTTACATGACAGTAGATTTTGCATGTTACTTACCTAGGCTTTTTTTTTTTTTACCTAAGTGTGTACCCAGGCTGCAAAGAATTAATAAGGAAAGATAATTTTTGAGAAACCCACATTTGAAATATAGTTCTTCTAGGATTAGCTTAGAGGTTGAACAGTTAACTGTCTGGAGTTGCAGTTAGGATTTTGTGACAGTAAAGAGAACTCTGTTTGTTGTCTTGTGAATTAGACTTCTAAATACCAGGCTTGCCTATGTCCCAAAATACATTGTTGAGTGTTTTCCAAAATGTCGGAAGTTGTAACGTCCACTTTATTAGTAGCTCTGTCTGCTATTCGATTTCCACATTAAAACAAGAAATGTTAATATTCCCCCAGTGTGTCTGTGTTCAGCAGTGTCTCGCATAGACTAATACGTTAATTGTAAGAGCATATAAGGCATCATGAAAATGAAAAGAAAATTGAGTCCAGAATGTGGGCTGCCATTCTGGAGGCTTCATTGACTGACTATGGAGTCTAAAATCTTAATTCAGGGGTCACATTAGAAGGGCAAAGTTGTAGAGGGCAAATACCTCCCAAAAAGTATTAAACTAATATTAACATTTGGGGGGTTTGGGTTTTTTTTTATTTATTTCTTTCAAACATCAAGGCTGGTGGCAAAAAGAAAGTTAGCAAAACTGAACAACTGAGATTACAGAAAGAAGAAGAAGAAAGGAGGCTGAAAGAGGAAGGTACTGTACACTTCATTTACAGGGAATGTGGTGGCACAAATCACGTATTTTAATTAAATGGACAGAAAGTAATCTCCCAAACTATGTGTGCACAGATATGTATCTCTGTTTCATGAATACAGGTGATTCATCCCTCTTTCCTTGTGTGGTCCAGATTCTGTGTTACTTGTTACCACCTCTCACAGGTCACTCTCCTGTACTCTTTTCTCTAGTTATTTCTACTGCTTTTAGGAACTTGGGAAGGAGGACGGCCAGAAGAATTAGATTCTTTTTTTTTTCTCCTTTACCCTTTTGAAATATTCTCAGCAAGTTAGAAAACCATGAAACATTGCTTTTTTTTTTTTTTTTTTTCCCTTCTCTGTCTCCTCTCAAGCCTAGTTATCAGTAGTTTTTCTGAATTCTCTGAAAAGGGCTTTTTCCAGAAGTACTCTGTTGGCAGGGGGCTTGCTGATCCTTGTCTCCACTTGTATTGTCATGGGCTGATAGGGGTAGCACCATAGATAATGTGTGTAGTGCTATGATACGAATTAATTTGGCTCGTCTGGAAGATTTTTGTGCAATATAAGATACACGTTTGTGTTGCTCATTGTTGTTTTGTCATTACATCTAATAAAATAATTTGTCTGGATTTATTAAGCAAAATATAATTATGCTCTTGATATATTTCCCATTCTTCAGAGGAAGCCCAGCTTCAAGCTCAGCAAGAAGCAGCAAGACTTGAAAAGGAGAGAATTGAACAGGAGCAGATGGAAAAGCTTGAGGCAAAAGTTAGTTTGTACGCACTGAAAAAATCTAATCCTATTTCTAAATTTATTACAAGGTCTGTAAAAAATTAATGATCTAGTGTGAGAATAGAAGTGAGTTTCCTTATGCCCTTAGTGCTGGGAACACTATAGAGGACATTTTCTAGCATCACTAGATTCAAGTTAATGATGAAAAATCTGGCCAAGCCGCTGAAGGGTTCTCTTGTGTAAGAGCCCACAAGTTGAGAAGGTAGTGAGCTGGATTAGTAATAAAATGAAATGCATGGGAAGTCAAAGGGAATGGAGCAGATTTTTTTTTTTTCTATAGTATTCTTTCACTAAGCAAATGTTTGGCTCAGCTTTGCTTTGATTCAGAAAAATTCCCTGAGACAAGGTAGTCTTGCCTGGTTCTGATAAAGTTTTTTTTTCTTCTTTTTTTTTTTGTCCCCAGAAAAAGTCACTCTTGGCTGTGCCTTTTGTCCTTCACAGAATACTTTTTCCCCCTAGGGAGAAGAGGAATTTAAAATAACAGAAATTATAAGGGGAAAAAAAAATCTTGCACATTTTTCCAACACATGGTTACGTTTTTTTAGCAGCTCTCATTAGAGCTCATTCCAGGGTGATGATACAGAAACTGTTCAAGTGAGAGGTTACCAGTCATGATGCTTTATGTTTATCATATGGCTTAGCAACTAATATGATGGCAATAACATATTGCAAACTACTGCAATCTTCTCAATTAAATATTTAATAAAACCCCAAATTATCAGTGTTTGGATTTGTTTAAATGATAACTTATTCAATTATCCCAATTTTTTTTCTATGATATAAAATAATTTTAAGAAGTAAACCAAATATTTTAACTCCTCTGCTTGATATATATGTATATATCTTAACAGGATCAAGAACGAAGGGAGTCTGAACTAGCAGAACTTCATTCACTGGAGCAGAAGTTTTTGTCTGCACAGCAGTGGAAAATGGATTCTAGAGCACAGGCAAAGGTAAGCTTTCTTTCCAAAATCTTCCCAGTGTTGTAGAGGTTCGACAATGAAGACACTTTAGGCTGTGTCTCCGTTACAGGATCCAGGAGTTTCCATTTCTTGTGTGCTATGACAGCATTTCAAGTTCCATCTCAAGGCAGTAACCAGCTGTCCTCACTCTCCTCTGGCTTCCCTACCTTGGTACACACCAAAAAGAAAACATGGGCAAAGAGGAGCCTGCCTGGGTGATCAGGGTTTGAGGGCTTCAGAGCTTACCCCAGCAGTCAAGAGGAATTGTAATTTCAGATGTCCTGGTATTAGTCCTTCCTTTTCTATTTAATTTATTCTACTTTTAAACGTTCCACAAAAAAAAAGCTCAACCAGTCCCTAAAATATTTTTGTAGAATTTGAGACAATTGTTCCAGTGGTTCCTGGATATCGCAGGTCTTCGTTCAGAGAGAGGTTGGCCAAACTTTGAAGGACACGGCACAAATCTGGGTCAGATATCAGGGCTGGAAATATATGGAAATGCAGCTTGGAGTTAGTGTCTGCAGCTTAGGGTGACATGCATGGTGGTTGAATCATCACCCACTAGTACTATATGCCTGTGAAGTTAAATTTTAAATGGTAAGGGATGGAAATACCCTAGTAGAACATCTCACTCTTGTGAAGCCATCTTGCAGAAACATTGTTCAGTAACAGTCTGAGATGAGATTTGGTCAGTTTGGTTCCAGGTGAGGTTAAATAGACTTGTGGACACAAGAATTTTCACTTTGTCTTGTTTGTCACTTAATCCATTATAAAGCCTCTGCGGAACAAATTTAGAATCAAAGGAGAAATCACATTAGAAGAGACTTCTGAAATTCATGTAGTTCAACCTCCTGCACAAAGCAGAACAAACTCTGAAGTTAGATCAAGGTGCTCAGTTGTGTTGTGGAAATTTCTAAGGATGGGGATGGCACAGTATCTCTGGGTGGCCCTTCTGACTGCTTTATCGCTCTCATTGGAACAATTTTTCTTTAAGTGCAACTGGCATTTCCCCTGTTACAGCTGGTGATCGTTGCCTAGTCGTCATGACACATCACCCCTGTGCACCCCTGAGGAAAGTTTGACTCTGGCTTTTCTATAACCCCTCTCTAGGTACCAGTAGATTGCAATTAACTCCTCCCTTAGCTTTGTTAGTCCTCTCCAGACTAACAAAGCTTGGTCTTTCCTCATGTGTCATTTTCCCCAGTACCCTAAGCATCTCAATGTCCTTCCTCTGGACTCTCCGGTTTACCACTCTCTCTCTCTTACTGTGGACCCAAAACTGGAGACAGTGTTCCAGATGTGGCCTCTGGACCCTGGCAGAGGGAACGGTCCGTCCTGGGCACGCTGGTTATGCTCTTCCAGTGTGCCCTTAGTGTTCATTGCCACAAGGGTGCAGCACAGTAACTTCACGGTTAGGTGTTGACATCTTTAGATTATTTTTGTTACCTTTTTCAGTTGATGACAAGCTCTGGCTTTATTATCCTTGTGAACAAGAGAACGTGTTAGTCATCTTGAAAGGGGACAATTGTTGTTTATGGATGGTTCTGAAGAGCATTTCTTCGAAAGAGAAACATATTTTTTTGTTGTTTTGAAAAATAATGGCAAAATAGAACTATTATTTAAAAAATAAATCTTCAAATAAAATACTGGTAGATTATGGGAAATACCAGAGTTTGTACTAGTCTGCTGAATATTTAGGGCAAAAGAAACACATAATACCACATGCTGGGTTTCCACATTCCTTTTCTGAAGAATTTCGGTGCAGATTAACAGATATGCTTACGAATTTTTATCAAATGTATCCTTTTTCTCAAAGAACAAGTGCTATTATTCTTAAGGATGTTACTTTCCTGATGATGAAACTGAAGCTCTCTTTTCAGGGCAAAGATATACAAAAAAAGAAATTGGATGTTTTAATTACTGAAGACTGATCAATCTTTTTTACAGGAGCTCCCAGAGCACTCACCTGTTATTGCTTTTTTTTGAAATCAGTGGAAATGGTTATAGAAGTGGTTGGGAATGCAATTATACAAGCACTTTTACTTTAAAAGCGCCATTTTACATTGTAATGCAATCTTCAGTAACATTGTGTTGTTAATCTTCACAGTATACAGGGAGGCAGAGTTTCCTTAATATCTTACTATATGGATTAAAAAACCCCAACATTATAGTTGTAAATTGATCCCATGAGCCAATGTTAGGCTCCTGTGTAGAGTTAAGTGGGTTTAGCTTGTCGTTGATTATTATTTTTTGCCTGTCTCCCTGCCCCCCCCAAATGACCAGTAATTGATTTGAAAATAAAATTATTTAAAAAAAAAAACCCAGATCACTCAATGCTTTTCACATTCCCACCAGAGGTTTCTGTAACAGCTGAATTGCTGCTAGTAAGGAGGAGGAGATCTTCTTCAGAGGCATAGAAAGGAGGAATAAAATTGTTGGAGTAGAAGGCTCTTGAGCAGCTTTATTGCCAGTGTAGGAATTTTCAGTTTTCTTGGCAGTATCTGGTCTGAGAACCATCTGCCTCTTCCACCTGCACCGGTTCCTCATTTATATTCTCAGTCATTTATTCTTTCCACCCCATGTTTGTGTCAGGTACTGAATTGGTTGCTTTTTGTAGACACGCGAGCTCTACCTAGCAGAACAGCAGCCACTGATAAAGGAGTAAGTATAAACAGCAAACGTTAGGTAGGCAGAAGTATTAATATCAAAGTAAATAATTTTTTCTGGCATAAGGATAAGCCAGATGCCGTTACAGTCCTGTTGAGACGCAGGTGTGAATGTGTCACTGTCACGTATTTGCCTTTCAGAACCCTCCTTTTTCTTGCAATACTGAGTCATTTGTGCCACATGCCCATATCTACTTTGCTTTGCACATTTGCTGTAGTGGGAGCATTACCTCAGCTGTGATGGAAGTCCTGACCCAACTGTACTGCAGGAAATAAATACTTTCATCAGCTTGTGGCGTGAAGATCAAAATGAGGACGTTCAACTTGTGATGGAGAAGGGAGAACAGGTGCTAAATGTAAGTGTTAAAATGGTATTTTTTTCAGTTTGAGAACGTATCTTAACAGCCCCCTCCCAACTCCTTTTTCTTTCCTTCAAACCCCAGAAGCTTTTTTTCATTTTTTTCATTTTTTTAATTCCCCATCTATTGTTAACTCTAAAGGAGATGACTGTTGACTTTAAATATGCAGTGCATTTGAGGGACTGGTGTGCTGTGTTTCTGCGCTGCAGTATTCCAACATCCATCTTCCCAGCTGTGTCCACTTCAAACAGTCTGCAGCCAGAACGTTTAAGCTCAAGTCATATACCGATGCTTCAGAGGACAGCAGCCTTAGCGCGTAACCCTTAGAGCCAGTAAAGTGTTGTGTAAGAGCGGGGTTTCCCAAAGTGCAAGCCACCAGCCATGGATGGTTTGTGAGGCAGTTCTAAGCAATTTGTGACTGCTCTGTAAATGTAGGCTTTTATTTTAATTTACGCTAACTTTATAGTGTTTTTCAGAGAGTTAAATGGGGTTTTCCAGAAATTGGCGGTGAAAGTCGCATGCGTGGTGTCACTTGCATTGGTTTGTTTCCGAGTGTTAGATTTCCTGTCGCGCAATACTTGCTGGGTCCTGCAATTTTCCACGTGTCGCATAACCGTCTTTTTCTGAGGCAGCGCAGAGCGTGCCGGTCCTTTCCAAGCATTCCAGCAGAGAACTCCTCCCTTTCTTTTCTGCGCTGCGACCCAAACAAAAAGCCGGCAATTGCCCGCGTCTGTTCCTTCTGCCACTCTTCCTCCTGCTGTCACGCCTTCCCCACTTACACGCTTCCTTCCCGGCTGTGTGTTTCCCACCTGACACTGAAGCAGGTACAGCTGCTTCGGGCCCTGTACGCGCGTGCTGCCGCGCGCTGTGTGCTCGGTACAGTATTATGTGACACTAGAAGGCAGGTGTTTTGCTTTCACCCCTACTGGAACTGCAAGGTGATGTCAAAAAGATTATCTGTCTTCTCTTGGTCTAAAACACCTGAGCATTTCTTTCCGGTTCTGCATGTTTTTAGAGGAAACTGTTAAACACTCTGAACTGTGAGATCATGGAGCTCAGCAGTTCAGAGGTGACAGGGACCACCTCACTATCAAGGTAGACCATGTTACAGGTGCAATATTCAAAAGACAGTACTCGTTACAATTCTGCCACTGCTTTGCCACACCTTTAATGAGCAGCAGCACTGCAATTCCACAGGCTAAGAGGTGGAAGAGTTTGGCAAGTCTGGAAGGGAAGCATAAAATATAATCTGATCCTCCCTTCGTCTCAGTGCTGCAGGGTCGCTTTGGCCAGCTAGGAATTCTTTAGTTTTATACCAGCGTTTAGATGTTAAGATATTAGCATGTAGTGAAAGATAACAATGTTATGTCGGAGTTCCAAAGTTCTTGGTAAGGGTTGTTCTGAGAATTAAAATGTAATTGCTGTATGTCTTTCTATTTTATTTTTTTTGGAGATTGCCTAGTTGAAATTATTGCTATAGAAAATATGGTTCCAAAATAAAGCTGTAAACTTTTCATTAAAACTAATTTTTGTCCAAAAGGTTTCCTGGTATGACTAATGCCGTTCCAGAAATGACTTGTTTTGTAAGCTAAGATTTCGCAGCCCACAGGTTAAGGAATGAAGCAATTGGACCAGAGGAACAAAGGAAAACAGATTTGACCCTGGAACTTCCAGTGGTTTGTGTGGTTCACTGTCTATCTGACAGTGCTGGTTTAACACAATTTCTAGAGATATAATAGAAAAAGATTATTTCTGCGACTAAGACGTTTCAGTACAAGGGAAGAAGGCTGGCCTCATTTTTTTAATCACAGAACACAAAGTGTATTAAGGGTGATGTCAAAACAGTGATACTTGTCCCACATATAATGTCTTCTAGTTAATGGAGAAGTTGCAATTTCTTTTACTGGACACGCCACCAAATGACCTAACAGAAAAAAAAATAGTCCAGTACCAGGAATCTATTCTGGAATTGCAGGATCTGCTTCATCAGAAGTACAATGGCGCTACAGAGCACCTGCTTAAGGTAAGATATACTGCTTCATCGCTGTAATATGCACAATGCACGTAAGGTGAGCTGCAAGTGTCTTGTGATGGTGGCTTTTGTTTCTTCTTATATTGTCACAGAGATTAGTATTTGAGTTTCCAGATTTAGCGTTTGAGTTTCCAAATCATGTGTGTGGCAGGTACCAGACTTGTAATTCTTCAAAACCCCTGAAAATCTTTGCTTTACAGTGGAAATTCCCATAGAATTGCGGAATGACTTGGGTTGGAAGGGACCTCAAAGATCATCCAGTTCCAGCCTCCCTGCCAGGGGCAGGGACACTCTCCACTAGACCAGGTTGCCCAAAGCCCCATCCAGCCTGGGGCCCCATCATTAAGACATTCAAGTTTAAAGTATTGTGAAATTTTGTGGGATTTGGAAATGTTGAAAACAAGGAACGCTGTATGAAATTTGTTTCCTATTTTGTCTTAGTGATTTAATTTAAAGCTAGTTGACTGTATAAAAAATTGCAAATGTGAAAAACAAGTCATAAGGTTAGCTTTACACATTTTTTTAATATAAGTTTGCATGATGAAAATGCTTCATAAACTAAGATCTTGGAAAGAGTAAGGAGTATTTAAACAAGAAAATGAAAATGTACTTGGGAATCCATTTTCTGGGGTGCCTGCAAAGGTAGTGATCTTGCTTGCTATTTTAAGTATATTAATCATATATGTAAGTATGTGTAACAAAAGGATATTGCTAGAGAGAAAAAAAACAACAGGAAAAGGAGTAAAGGAAATAGTGAACCAGTTGTGTGTTCACAATCAAAACCCTCTGCAAATTGAGAAACGTTAAATTCTTGATTATCTTTACTGAGTTGGGGATTAAACTCCTGATGTAATTACCATTTCACAAGTTTGATATTGACAAAAATATAAAATAACTTGGGCAGTAACAGTGGGATACGAGTGCTTTATTGTTCAGTAAGTGTTTGGTTTGTTTTTTTAAACTTGTCCTGGGAATTATTTTTTGAGGGCAAATGATTAAGGGAGATACAGGCCGTACCATTGAAGGGAATAATGTAAGATCCCATAACAAAGAGATTTGAGTTTATAACTGTCATGTTTTAGTACATAAACGCAGCATACCTGAGCTTGTATTTTTATTCCTATGTGTCTTTTTGTGTTTATTCAAGTGTAAATGTAAGTAAATCAAAGGGATATAACTAAGAAGAAAACATGATATAATTGGCTTTTTACTTTGTAGACAGCTAAATTGTATGAAGATTCTGAAACCGGAAACATGCAGGCAGTCATAAAGGATAAAAATGTTACTTTCTGTATTTGGGCCAATCTGAAGAAGAAAGTAAGGTACAGCATACTGAAATCCTTAATTTGCAGTGAGGCCTGGCCTGGGCTACCCGAGTCGAGTAAAACAGCAAGAACCAGTTTCTCAGAATTCTTTTCATGTTGAATAGCGTTCATCCTGCAGACTCCCAGCTGATGGATTTCATACCACCCTGTTGCTAAGGAAGGTACTGATTACATCAGAGTTCTACGAAAGAAAGAGGAGTGTTTTATGTATGTGTTAACACAGAAATATATATACATACATATTTTTAATTTGCTTTGTTTTTTTAAAATGCTAGAGTAGAACGCTGTTACTGCCAGAACAATAGTTAAAGGAAAAAAACTAAAACTCCTGCAGAGAATTGAAATTCCTCGGGAAGTAATGATTCTTTCTGATGCATTAAATAGTTTCTAAGCTGTTACAATTGCTTGCAAAGCAGTGCTCAGTTCTCTAAAGATTAAAAGATAAAAGATTCTAGAACCTTGGATGCAAATATCCTCCATAGTGGGTTCTGAATCAAAGATCTGGTATTTTTTTTATTAGATTACCATTTAACGGATATATTTTTCAAAACAAGATTTTTGAGCAGACTTCCTACTCCCACTCTGCAAATCTGAGGAGTAAATTGGTAAAAGGACTTTGCTGTAAAGCTTTGCTAAGGTAACCAGAAGGCTGGGTACTGAGCAACATCAGACTGACCTGCAGGAAGAGCCCGTCTGGGTTAGTGTTAAAGCCTTGTGGTCAGTTTAGAGATGCACTTTTCGTCCAACATTTTCAACCAAGAATTAAAAAATCAGTGTTGCTTTACTAGAAGATTTTTAGAGCTTGTGACCAGATGATCTTATCCAAAAAGAAGTATTTGAATTGTTCTGGCTTTGGTTGGACAGGAATTGCAGTGAGCAAGAAACTTCAATATCTGATGAAAGAACCCAAGCTCACAGGTTAGATGCTTGATTTGATGCAAGTTGGCTTCCTGTGCCTGCTCTCAGCCCATTCCCTACTCCATCAAAAGGATCAGTGGGTTATCAAAATTAAAATTACCTTTACATCTGTGCATCTCTTTAGATTTTACATGGAGGACGCTGAGACTGGTGTAACGCAGACATCTGGTGACTTCACCTGTGTAGGATTCACCAGTAAATGAGTCACTTTTACCAAGTATATGCTGAGTAGAAGAGCTGCCATCTGATTCTGCTTCATTGTCATCTTATGAGGACCGTTATTTTTGCAGCTCCTGATCCCCTTAATGCAGTTACAGCTTTTCTGGAGGGGGCTACGACAACTGTCTGTACCAGACAGGAAGCATATTGTGACATCACACTCTATTTCTTAGGCTGTGCCATGCAACAAAAGATAATCTAGGTGACTTTTAGTTTAGAACATCAGTTTGAATACTTACGAAGAAATGTAAAAGCAAGAGTGCTGCCAATCTTATTAGGGAATGTCCTTTTTTTAAAACTTATTTACAGGTTCAAAAATCACGTGTTTTGTGAGGCACAGCATGGATTTCAGCTTCCGAAATCGCTGGCTGTGAGCGGTGTTGCCATTCGCATATTGCATACTCGTTACGATCATGTATCTCCACTTTGGCTGCAGTGTCAGAGTGTGCCAAAATTGGAAGTCTTAGATAGCAAAGAGTTAACTCAGCATTCAAAAGATGGTGTAGAAGAACCAGAAGAAGAGGAAAAGCAAGGCAGAGAAGAGCCCAGCATGGCCCCTGGAGAAATCTGTTCTGATGGGAGAATGGTAGGTAAAAAAAAAAAAATCTCACCAAAGGATATTCTATATTACTATTGCTGGTTGAAGCCCAGTCATGGTGTAACAGCCTCTGTAATGTCTCCAGAGAGCCACGTTCTTAGATGTCTTCCAAACAAAGGCAGCTTGTGTTAATACAGTGCCATAGATCCTCTCAAGAGAGTGGAAAGCTGAATGGCCAAAGATTGTTGTACAGAAGGCGGGAAGGGATGTTTGAACGGGATGTGGTGGTTGCCGTGTGGGAGTTGGCGTTTGGTTGGTAGTTTAAGAGGAAGACCCGGCTGTGAGGAATGTTAGGAGCCATTGTAAGGTACTTCCATAAATGTGTGATGTATGTTCTGCTTCTGGGAAACTGGCAGCCCCCCAGAATTGCTGCAGGTATCCAATATTAGGAAAATTTGCATGGTGCAGAGTAGGATTCAGCTCAGCAGGTCTCAGTGGTGCAGTTACAGTGTCGCTGTGTCTGCATGTGGACGCTGTGCCAGGAGAGGGCTTTGCCGACACCGGTGCTGTTCGCATTCCCTTCATCAGCGCTCTGCAAGGGAGCGTGGTGGCTTTGGGGGTTGCTTGGTTTTGTATTCTTGCTACTGGGTTTGAGTTTTTCACTTTGGGTATTCATCTGTGACGTGCAGATGAACGACTCGAGTTCTCTGTCTAAAATTCCTGCGCCAATAACTGTAAGCCATCATGTTTTATGCTGCCTTAGTATGTTTGGAGCAATGATCTTTGCCTTTTTGCTTTTCAACCCCTGACACCTTGTGGTAAATCAGTGCCTGAAATCCCATTTTTATTGGTTTCATTTTTTTTTTTTTGTTAAGTGACAAATCTTGTCTTTTGGTAGTTTTCACCTGCATTTTCCATTACTTTCTTCAAGCTCTTTATTTCAGTCTCTTTTTTCTTTTCCAGGTCTTTTTCTATTTCTCTCTGTCCAGTTTTGTGAATTTTTCTGTTCCCTCTGAAGACTCCACTTCTCTCTGCTCCTGAAGTCTCTCCTGTCTGCCTCTACTTTGAGTTCCCCCACGTTTTTGTGGGTAAATGCTTCTTTCCCCTCACCTTCAGTCCCCTTTCAGGCGATGTGTGTTCTTCCTGCGCACAGGAGGTGCCGAGGTGCCTGTGCCTCCAAATGGATGGCTCGACACTGAGCTGCTGTTTGGTGCTTCCAGCACAGTCTGCTACAGCAGGGGTGAATTCATGTCCGGGTTGAAAATTTGGCTGGAAATCTAGGGTAATGTTTTGGAAACAGAAAACAGTGTGAGAAAGGGAATAAATATCACGGGCAGGGCACCGGCTAAGACTGCAAGTGAGGGTTCTGACAGGGTTTCAGTATGGCTTTGGATTCAGCGTTGGCTTAAGTTTTCGTTGTGTGATTCTTCTAGCTGTGAAGTCAGCACAGACGTAAGTTTTGAGTGCACGCACTGCTAAAAAGGCAAAGTGCTTGTCTGGTACTTGGGGAGCTCAAGATGGACTTTGCTGAGGAAATGAAGTAATTATTTTATGTTATCTCTATTTATGTATCTGGTTTGAGAGTATCTTTAATCAAAGCTATTTATGTTAGCTAGGTAGAAATGATTACTCCTAAAACCTTGACCCTGTAGCAAGATCAGCGCAAGTGTTGCTGGAGGAGTGGGACTGTACTTTCTCCTCGGGCCTCCTTGAAGGAGTTGGTACTCTCTGTTTTTTGTTTTTTTTAATTGTGTCTGTGTCCGACTAATGAAAAGATGTTTTTTGCTTTTTATATAGACTGCTATCTCATTCAAAGAACAGAGCAATAGCATAGCTGATATAAATGAGATGACAGAGGAGGAAACTGAGAAGAAATCAGAAATCTTGGACATACCATCACAAGGTATTTGGTTAGTTTGCACGTGCAGTGTTACAAAAGTACTTACTCTAAATATTTTATTTTATCCACAGAAACATTGTGATATAGAGCTTGATGTGAATGGAACAAAGTTTATAAGTAATATTGGTGTTTTGATAACACTTGAGTTTTGTTGACATTTCTATTAATGATTGTTAAATGCAGGGAGAAAATAGGACAGATAGGAAAATGCATTTTGTCCCCACACTTATTTTAATCATTTATTGTTTATGTTCATGTACATATGTATTACGTTTATATACATTTGTGTATTGCTTATGAGTGCAAGAGGCAATCTGTATGAATCTGTCGAGCTATCTGGTGAGATTGACTTCCTCAGAAAAAAATTATTCAAATGCATATAATGACCGGCACTCAGGCACTGCCGGTGTTACTGAGTATTAAATGTGTGCTAAAGTGAGATGCTTGTGATATACTTTGCTAAGAGAGGGCCTAAATCTAGGAACTACAAATGTTTATCTGTCCCACAGAAATGAAGTTACAAATTTCTTGTGTTGTGGTGTCCTTTGGTTTAGTAAGAGTGAGTTTTCTTGTAGTACTATCAAATAAAATTACTAGAAACAGTTCAGCATAGTTTAGCTGAACTGTATGGACTTCTCTGCTTAAAAAAACCACCACAACAAACCAAAACTTTCTGCTGACCATAGTGCAAGCAACCAGCTGTCAGACTAGACCCTAAACAGCATTCAAACAAGGTGGTTTTCAAGAGAACTTGGGCTTCTTTTGAGGAATTTGCTATTTTCTTTCTGTAAGGCTTTGAAAATCGCTATCATAGTATGAGGTAAAGTGTATGTGGACAGAAATGTATTAATTATACCTGAATGCCTTCAAGCTTATTTATGTGCTTTAATAAGGAGAGAAAACCTACGCCTTTGCTGGCATACAAATGATTTGCAAAGCCATTCGACAAGCCCTTTTAGAACAGAGTTTGAAAGAATACTCAGTGACCACAAATTCAGTGAAAACAGGCAGCCAGGTAGGTGGGAGAGAGGACAACCAGGAATGCAACAACAGGGAAAACAGCGACAATTACAGCTGGTTAGGTCTCCTCTGGATTTGACTTCGTTGTACCAGTGTGAGGAAGTGCATTTAGTTTGAAGGAATGGATAGTTTTGTTGAAAAAAGACACACATTTTTCTGTTATTATTTTAAAAAGTAAATTAAAGCATAAGCAGCCACTGTGGCTGGTAGTAAAATGGTCCTTAATTCTGGTAAAGCTTTTGCTTGGAATAACTGCAAAAGGGTGTTATGTTGTTGTGTGAATATGGTAGAATAAAAACTTTGCATAATGTAACTAAATCTGACATTATAAAATTAACACCACTTTTTTAAAAAGCTTGAAGACCAGCTATATGGATAGTTGTCATTTTATCTAAGTATCTCACCCTCTAAAAGCGTATTTTTTAACACTTACTGTAGCTGTTTTTTACATTAATGAACACTTTTTCTTGATCCCTGTCAACAGTAACAGGGATCCTCCTTCTGTAACATTCAGTGCAATGTTTTATGTGATTTAAAAAGACAAAAGAAATATATATTTCTAGACATTTCTGTCAATGGCATTTATGCCTTCTAATAATATTTTTCAATTAATTAAAATTAATACATACAAAAATTTTAATCATACATATAATATATACATAATTGTGCATAGCAAAAAAATATGAATTATCTTTTTTAGCTGAAAATTTTGTTTCACATGTTAAAATCCTTCCTGCAGTTTGTAAATATCATTTGTGTTTCACTTTCAGCATGTGACCTGTAGTTGCCTTATACCTTTTTATTTGATTTGCCTCGTTTCTTTTCCTGCCAATACAATCTTACCAAACCCAGCCAGAATCTACTGTATTGTATATTTGTGAAATTCTTCTGTGATTAATGGTGTGACTTGTCAGTAAATCCTTGTTCCTGTATAAAGCATTTTGCAATGATTACAAAGAGCAGAGATTAATCTGCTAAAAAGCTCAGTACCAAACAAAAAGTGTTCTTCTTTGTCCAGCTGTCTGTCTGTCCTCACATTTCAGTTAGTTAATTGTTAAAAGATTTGGGGAACACCAGTAGATGGTGCTGAGAGGCTGCAGAGTGTAAAGCATGTCAAGCACATGGGCTATTTTGTGCAAAAGGGAAAAAATAGTAAAGTGGGAAATTTCAGCATCTTAGCACCAAGTTAACTCATGTTGTTTGGTTGGTTGGTTTTTAAATTCAAGGTCCGCTGTTGCAAGAAGAGACAAATGGAAAAGAGATGGCGATAACTGATGAGCACGTTGTTGATTTGCAACGGTTTGTACCGGTGGGTGGCGTGTACCACATTGATGCCCTTCAGCTTCCACCTCAGGTCAAACAACTCAAGGACTGGAGTATGGTGGAGGTAAGTAAGGGAAGAGCTAACACCCCATGCAGTCCTCTTGCCTGTCATCCTTTAGGAGCTGTTCCTGAGGTGTCACCACCACCACTGTACGTACACAGTGACATCATCGCTTGAACAGCAAGCTGAAGGACCGAGCTTTCAAATCATTTTTCAATTACACTTGGCCAGTTTTTGGAGCAGTTGTGGGGAACAGCTCAGCCTGCACTCAGAGGTGTGCGTGCAGGCAGTGCTCATCAGCACGGCTAGCATGGAGCACTGTGTTGGAAAAACACTATTCCTCCAAGCAGAAGCAAAGAGAGAGACGTTCTTAGTTTTTCAGATGTGAAAGGATGGTAACAAAAGTACTGCTGCTTCAGTGCCAGGCTCTGCAAGATGTTTGAGGACTATAGCCCATCTGGTCTAGTTTTCCCACTCGTGGAGCCTGATGCAGTACTAACCTCCATCACAGTTCTTAATGTGAGGCTGGAAACCTATATTAAGTGAAATTCCCATCCAGACTAAGAAAGTGGGAGTGTCGGCAGATCCAGAGGCATGGGATCTTCGTTCCCAGCCAAGCACACAGACCTGCATCACTGCTCACGTTAACCTCTGGCATTCCCTTTGCTGTTGTGTGGGTGTTGTGAGCAAAGTGGAATTATATCTGCTTTTGCCCCTCAGGTGTGCTTGTTGGGTTGGTGTTTGGGTTTGTTTTTTTTTCCAGACTGTGGCTCTATTTATTAAGAAATAGCTGTGCCTACCAGGATGCCTTAAGGCCACCATCAACAGCCCATGAAGGGTTCAAAGGGCTGTTGGTGGTTTGTCACCCTTCTACTGTCTCCAACATGCTCGGTGAAAATGTGCAATTACTAACAAACCATTAATCCTAATAAATTTGAAATGGTATGTTAGGAAACTCCACAGGTGATTAGGTAAACTGAAACAAAGAAGAGAAGAGAAGGAAAAAAAAAAAAAAGGCTAGGCTACTGCATTTTCTAATCAAAATGTTATCTGTCCTTTTCCCATCTTGTCACAGCTACGTGATGTTGGACTGCAGGCGTACCCATATCCCCCGGCAGAGGCTGAAGATACCACCCACCCACCAATACAGATAACCCTCAGGCTTTCTGACAACGTGATGTATTTTGGGGATCCGGTGGTAGCCCGATGGGATCCTGCAGGTACAAACTTAAAATAAATTTGTGTCTTATGCTTGAATACTGGAATTTATACCTGAGTTTGATTATTTTTAGAATCCAGCTGTAAAGTTAAGAGCTAATTCAGAGCTCATAAATAATTTGGGGACTCCAGTGTTAATTGATTTGTTGTTTGGGTTTTTTTTGTTCTGTTTTGCTTCTGTATCACATCTACTAACAGACTGCTTGTTGAGGCTTTTTTATTATAGCTTTTTTCATATGATGGAAAAAAACACACCATTTAACGGACAGTAGTACAACTGTACACCAAAAATCAAGTTTTGCTAAGGTGAAGCCATGTAAAGTTCACTTTAAGCTAAATTATCTCCTAACTTACATGCATTAGTATCAGGTTAAAACACAAAAATTAAATGTTAAACCCCAAATGTGATATCCTAGTTATTAAATAAATACACCATACCTCTGACTTTACATTGATGAAAGAGAGTAGAACCTATTAAAACAATATGATGTTTGAAGTTACTCTTGAAAATGAGCTTGTGGGCTGCTATATAGCAAGAAATGACAGTTACGTTAGTATTTGTATTTCTTTTGAGACTGAGCGCCCCATCTTGTCCTTAAAGACAATTAAAATAAGAGGACTTTTGGCCTTACATAAATTCTCTTTATTTTGTGCTTAATACTTTATCTTAATTTTGAACATTAGTTAACCTGGGATGTCTTTACGAACTAATTATTTGCTGGCACACATCACAAGCAGAAGCTTTACAAATACGCCTTTGTATTTTTGCATCCCTTTTGTAAAGGCCAACAGTGGAGAACTGACAGCATCAGTAATGTAACGTATGAAGTGCAAGAGAAGAGTGTCACCTTTGAGATGGGTGCCTTTTATACAATAGCCCTCCTCCAGGATGCTCACCTCAACATGCCCTATCTTGCGTGGGAATTGCGACCTACTGGTGTGGATGAAGCACTGCTTGCAGTTACTGCAGTCTTTGCAACAGTTCAGGTACAAATTAAGGTACTGAATTTTTTTTTTTGAATTTTTTTTTTTTACAAAACTGTTGCAGTTTTGTTTTGTTTTTTTTTTTTCCAAAAAAAGTAGAATTAACACAGTATCCTTTATTAAGAACTTGGGATGCTTCCAGAAGAGTAATTTCAATTCCATTCTGTCCTGGTTGAAAATGAGGAATGATCTCTTCCTTTCTATGCACTGTAAGGAAAAGAACTGGTGATTTAATTTTAGTTATTTTCTGTGAACTGTATGATTGCTCTGCAAAGTTCCAGCCAGCGCTTTGATGTTGATACTACCTGACTGAATTCACAACTGTTTCAGCAGCTCAATTGCTCCTCTCTCCTCCCCAGCATACCTAGCATTTAAAGTAGCCTACTACTCATGCTGCTTGTTCCTTCTGAAGGTTCAAGTTACACATGATTATCCACCTGCTCAGTGCTGTATAAATCAGTTCAGTAACAGATGTGATTTTAACAGAGTGTCATTTCTGAAGGCCTATGGACCAGTGGCATTCTTCAGGCTGTATGAATGAAAGGGTACAGCCCAGAGGGGTAGATAACACATGCAATATCCAGAATAGCAAAGGTATTATTAATAGTTGATGCCTGAAGCAGAAATCTGCTTTGATGACCAGTAAGGCTTTTTTACTGGTTTGTACAACAGGGTAATCAGTGTATGTTGTCTTCAGTCGTGGTGGAAGAGAGGGATGTGCTTTCCCACATCACAGGAAAATGGACAAGTCCAGTTGACCTAAGAGCAGTTTTGAAAAAAGCTGGTGTGAATATTTTCCCAGGAGAGTATTCTCACAAGTATGTCTCTGTCAACAAGAAGGTGAGTGCAAGAGTGGATGGGTTTCCTGTTCTTTCCTCCCATTTTCCACTTCAGTGAAGATCCATTGTGCAGGATCAGGGGGCAAGTATACAAGTGTTCTAGCAGCTTAGCCAGGGGTGTTCAGTTAAAGCAAGCTTTTTCTTACATTTGTCTAACACGGAGCATTAGACTGAATTATATACTTTTTAACTTGCATTTTTGCATTACAGGCCACCCTAGCAGAAGTTAGGGCCTATCAACAGATGGCACTGATTGCATCTGCTTTTGCTTTTGCCTGGAGCAAGTGGAATCTAGAAGCAGGTCAAGATCAAGTAGTGTTCAAGGTTTGTGAATTTAGATTAAAGTTATAGAGAAAGCCAGCACAGAACTCTGTCAAAGAGACAAACCCAAGTAAATTCTGTAAGTTACACTTAGCTCAAACATTGTCTTCAACCCCTGCATATGCTTTTAGTGCGGCAGTTTTAAGATTTAGGGTTTACTACTTAGTAAAGTTTGGCAAAACTTCAGAGCCAGCTTCTCCAGTGCAGTTCAAGATTTCTAATGGGATGTACATCACTGACAGAGATGTGGGTGTATAACATCGGTCAGCTGTTGAGGCTGGGGTGAGATAGCTGGATGCTGATTTTCACAAAGTATCCTGCTGAACAGGCAGCTGATGTGCCAGTTTTATAATTAATAGCTGGGCATTCACTTATTCACTACTGGTAAAGGGGGGAACAAGCAACCTGAGCACTGATTTGTTTCCATCTGTCAACTGGAACATACGTGGTTAAAACTTCTCACAGACAAACAGAAAAATACTCCGTTGTTGTGGTTGTAGATACAGAGCACACCAACATACTATACCATTGAAGCCTTGAGTAGCTGACCCCCCCTCGAGTTAAATATATATGACATGCAAATATTTAGCTTAATACTTAATCTCAGGAGCCAGAACTAAAACAAATGATGCCTGTTGTGCCTAGCTCCTGTCTCCACAGGAGTCAGGAGCAGCAAGAAAGCTGGAGTGACCAAACATTGCCTTCTACAGAGACAAACTAGATGGAAGACTTTGGTGCTCATACAGTACCTGGTACACAGGCTTTTAGGCATAGAGAAATAATATCATTTCAGGATTTCAAAGCAGTGCCTTGGCTTTGTTTCTGCATTACACTCATGAGTACATTAGACTTTAGAATTTATACTTTGTCAGTGTTATGAGCTTCATCTTACAGCACTTTTTTTCCTGCAATAGGTAAGTGAGCATCTTAAAGCAGATTCTGTCAAAGACAAAGACTGGTCTCTTTACATGTTTAATGGTCAGAAAGCACAAAAGCTCAAGATCACTGAAACAAGTGAAGCTTTTTCAGAAGAGCTAGAAGAAGATTCTGAATTTCACTCCACACTCTACCATATGCTTAAAGACTCTGCCAGCAAAGAAGCAATTGATAAAGTGGAAACAGCTAGCTTCCTGTTTATTGATGTTGTGTATCAGCTACTCCTTGCTACAAGAATTTTAACATACTCTTAAGTACTGCATGCTTTCCTTTAAAACTTTATTATCAAAAGATTTCAATAAAGTTACATTTCAAGTCTTGAATCCTTTTCTATTCAAATAATTAGGACAACTTCAATGACTAAAATGCAAACATTCTAGTTTCACTAAAGCAAAATGAGTTCTTTATTCTCTTGTGGCTAGACCACTTAGTCATATTTATTGTTAGCTATGTTCAAAATTAGTAACCTGAATAGAACTGAGACCTTTTTAGGTAGTTGCAAATACGACTTCTGTCAAAGTGAGAGGAAAAAAAAAGTATTTTTCAATTTCAAGTCATGCTTCAAAAGAAAAACAAACCGAAAACACAATTTAAAAAACGTTCTCCCCAAAAACCACTCACAACCCAACCAAACCAACATGTAACCTTAAATATCTTATCTCAGGTTCTCATACTGTCGTCCAGAACTCAGAAGTATAACTACAAAAGTCAGAACCTTTGTTATACTGGGGGTGGTCCATTGTGTTGAAGTCCTGTGTATGGCCACAACAGTTGCTGTAGTGAAGTCCAGGAGTCCCCAGTTCCTACAGGGGCTGCATCAGCTGGTCTCTGGAGAGACAGCCCAGTGAGGAAACTTGTCAGAGCAGCAAGCAGTACCAAGACGGAAACAGAAACCCAGAGAGTTTTGTTAGCGTTGGAAAAGGAAGTCTTGAAATGGGATGCCCATGACGACATTAAATTACACCTGCACAGAAGAGTAAGTCATAGAATGGTTCAGTTTTTCCTTCAAAACTTGGAGTCCTCTTCCCATCCCAAAAACCCTAAAGCAAACCAGACCCCACAAACGTACAGATCTTTAGCTATCAGCAGCGACAAGGTTGGTATGGGAGCTATGTACAGGGGTAGTGTATGTTCTGGGTTTAAAATACAGACTTCAGTAAGCAAGTTCTTGATCAGCCGTTTAGGTGACTGACCCAAGTCCACCCATGCTCCCTGTACCACGCACTGTTTCTGATGAGGATTCACAGAAGCCGCTTTGCAGATCATCAAGAAACCTTGCTTGTAGAAAGTCCTGACCTTACGTTTTATTGTTTTCTAGGGCTTTGGTGCCTTCCTTGAGTTTAGGAAGAAGTCTTATTCTCACTGACTTCCCAAATCCTACACCTCTCATGACATTGGGTACCTCCATCCTTTATCAAACAGTAGAAGAAAAGTTGTATTTGTTCTTGCTGTCTTGTCAGTTTTACACACCAGCATAACTGTCTTGTCTGCCCCCTGCTCAGGCACGCTCATAGTGGAGGCTTAGTGTAGGATGTTCATGTGGAATGAACAGTTTCTCTGCAGAGACAGCAGATCTCCTTTCCTGTAAGGCAGAGGCTTCCAAGAGATACTTATTGAGGACAGCGCTCTCTTCCTTGACTTGAGATACTCTGAGAAGTTAGCTGGAATAATCTGGAGTTCAGTTTCCATACCTGCTGGTGCCTCAGCGTGCAAAGCTGCTAAGTTTTGCACAGGACTCAAATCCTTGATCATTTTTACAAGAGTACATGTTCGCATGACCTAGTAGCCTAACGGACAGCTGTCACAGAGTAACCAAAAGATGCGGGGTCATACCGTGAGGCCCCTCCTTACCTCACTGTTTAGGATTAGTAAGGAATCCCTGGTGGGACAGATCTCTGGCACCTGAGATTGCTCATTCCCAGTTGGTTTAAGAAGTTGGCATTAACAACCCAACTAAAGGTACAGCTTTGCTTCCTCGTCCTATGTCCACCACCCAAACATCGCTTTACCTCACAACAATGTGAGAAAACTTACACTGACTCTAGATTCCATTTTGATGAATGTTTTCCTTTTTCAGAGATGCTTTCCCTCCTGGATGGTGTTTCTTGTACTTCAGCAGGTGATTCTGACTCCTCATGTCTGTAAGCAAGCATCAGCAGTTCCAAAGCTCTTCCATCAAGCATTCAATTTGACAGAGCTCACAACTGCGTGACTTTATAGCCCTGATCAGGTGGTGGATGGTTCAGAATTCATTCGAAACAAACCAACCAGCACCTCGGAGGAGGTTGCTGTTGAACTTACTTTGTTTCAGCATGTTCATCTTCATACTCTGCCCAGGAATATGTGCTAATGAACCGCTGTAGTGAAGGACGCTTCTCATTCTGCTTTGCTCCTAGTCGCCCCCTGTCACATTTTAAATAAATTTGCCTTAAGTTTCCCTACCAGATATATAGCAGGAAATCAGAAATCCAGCAGCAGCCTACTCATTTGGGTAGGCCTTAGATAAGTAAGTTTCAAAATTAATTGCATTAAATTTTTGTTTAAAAAAAACCCAAACACCCCCAAAACCAAGATCCACTAATGCCAGCTGCCTAGATTTCATATTTTAGTTCTAAAGCAAAAGAGTTGAAGTAATTTATTAAGGGTTTAGAATTTTTTAAAAAAGAGACACAACAACAAAAGAGCTGTGACATTTAGTCAAAGGCTCATTTACCTATTGAAGCATGAAAAACTAACGTGAGAGGTGTTGCTTAAACACAATGACACTTCAAGATGCTCCGTAAGCTGCTTAAGACAGGCACAGTTAGAGCTGAAAAATATTTAACCCTATTCAAAGACAAGCCTGAGTAACTTTACCAGCTGCTTGATCTCCTGTTGATTTTATCACTCCATTCATCTCCATCAGGTTCATGGAACTGGGCCTAGAGAAGACATTTGACACACTGACTGCATCGGCCTTTTTGTGCTTCAGCCCAGCCAGTTTCAGAGGAGGTGAAGCGCCTCCCCATCCAGGAGCCCTTACTTACCAGCGGCAACCCGATGGCCGCATTTCCAGCGCTCCTTGGCAACGTTGCAATGCTAACTCTTCGTAGGGATGATGAGGGCTATATGAATAAGAGGCATTACTGACTCTATCAAGGAATGACTGGATTACTCACTGATCACAGAAAATACCATCTGTTTTTAAGTGAAACTGTTTAAAATATACATGTTGATGCTTAGCTTGAAGTGACACACAAATCAAGTCGTAAGCACAGCCCAAACCATATTCTTTAGATCCGCAGCTTCCCACATTAACTGCTTCTCTCCCACCAAGCACCTGAAGTGAGGCTGGCCACACAGCTTCCAGCAAAACACCAAACCTGACGGCATCTAAACTCTCCTACTGGTGCTCACAGGAATTCCTACTGTCAATTTGACTTGCTCCCATCTATTTTTTTCATCTCTCTGCACTAAACCCTTCTGTAACCCCAATGAGACAACCGCACGTGAACAGTATTTCTTAACCACTGCATGAGAGCACAGCTATTTCCACTTCTGCGTACACTTCATCTTTAAGTGGGACCACATGCAGGTTGGTGGGGGTGACTGAGAAATATATCCTCATGTTTGATGACACCAGTCCATATATGAGACAGAAAACTACCAAGTCAAGCATGTAGCAGAGCATCAGCACATAACAAGGCAAAGAAACACACACACGCGCTCTTAAATACATTTGAAATTTCATGTTAAGCTGTAACAGCCCTTACCTTAAAAGAATTTGGCAGCTTTTTATTTGTAGATTCATCTGTGAAGAGATCAAACATCTGAAAAGCTTGCAGGAATGCACTGAGCTTTGTTTGCAGCTAAGGGTCTGACTTTTTGTAGTGTTTGTTTAAGCAAAGAGTGCACTGAGTACTCTCACAAAGCAGAGGCGAGATTTTGGGAAAAAGCTTTCTATTTCATTAGATAAGCTCCTAATATTCACACACTGTACATCCTCTAAAAGCATCAATTTCTATGGCTACATTAAATGTATTCTTTTGTTATTGAGGCAGTGTCCTGTTACAGGACAATGACAAGTTTTTTGAGGAGCAGCTGAGGGAACTGGGACTGGTTAATCTGGAGAAGAGGAGGCTCAGAGGAGACCTTATTGCCCTCTACAGCTACCTGAAAGGAAGTTGTGGTGAGCTGGGGGTCGGCCTCTTCTCGCAGATAACCAGTGACAGGACAAGGGGGAACGGCTGCAAGTTGCACCAGGGGAGGTTCGGGTTGGAAATGAGGAGAAATTTCTTCTTGGAAAGGGTGGTCAGGCATTGGAATGGGTTGCCCAGGGAGGTGGTGGAGTCACCGTCCCTGTGGGTGTTTAAAGAAAGGTTGGATGTGGTACTTAGGGACATGGTTTAGTGGGTAATAGGTGGTAGGCAGATGGTTGGACTAGAAGATCCTGGAGGTCTCTTCCAACCTTAATGATTCTGTGAAAGAATAGCCTGTGATTCAGAGGGCTCCCATGAGGATTTTACTGCCCTTTCTGTTTTCAATACACATTATTTATCAGAAGAATTTAATCCTCCTCTGGCAAAGCCACAAGTGCACAGTGTCGTCTGAAAACCTGACCACTGTTCCATCTGCTTAGAGTGGGAAGTTTAAAGCACCTGCACTTAAGGAGTCTGCAATTCATACTTAGAAAAGAGCAGGAAGCACCTCTGGAGAGCAAAGCTCAGCTAACGAGAATGCTCCGGTGTGAGTAAGCACCCATATTTACTACTCACAAGGAGTAAGATTATCACTGCCCCATGCAATGGGGTTTTCTAAAAGCCAGAACATTACTGCATACTTGCAATGTTTCCCCCCACCCCAAGACTCAGGCCAGTTTACCTACAAGTCTGATTTCAGCGAGTTGTTAGTAAATTGCTATTTTTTCCTCTGTTTTTAGGAGAAGAGATACAACAGTCATAAGGCCTCCACCTAATGAGTTAATAAGTTAGATAAGGGTCTGTCTGGCAGGTGCCAGAAAAAGAAAAGACAAAGCAGCTTTACCTCGATCTCCAAGAGAACTAAAGGATCTCTCATTCTGGAGCAGGACCTGTTTCAGCTCCTCAAGTTCTGCATGTTCTTTTGCATACATGCGCTTCAGGTTTTCCACATGTTGAATCATCACTTCCACAGCCTTGCTGACACGGCTCTCCTAACAGGGAGAGTGCAACAGCAGTTGGTTTCTTCCCCCCTCCCCAGGAACTGCATCATGTTTAGGGTTTAAGGCCCTTTTTTCCCCTCCTTAACCATCTACTCTCACCTTGTATCACCATGATGCAACAACCTCTCATTTTTGTCCACCCTTTCAAAGTTTCACTACAACCCATCTCTCAACACATGCCCAAGTTACACAGGTCTCATTTCTCCAGTGATTACTCTTATCATAAACTCAATTAGTCTTCATTTTCTGAGCTCTTACAACTCCTCCTCATCTCTTTATCTACAGTCTCAGCTGCCACCACGCATTTTCTGGTATTGCCAAGGCATATTTTCATGCTGTTTCTTGGCATTATACACAGTTACACACAACATTTGAGTAGATCTTTGTAAATTTCCATCAGTTTGGTTTATTAGATGCCCTTTCGCTAAGGCACAGAATTACCACTAGAGAACCAAGAGTACTGTTGCCACATTGCATTCTTGCGCTCTCTACTGTAGACATCCCTCTGATGCAAAGCTCTTTTTTCAAAATAAACAAAAAACCCGAAAATCAGGGCCCTATTTCTGTTGTGTGTTTCTGCACAGTGCTACTGCAACATAGCCGCGCTCTCAGTGCCTGGGATCCCTTGTAACAGCACAGTGACCTGAAGAGAAAGCCAGGACTAAGCTGTACTGGTCAATCTTCATGACATACGCAAGATTACAAAACATAGTTCTGGAGTCAGCAGCCTGGCAAACATATTGCTGTCCCTTTACATCTAGATGCTTTTACTTTTGTACAAAATACGTTTATACGGAAACAGTTACCTGATTAATAGCTCCCAACATCTCTGCTTTACTGGCGACTCGGGCTGCGTACTGGCTAAGGAACTGCAAGCTTTTCTGCAACTTCTTAATGATCTCCTGCGCTTGGTTATCTTCTTCACACAAAGGAACTAAAGCCTAAGAGGCACATGGATAAGAAAACTGGTGTGAACTATTAGTAAAGGGCAAACCCAGCTAATTGCATTGAGGGGTTGTGCTGAGGCACAGACGGTCACAAGATCAGCATCCAACATCCTCAGTGTAACTTGAACACAGAGCTCCAGTGGGCAGAGTTACCTAGTATACAAATCAGCCTAAGACTGGAGCTGTTGCCAAACCTCAACATCTGTGCCATGGAAAGACTCCACATTGCCAGAGGACACAACACTTCTGAGGCTATCCTTAAGAGTCTCCTATTTTACGCAGATCACTTAAGAAATTAGTTCAGAATTGCTTATAATGTATTACACACAAACACTAAAAAAAGGCCATGTTAACACAGATACTTTCACAACCTTTCATCCCATCCACCCTACCAGCCTTGGCCAACACTAACCTCTAACATCTTCAGAGCATTTGTGATCTCCTTTTTCAAATTTTCTTCAGCCAAGTCTCGGGACCTTTCTTCAAGCCTCACTCTCTTGTCCAAGGTAAACAAGTCACATTTAAAACCTAAAGACAACCTCAGAAATTCAGCCTGTTGTGGAGAGGAAAGGATTTCAGAATAATCCAAGTGATGCAGAAGTTTAAGTAGATTGGGATACTGACATGACATTTGGGACTATACACCACGAAAAAGGTTATAGGAGAGATACAGAAGAGAAAACAAGCACTGCCAACTTCCACACAGCCAGTCTTCCCATCTGTAGCAATAGGGGAAAAAATCTGCAGCCAGAATAGGTGATATCCTGGTAGCACGCAGCGTGCCATCTGTGCCTTTTGACAAAACTGTCTTAAATCAGCACATTCTGCCTGGGAGGAGGTCACAGCTACGCTCCTTCGAGCTTGCAAACAAATGTTTTGGTAGTGACAAATCTTTTGTGCAGTTTTACAGATTGCCACCTTTTCTCATCCCTTCCAAAATTTTCATTGGGATTGGAAAGACAGATTTCAGAAGCCAATTTATAGAAATGCATCCAGTTTGGGCTATTCAGCATTATTCATTTTCTTAGGACAATATATTAAATCAGGGCTTATCTACAAGATCTTTCTGTTGTCCAGGGTACTTATGGATACCAGCTGTCGAGACATACCTCCACTTCTTTCTCATTAGGAGAGTCACTGCAAGGCAAGAAGAAGCAATAATCATGTAACAGCAGCTTTAAATTCATACCTGCAGGTGATCATTGAAAGTCAAAACACTTACGGCTCATTTTGCTTTGTTTTATCTGCTTTAATGCCACCTGCAGTGGGTGAACTCCCTGAGGAGAGAAAAAAAAAGTTCTCAGGCAAGAGTGAAAAAGCAATCTCCAAAACCAGCTTGTTAAAGTCTTAGGCACCAAGAGAAACCACTGTAAAGACTTCCAGTGTTAAGCTGTTGCCTAGAAAAACAATTTGTGTACCTCAGAGTACATTAGGGTTAGTGTCAGTAAGACACTTCAGCACTGTCACTTGTACAAAGCCCCAAAAGTTTAGTTGGCTTCAACTGGCACTTAATTGGTACAGGAATGGTTAATTACAGGTTTTGGTTTAAGTCCCCAGCCCATAGGCTCGGGATGAGTGACTTACTGCTTCAGCAGCTTTTACTGAACTCCAAAGGCAGAAGGCGTGTGATTAGAAAAGTAGAGGTTTCTAAGTAGAGTTTAGTAGAAACATCACCCTGCTTAACTACCACACATTACCCCAAGCTCTAGCTAGCACAACCGATGCTGCTATACAGATATATTTGGGGAAGGCAGGCATGCCAGAACTGTTTCAAATATTCCAGCTCCTGTGCAATTCCTCAGAAATTGTCCCTCCTGTCTAGAGGAAGGTGAAGCTAGTTAGATCAGTATCTGTAGAAGTCAGAAAAGCAGGTTTTGCATAACATCTTCCCCCTCTCCACTACTAATCCATTTTGATGTCTAACTGCAGCTACTACACCTTAAAACAAAACCCCTCACATAAATGGTGTGGGACAGGCAGCTCTCTGCACCCCATTACACAGGTCTCACCAGGGGTGACCAAAGCATCCATTCCAGTGAGTTACACTAACATGTTCAGCAAAAACCTCTCACCTTTCCTACTGGGAACCATAGCTGGTGCTTCCTCGCTCTGCTCTTTATGATTTTTCTTTTCCTGGTCCACTTCCTGAAGGTGTGTCAGAGAGTAGTTATAAGCAAGAGACAGCCACAGCACCACTGGAGGGGCCTGTCCCCTCCTGTAGCGTTTTTCTTTGTCACTGCTCAGCCAAGCCAGTTCTATGTTTTCGTGTCACTAGGACTCTTACCAGGCCTTGCTTCAAAACATTTTGAAATGGAGTTCTGTGTTCTTCCATCACAGGGCAGAATTCCTTCGCAGACAGATCCGCTCCTGGGGAGAAAGATTGCCAAAAAACAAATATAATGATAAAACCAAAACAAGCCTCCAATACCCAGTGTACTAGCCATGGACCAACGGGGCTGAAAGGAGCTGCAGAAGATACTAGGAGAGGGCATTCAGAAGGACAGGCAGCAGCAAACAACATTATAAAGACATGTAGGAAGAAGTGTGATGATAACTATGTTTGGCTTGGAAAAAAAATCCTGAAGTTACATGTCTACAAGTGAGAATATTACTCATGGTTGTAGCTGCTCTAGTTGAAGTTGCAAGAGTTACAGTAATATTGCCTTGGGTAAGTGAATTTCATTATATTGCTGCTAACATGATTTGGTTGGTTGGTTTTGGTTTTTGGTGGTTTTTTTTGCCATTTAAAGAGATGTTTTATAATTAATTTTTATTTGGAATTCTATAAGCACAAGAACACGTAAAAAAATTCACTTCTGTGTGTGCATGGGATGAGCATTTGTAATTCTTTTCTTTCACATTATAGAATATCAGATGAATTCAAGAAATAGAAGCTCCTTCAGCTGCCATTACAGAGGCGCTTAAGCATGACCAGGACATGAAATGCATGCCATTGTGGTATCTCAGCTGTCCACAAGCTTCCAACATCATAGGCCAACACTTGGACTGTCATTCGCACCCAAGCCCTAAGCTATCAGGGTGCTGATAGAGCCAACAAAATAACTCTTTCCCAGAAGATGAGTGGTGATGAGCTGCCAAGTTCAGGAACCAATGATGCCAGTTCAAATGCAACACAAAGTTTAAAGTGCCCCAAATTAGAAAAGCTTTAAAGCAGGCAAAAATAACCTCCAGAAGGACAGCTATTAAGAAGATTTAAAAATGAAAAAAATATTTAAGAAACTGAAGAAAGTCCGAGAGTCACACTAATTTCTTGTATATCGGTAACTCTGGTAGTTATTTATACCTTTTAGAACACCTAGAATTTTTTTTTTCTTTTCTGTTTATGTAGTCATATACCCACACAGATGCAAGCCAAAGAAATAGCACAGGAAAAAAAAAAAACAAAACAAAACACCAAACACCACCTTCAAGTTTGAAGTACTTTCTCTTTCCATCCTCCACATGAACAACCAACCTCTGCTTAGCACTCCCTTTTGTCCTTGCCGGTTTCTGCCGCAGCCCTGCGGATCTGACCTGGCTCCCAAGCACCTTTAGAAGGCATTGTGTGGTACTAGCAAAAACCACAAATGGAGATTCATCAGTGTCTCCACTCTGAGACTAGAAACACTTGCTATTCAGAGATGTGCAGCACACGGCAGGATTCTCAGACTTTAAAGCTATTTGGACTCTCTCTGATCCGTTTTGCATATCTGTTTCCTCCTTGCCAAAGGCACCCAGACCACATATGAAAATTAACGGTAAAGGCAAATTAGTAGAAAGAAAATGTGTTGAAGTGAGAGGACTGAATTAGATTTCAGGAAGATAGTACTAAAGAAAGAAGCAAAACCAAGCAAAAAATGGTAACATAAAAGGCTTATATTTAGGTAAAGGTTAAAAAAATAGTTACTAACCAGCACACACACGTATTCAGTGCTGCTTATTCAGATCACCTGTTGCAAAAATAGCTTAAATACGCTGTGTACACGTACTCCAGTCTCGTTTTGCTTTTAGTTTTTAAGGGGAAGAAGCATCATCAGATCTGGTAATAATATTGCTAGGTGTTTATGGCTACAGTGACAGACAGAACCATACACAAAGGCCTCTATCCTCATCTTTCCTCTTCATCCATTCCAGCTTCTTGTGCGCTGAGCACCAGTTTTGAAAGAGAGGCTAGTGTTATTTAGTCTAGCTGTGTGACTAAACTTTTTAAAGCCATGAAAATGTTCTCTCTTCCCAGAATTGCCTGGAGTTTAGTACCCACACAATGTTTTGCCAGCTGAGCCAGCAACAAGACTTCACCAAGTTATGTCATGTTTACTTCTCGCAGTGCTGTAGGCTACCAGCCCCCTGCATGTAGGTAAAGCTTTATTCCCGCTCAGTTTCAGGGAGCGCCGAGAGCACTCACAGGCAAAAGTAGGTTCAACATCAGAAAAATCACAAGTTGTCATTAAGTTATTCTTCTTACTCAGCCTCCTCACTTCAAACGTGCTGGAAACAAGCCACCTCCTCACTGCGTGAGTGGCCGTGTGCTGCAGCAGTTGCTGTACCTGATACAGGACCAGCTGGATCCTTATCTTTGTCTTTCCCGGTTGCTACAGAAGTTGGCACATCTTCCTCTTTTTCACCTGAGCACTTGGGTGATTTTTCCTCCATAACAAGGCAGCCTGTAATATCAGGCAACAGAAGACAGAGCTCTTAATGTTCAGTAAATGCGCAGACTTGAGCATATCTGTTTCGAGGCAGTGCAAGAGTTCACACAGCTGTGCCCAAAATCAAGGGCTTACCTGTTACTGGTGCAGTGCTTTCCAAAGAAGATGTGAGAACTTCTTGGGCTGAAGTTAGGTGATCGCTGCCAAAACAAAATTCTTTCAGATACTTGTCAATATTATACAATCTTGATAAAGACTTTTAAAAACTTGCACAAGATCTGACCTGGATGGGATCAGCCTGGCTGGTAGCGATGGCTCTGCACAGTCAGTCTTAACAGAAAGAGAAAAGAGTTAGTATCAGCAAAAGGGTTCCTGTGTGAGTACAAAATCTGTGCGTCAACATTTTAATAATTCCCCAGCTACGCCTAAACTATCTCAGCAGTGAGGAACTAGACGGTAAGAGCATACAGATTCTTCCACTAGTCTAAAGCCACCCTCACATGCAGTACGTCGCTTAGCATGTTATCGTTGTTAGGAGCGATAGCTCCGTTTCTGCAGAAATCTTATCTCGGGAATATCGTGCTTAGAGATGTATTTTGGTTCCTGACTTCATGTTTTGCTTCTAATGTGCATTTTCAAATGACCAATACACGCATCACCACACCACTGCTCTATCTTGATGCTGCACGTCCAGATATACCCATTTTCAGGGTCTTGACCTCAAACTCCACAAGCAAGGCGCACAGAGCTTCACTCAGATGTAGGTGTCAGAGACTCATTTAGGTAAATAAAAGTGTCGCTATTAACAGCTCAACTGAACAGATGATTCAGAACGCAGAGAACTTGCACGTTGTGTCTGTCTTTGAATGGCACTAGTTTTCCGTATCATACATAAGAAATACCTGTACCTAGCGACTTCAGAAGGCTTCAGGCCTCCCTCTGTGTGCAAGCAGCAAAGAGAAATTCAGCAGTTAAAGGCTGGTAGGTAGTTTTGCTGATATTCCTTTAGTCACTACTGTGGTTCTAGACCCAAGTCTTATCACATCACAGACAAAACCAACATCCTCTTAAGTCTTTTAATATGGCAAGGGAGATACTGAATTAGAAATATCCCTCTTCCTCGTTTCACCCTGGATAACTCCAACTTGCTTATCCAGTTGATAGCTTGGTCTGTCTCTATGGGTGAAAATACAGGCTGAAACAGAGGTTTAGGAGGTTGAATCAGCTGAAGAGGAGTGCTGAATAGAAAAAAACCCACAGAACCCAAACCTATCTCCAGGCACAGAAGGTATGAGGCTAGCCAGCTTCGGGTAGCTCCTTACATATCAACTCTCCAAGAGCACTACTGAAGTGCATGTGGGAAGGACACCCACAACAGGAAAACCATATCAGCAACTGATCATCAATGTTCTGATATCTTTCCTTCTCCCTCAAACATCAGAGGGCCCAGGAAACCCCAGCAAAGTTGAAAAAGGAGGTGACCAAGGCCCCCCGGTCACTTCTGAGAGCAACTGACTGCTCCCAGCATCAGTAAGCACCTTCTGTCTCTGCTCTCCACTCCTCCACCCACCAGAGCTTGATTTCACTTGTAGAGACTTGTCCCAGCCAGCCGGATGTTTCCTCTAATGCAAATCCAGGCTATTTTTATTCTTATTTGAATTATCTATTAAGCTTAAGGAAGTAGAGCATTGCAGTTGCCTTGTTCAGGCCACTAGTTCTACAGAAGCATTAGAGAAGGTGAAAATAAATAGCACGTTGGAATGAAAACTTAAGAAATCTAAAGAGCTTTTAAAACAAAATCACACACCCCACACCACACAAACAAACAAAAATCCTTGCATCACCTGGAACTAAAGCAATACATTATTCTACATGCCCTCTCCTTCCCCTGGTAATCACGTGGTCAGTGGTTTCTGTTTGCAACGAACGAAAATACTCAGTTCTGTTTCTAAAAGCCCATACTAACTATTAGGATTGTGAGCTCCCATGGGTTGCACAGGGTGCGCTTGATGAGAAACAACAAAAAACCCCACACTCTAGATTTCCTACTAAAATCTGTTTGCACAAGGCACTAGAGAATGGTTCTTCCTAATAAAAGGACTGTGTCAAAGAAGATCCTGCAGAACAATCCTAATCACTTATTCCCCCCTCCATCCCTTCAATTAGCATAGTAATCCAAGGATCCTTTATCACAGCAGAGAAATTCTGGCCACAGTCTTGTATAACTCCTCCCAAACAAGCATTAGCGTTTGGAAGGCCTATCATCTGGTTTTTGGGCTGTGATACAACTTTCACATTTATAAATCAAAACAAGTACAAAAAGCCCAAGCTTCATCTGGCTCTCACAAGAGCTCCTTTACTAAGTAGCCCCTAAACTCCTATGGTGACAGTACTTTGACAAAATGATTTGAGCTACTTACATGCTGAAGGGCTTGATCTGCTCAGATACAGCTGCAACCGCAGTGTAATAAAAAAAGCAGCTATGGAGACTTTTCCTATTAAACAAGGATATTCAAATTTTGCTGCACGTCACAGTTTTAGAACAGATACTGGATGCAGCCCATTTGCCTTTTCCCTGGGGCAAGGTTTAACACTTCCATTTTTCCCCCCTCTAGAATATTCACATGGAAAGTTTATTTTTTTTTGTATAAGAAAAAAAAAAAAGGAAAACGGCACTTCTGAGCTCAGCTGGAATTACAGAAAGCTCCAGAGCATCCAAGCATGGGCGTTTCAAACAACTCTGCAAGGCTGTGACTTTCCAGAAGTATTGGATAAAGCAAGAACCCTTGAAATTACCCTCCCTAAGGTAGCTTAAGTAGTAGTACCACAAGCAAGAAGTTCCTCACTTGCTCTACCCCAACCAGTCTGCTGAAACTATAGGCAGTCCCCAATCAATCTTACTTTTTTTTTTTTACCCTTATTGCACTTTCTGCCTTGATTTGCTGCTACAACCGGAACACTGCTGCGCTTGGGGGTACCACACACCAGCTAGGGCAAGTCTGAGGTCGCCTACTCATTAGTCTTGCAAAGACTAACGCTGCCAGGTTCACAGAAACCACTGACCAATATCGTCAGCCCCACCACCACCACCACTGCTGGAGTTTGTAGAAGCTGATTAGAAGCCCTGCGTGGCAGGGCTGAGGCCTAGGTTTCAGTAGCGAGTATTGCGGCACTGAGCAGAGCTAAGCGTGCCGAGCTGGGGCTCATCTTGCTGTTGCCATGAGAAAGCTGACTGACAGCTCAGGCTGTAGGAAGGAGCACTCCAATAGATGCAGGATTCAGTACAGCAGTGAAGGCGTATCTGAGCACACCAGCTGAAGGGGAGAGTTGTTTTTTTTTTATACAGCAAAGATGTCAGTTTTCAGCTGTTAGATGGTAGCCATGGGAGAAAACGCAGAGAAAGGCAGCATTCACAACCAAAACATCCTGTGGCTTCTTGCAGGTGGATAAAAAGAGCAAGATCACTCAGACTTCCCTGGCAGAACTGAGCGTTGCTGCAGAAAAGCACTGCCTCAACTGTTGAAACCACATTTAAAAGACTCCCCAGCTAAAAGGATGAGCCAGATGCACGTGAACGTCACATCACCTAGGTCTCTAACTACAACATTCCAGAAGTGTGCCCAAATAGAAGGGAATACCCTACACAGAACAAGAGGTCACAGCATCCTGCTGCTGACTGATGCCAGCTCCATTCACCTTGGAGCAGTGCCGATTCATAGGTGCTCCATCTGGATATGGGTACAGCACTAAATGTTTGGACCCATTCAAAAGCACATCTCAGGCATTGGAGACAGCACTTACCTCAGTAAGTGAGGAGTCCATCATTGTAATGGAAACAGGAAGGTCTGCATCAGTATAGTTACCAGCAGAGCATATTTTCCACCTGGCAACACATGTTTTATTTGCATATTGCCCAACCAACAGTGAGATTGTTGCCCATTTTCCTTAAGCACATAACAACCGAAGTCACCACTATCTGTATAATCAGACAGCTGGTGTCTCAGAGAAAGAGAAATTCATTACTAACATCAGTCCCTTCTCCCAGAAACAGCAAGAACCACCACCAGTCCTTCTCCCAACCTCCTCCACACTATGCAATTCTACAGAGAACCAGTGGCAAAAGCTTCAAGAGCTACTCAGTCTACTGCTGCAGACTGCCTGCCTGCCAGGAACATCCTTATCTTTTAAAATATTCGCCCACAGTAGTTAGCTAGCTTTCATAATCTTAAGCAGTTCAATCTCTATTTTAAAGATCTAAGGAGTCAGCTTGATAAGCAAACTCCTGCTCTAAACACTGGGGGGAGGGGGGGGCTAGTGGCGGAGTGTGACTCCTCAGAGCCAACAGGATATTGACTCCTAAATGGGAGTATCAGTTGCAAGTTAAATACTGAAAATAGACACAAGGACACCTACATCACGCCTCAGTTCTCCAGCATGGAGTGGAAACACCACCACTGTATTTGGCTGCTGGTCATACTAATGGTTTCAGTAAAGAGTTTTAATATTACTTTTGTGAATAGAAGCAAAGTGTTACCCCATATCACCTTTAGCCGATCACCAAGTGTCCAGTATTTCCTATGAGACGCCCTGCTGTAGAACTCAGCATGCGCTGGGGATACAGCTTTCCCTTGGAACCTGCTAGATCCCATGCACTCTGCCACCCTTTGCCCCAAAGAAGTTATTCTGCCATTGTACTTGCACCCCACTGACTTCGCATCTGAAGCGGACGCGTGTCCCAGGTCACTGCTTTCAAACGTGCAGCTGCCAGAGCTCTGTCTACAAGGCTGATCCCAGCTGTACGCAGGAGAGTTACTTGGGCATGAAGTTTCCAGGGTCAGAGCATCTGTTAAGAGAGACAAGTGTGAAGAGCGATGGTCATTGGCAAAGGTGTCAGTTGAGAAGCAGACCGACCAAACACAGATTTATAATAAGGCAGCTTCCATCTTGCTATAAAAGGGTTAGGTTTTGTAGGTGGAGAGTCTGCAGCGCCTGGGGACGGGGATTTTTCAATCAGTCAGATTATAAAAACTTCAACAAAGGACAGCTTTGCTGTAGTGAATTGTTTTCTGTGGCAGAGAGGGCTGGGATATAGGTTTTGTTGTATCAATTCTTCATTGGTGCAAGCCAAGAAAACCTGCCTTATTTGTGGCTGAATCTTGATATTAAAGCAAGTTGCAAGAACGCTCTGAGTTGGCCCACTGAAACAGCCCTTCCAGAGCAGCAGAGGGCTCTTATAAAGAACATGGAAGCTCTTGCTTGACCACACATTTCCCCCACTGGCGCAGAATTACATTTGAGCATTTTATAGTTTGTGTGAGAAGATACTGTGTTGTAGCAGGTTACTGCTGGAAGAAACGCTTTTTCTATAAAATCCCAAGCGCGCTCTGCAGTTCTACGGCCCGGCAACACCTGTCTGTCAGTGGTTGCTTTTAATGCTCGTAAGGCTCGAGAGTTGCAGGGAAGTACAAACACCTTACGAAGGCAGAAGAAAACAACAAATACAAGTATTTGAGTCTGAGTACCTACGCTGCCCATTCAAGTTTTTAAACCAGGTCTGACCTCAGCTCAGCAAACAGTGTCCTGCCGCTTTGCTACTATCTCAGCATGTGCCAGTCAATAGGATGAAAGAACGGGAATAACATAACTCAAAGCCGTCTTGAACCAGACCTGCAAGCATCTTGTCATGAATACACTTGGGTGTATGATTTATACCAATAGTTCCTCCAGCTTTTGGGGACTCCTGTTCAGCCAACAGGCAGCCACCTTTTCAGGCCTTCAGTTGCAAGCATTATTAACATGGTCTAGGTTGGAGATGAGGAGAAATTTCTTCTCAGAGAGAGTGGTCAGGCATTGGAACGGGTTGCCCAGGAAGGTGGTGGAGTCACCGTCCCTGGGGGTGTTTAAAGAAAGGTTGGATGTGGTACTTAGGGACACGGTTTAGTGGGTAATAGGTGGTGGGGGGACAGTTGGACTAGAAGATCCTGTAGGTCTCTTCCAACCTTAATGATGCTATGATTCTATGGTACAGCCTTTTGGATTACACGCAGAAATAGGCTAAAGCCAACAATAGATTTTCCAGTCTACCAGCACATTTAGCATCATTGATACTGTTCTATCAATTCTTCCTATACTTCAACGGAGAGACAGAAAAATGGCCACCACCACCAGGTCTTACCTAGCAGAGGTGTACTACGCCAGCACGAAATATCCGAGTGCAATGTCCTGGGAAGCCCAGCGTACAAGGCACGTCCTTCACTCCACAGTTGTTTAGAGCAACGGAGCTAATTGAAAAAATAGAAAGCGCCCCTGTTGTTCAGTCACGTTGAATACGTTAATGGCACCGAGTCTCCCCACACACAAGTAGTTACAACTGCATAATGTAACACTAACAGTTATACATCAACTGTTGCTTTTTTTTTGTCTAGAAAAGCTCACATCCTTAATGGGCAGAACGGGTACAGGAAGAGGTAGGATAATTCAACTTCACATTTGCAACAGGTGTGTTGGTTCCAGCGAGGTCTGGAACTAGATACTACAAAACCCAGCAAGATGAGCAGGACAGTAGAACAAAACAAAACAAACCCCAGACAAAAACACCATACAAACCTCACCCTAAATCCCATGAAAATCTAAAACCAGAACAGAAACAAACCAACAAACAAAAACCCCAAAACACAACCTTCCAGTCAAGCCAACCGGACAGACTGAGAAAGGGAATGTTCATCCAGTGTCTGGCACTTGCAGGTCAGGTTTCCTTCAACAGGCACAGGAGGACATGTCCAGCTTGGCTGCAGAAGGGCCAAGCACTGCCCCCACCATCCTCCCTCCCCCTGAATGCAAGCCACATGCTTGCTGTTCAGTGCTGAAGAGGTGTCATCTGAGGATGGCTAGAGGAAACCTCCAAAGCAACACTTACACAGCTGCATTTGACCTAATGTAGCTTAAGTGATGAAAAATGGAAAAGAAATTGGAAGATGTAGGCCTGTCTTCAGCCTCTGATCCTCCCCAAAGTGTAATTTGTCTGTATTTTGTCACAGTGACTGTTCGGAAGCAAGAGGAAACCGGTTTTGCAATAAAGTTTTGAATATACTTTTGTATGTGCGTATACATATGCATGCATATATAGGTAAACATGTATCTCTAAATGTCTAACTTGGCAAAATTTCTCACGAGGAAACCCTTCAGGTCATGAGAAGGTAAGAATAAACAAAACTAATGTCACATTTTAACAGGCTCAGCAGCAGTCATAGCTAACACACTTACCTTCCCTTTTACTGGCTCGGCTGATGCGGGCAGCAGACTGTAGTTAGATTCTAACTCTGCACAGCACTGTTGCAATAGATAAATAGTTAAGGCAGGCAGATGTAGAAGAAAAAAAAGAGGAAACAAAAGGTAAAGAAAAAGAACACTACTACTGATTAGGAACAAAATTAAATTTTATCTTTCCAACTGAACTGTTTTTTCAGGTGTCAGAAAACTATGCGGTAGTTTTCCCTTGCTGTTTTCAGCCTTTACATTCTGCAGACCTTTATGCACAAATATGAGTTCTATTTGCATGCAGCTAGCCCACAGTTTTGATTCTGCTCCTCTGATGCCCCTGTTACAGCCTAGGGTACGTTTTAGGATCTTCTGTTTGTCTTTATAAATACCTTGTTATTCTGGGTTAAATCCAGACCGTTCAAAACCTGAGCATTCCTTACTAGAGCTGATTGGGGGGGGGGGGGGGGGGGGGAAGGGGGAAGAAGTCTTCCCACAATGTCTCCCCCTCCACCCCCTTCCAAACTTGGAGAAAGTATTTTTATTCAAAGCAAAGTACTCCAGAGTTATATAATTTCCAACATATTTCCACAGAGGGGCACAAAGGTATTAAATGTTTCACTGCCTATTCCAACATTTAGATACTGAAAAATACTTTATTACAAGGTTTTAACCATTTGTTTTCAAGACTGTCTGCAGAAGGGCGGGCTGACTGTGAGGGACAAGTCACACCAATACATCAGGGACAGCTTCCTTCAGCCCCGTTTGATATGTTCACCAACAATGTTTTCCAATGAATACCAGCACCACACCTGTAAGTTCTAGCCCACTTTTTTCCCAGAAGCCTGAAGGAGAGTAATGTGTAGATCAGCACATACAGTTTACTGCATCCACAGTTATGTATAGGTTAGAAAAGAAGCAATCACACGCTACCAAGTTACTTGCAGCTTATCTCAGCTGTAGCTATCCTTCCACCAAAGCACCTCCTGTGCAAGCCTACCTTTTCTTCTCCCACCACACAAGCATCATACCTGACACAGCAATTCGCAGAGTCGCCTTCGAAGCAGTTCCCACCTTAGTGTGTTAACAGTTGCTATGAATAGACATTTACAAGTCTTACAGGGTTCCTTATAATTTGATAACAAGCAGTCAGATGTTACAGCGTCATTAAACCTGACTGCTGCCTATCACAAACCCACTGCACCATGCTTTAGTCTGGTTATACCTACAACAGCTTTTCACAGCAAAGAGAACTTTAAAATTGCATTTTGATTTGTGAGTTCAAGAAAGCACTGGGCACTTTTTCTTCCCTGTGGTTGTGTTTCCCCTTGCTATAGAGGGTGGGGAGCGATGCTTCCCACATTGTCAGGGTTAAGGTGCCACAGTTCCCTGTGGAAATGGACAAGTCCTTTAGAGCTTATTGGGAGAGAAACACTTGCCCTTCCAAAGACAAGATGACTTCCACGTACAGAAGTTTAAGTCTATGGGCTTTGCATTATGCTTAGAAACATTTTTTTGTTCAAGTTTGGTAATGCCAGAGCTTGCCTCTGGTGAATTCTACCTTGATATAAGTCTGTCACAGCTTTTATACCACAGCTAATAGCGGGGGCTGAGGGGGAAAGGAGACTTCATTAACACCGTCACCTCAGTGCCCAAGCAAAAACTGCAGGCAGCTCACAGTAACTCGTTCAGCTTTTTCACTGGATGAGGGTTGCAGTAACTGATGGCCAGGCATGATTAGATATCTGAAACATAGAAGGAGCTGTGCCAGGCTGACCTAGGTTGAAGGTTTTTTCTTGACCAACAGGTTCCCTCATTTCTCATCTCTTACCATGCAGGTGGGTGGGGAAGAGACTACAACTCAGTCCTTTGTTCAAAAGGGGCACTAGACCTGTCTGGCTTTCTGCAGGAACTAATGTACAGCATTGTCCTCCCACACTGCCATCCTTGTTTGTCAGACCTATTCTTCCTAACACCTTGCAATTTTTTCTATGCATTTACCAATTTATTGCTATTTATCTACAGAAAGAGATTTCTGCAAACTACCTGGAGTAATTTAAAGCTGAAGTATCAGCCATTTTCAGGAGGCAGGTGGGGGAGGGATGGGGTGGTGGTGTTCTTTAGAAGTTTGTCTGAGTGGTTTTTGTTGTTGTTTTGTTGGGTTTTGGTTTTTTGCCTCCTGCAGTAGTCCTTTCATATGTGTAGGGTTGTCTCTCCTTTCATTTACACTAGCTCACTTTGCAGAAGAGCTTTGTCTATTCAGTGCTGGAAAATGACACACTATTTCCATTGTTATGCCTCTATGCTAAAAAACCAACTCCACAGTTGGAAGGAAGCAGTAAGCATGAAAGCAGCATGAGCACACACGCACGTGAACAACGCCAAAATACTGGTCAGAAGTCAGCAAGCACAGTCTGGAGCCGTTTCTGCCACATCAGTGGATAACAGTTGTGCCTTACAGCTAAGACGTAGGGTCCCATGTAATTTTTCTTAAAAGACAAATTGTAGTTTCACATAAAGCTGTTTACAACACAAACGTGTTGTGTGTCAATCAGTGCTCTGGGAAATGCATGCCTGAGGGCAAGTGTTCAGTGGACTTAAGTCAGTCAATTTTTTCCTATAAGCAACTGACACACGCTCCAGAATTTGGAAAGAAAAAGCCACATATGCTGGAATCAAACCACTGCGTTTGGTGCAGCCGTTGAGGTGTTAATATTAGCAAGTAAACAAGAGGTAGTATGAAGTTTCCATGGTTCCGTACACATGCCACTTTAGCTACGATGCAACGACAGGATTGCTTTCTACTAAGGAGAACAGCCTAATACCATGCAGTTATTCAAAAACACAAAGCAAGTAGAAGCAGAATGCAGAAGATAAAAAAATCAGATCTATTTGGTACAGCAAGCTTAAGAAAGAGGATTGAATTTGGTAGGAATAAGGTGGGCTGTACAGGTGTGGGAACAGCACCTTTGGTACAGGAGCGCCGGTGTCACCCACAGAGTTACTAACCCTTCTTCCCCCTAGAACTGGAGATTTTGTTAGGAGGTTCTGCAGCTTTGGTCCAGCCCAACACCCACTCATTGGCATCCCACCTGGTTCTCAGCCCAGATGCCATAGTTGCAAATCTCTTAAAGAAGAAAGAAAAATAAAAAGAAAGAAAAAACCAAAACAAAGCCATCCTCCACAGAGCATTTTACCAGATGACCTGCAGCCCTACTCCCCCTTGCCGTAACTAAACCCGTACAAGAGTGAATGCTGGCACACTGCCAATAGTTACTCACTTTTCTGGTCTTCCACCTCTTCTTGAAGCAACCGGCAAGTGCTTGTTAAAGCTGCATTCACATGCTTAAGTTTTTGCTGCTCAGAAATGGCTTCCTCTAACTTGCATTTCAAGGATGCAGCTTCCTCACAGGCAGAGCGAAAGGCTTCAACCTGATCCTCCGCCTAAAGTGCAAAACAATATTTGAGAAAAAAGAAGGAAATGAAAAAAAATTAAAGCAGCCTCGCTAACACAAGGAGTCTCTACAGTTCATGTAAATGAAACCAAACTGCATCTGTTCGTTCTCAGGAAGTGATAAAGCTCCCGCTGAACTTCTGCATTTTTACACTGGGGTGGACTGTGTATGGAAGCTATTTTTGGGGGTTTTTTCTCTTTTTTTTTAAGCCACCACAAATATGCAATGCTGTCTCTTTCATCAGCAAACTGTTGTCACCACCCCCTCAAATTTTACTTCCTCTGCTGGTTCCACTTTTGCAATGAAGCACTCCATTCCGAACAGGCAAGTTCCTTTCCCAAGAGCAGCGATGCATTGTACGCAGCCTTTTGCATCTCCTTGCTTGTTTCCTGCATACGCTGCCCTTACCTGTTTGCTGGCATCTTCAAGCTGCTTTGTAGTTTTTTTCAGCTCTAAACCAAGGGCTTCTGCCCAACCAGCAGTTTCTTCTTGTAACTGTTTGACAGTTTCTATCTCACGTTGCCTGCAGAGTGAGAGAGCACAAACCACAACCCGTCACTGACATTTTAAGAGCAGGCGTGCCGGGGAGATGACACACGTTAGTTGTCAGGACATGCATCAAGAACCCCATTCAGCTATTACATATTGCAGCTCCCCGGGATCCAGCACCAGGGACTTTGTTCTTGCTAAGTACAATTCAACCCGGTAGGCAGACAAAGCTTTTATATAGCAGCTCCAGAATTTGGAAGGAGGTGGAGTTTTTCCCTGTTTTTTGCCCCACTGAACAGTGCAATGGCTGTGCCAGCCACAGCCAGCTGGGTACCATAGCAGAAACTTGTGGAACATCTAGAGAACACTCCAAGAGCGAGAGCTTGCTGGGGCAAACTTTTGCCATTTGGTCAAAAGAATGCATTGTCTCATGGTTTGAGAGAAACAGTAATCAGTCAATCATTCTAGAACAGATAACACTGCAGATCCATAACTTCATGAGACTAACTTCCCAGTGTTTCAGAAGGCATTTCACTTGACAGCAAGCAGATGCCATCAGAACCAGTGCTAAAGATGATGGCTTCCAAGAAACCCCTTCTTTTCCGCCGCAGAAACCCTTTGCCCATTTCTTCTCTAACTTACCTTCATTTTTTTTTTCCTTGTTGCTACCACCACAAACAATTTTGATGCAGAGAGACAGCTTTAAGAAACCAAGCCATCAGTATTTTTATGAGCTCTTTTCCAAGTGAAGGGAGAGCATGTGGGAGGTCTACATTAACAATGTTAAGTGGAAGAGAAGTCAGGCAGAAGCACAGTATGACTGCTCCACATTATCTCACAGGGATGCAAAGCCCTCGGAAGCTGCTTACACCCCAAACCCAGGTAAAGGCATGCGTGCAAAAATTTACATTTAGCATAGGATAGCAGAAGGCTGACACTATGAGTAAGCCTCAGTTCCACTAAGACAACAAATTCAGAATAGTTTTTCTGGCAGAAAACCTTGAGTAGATACTTTCCTGAATGCCTGAGGAGAAGAGAGGGGGCATGCAGGCAGAGGTTTACATCTGCTGTCTTCTGCTGCCGTATTTGTAACATCAAAACTCATAGCAGGAACCACGTGCCAATAAATTGAAATTTAAAGTTACATTTTCATATTTAATGAGATAACTCATTGAAGCTATACCCTTGAGAAACTGACATATTATATCATCTGGGGCTAGCAGTTGTCTCCCAGAGCAGTAATACCTGCAGGCATGTATTTTACAGGTCGTCTGCTTCACACAAAACCAGCAATTTATTTAATGGTTACACCTGCTAGAGAGGCAGTGCCCTCTTGCTTTAACTGCTCAGTCTTTGGTCTCCCTGATGTTTTCAAAGACATCTCCAAGATCATGTGTTACTTCATATGCAAACCTTAACTCCCGTGGTGTAAAAATCATGCTAAAACCAGATCCACTCTCCAAAATAGCAGATGATTTCCCCCGTGGAAAAAAAAGTTTTCTGAATTCAGTAATCAGACAAAACCCAACCCAAACCAACACTCACCAAACAGCTGAGCAACCAACAAGACAAACAAAGACAACAGACAGGTGCTTTGAAGGGGTACCTGGCAGAGAGCTCCTTCCTTAGGTGAAGTTGCTCAGTCTTGGTTCTCCTCAGGTTGCCTGCCATTTGAATAAAATCCTTATCTAGGGATTCTTTGTATTTTTCCAAGAGATTAAGTTTTTGGATCCAAAGGTGTCTTTTTTCCCCTAGTTCTTGCTTGAGAACCTGTAGAATTTTGCCATGTGGTTAGATGAGGAGCAGAGCCATAGAGTAAACCAGAGCCCCAATTTACATGATAACTTATTTCCCTGCTTCTCCATTTAGTATCATCACTTACATCCAACACTATGAGCAATAAGGAAGGGGGATGACTGACAATATTTTGTAATCTACTCACACAGCATCTGGTTGGGAAAGGAGAGAGAGACAGACAGACAGAGAGAGAGGGGTGAGGAAAAATACAGTTTTCTAATGAAGATACTATAAAGGAGAAGCGAGTGTATTTTGTACAAGAGAGTGGTTTGTGCAGTCCAATTGGTTAACAAAGCTACCTAAACTTCAGACCTGTGTCTTCTTACTCCTGAATCTGATGGGATGTGGGGACAGACAGGCTGCACCTCTGCCAAGTGTTAGCACTTTAAGATGGAGCAAACAGTTTATACAAAATGTAAGCCTTCCATACGTCAGTTCAATTTGACAAATGGCTCCCACTTTTTTCAAAAAGTTACTTCTGAGTCAAAGAGCCACTCTTAGCCTTTCTTTCTGTGCAGATCTAGGGTACACAGATAGTCCTCTTCCTCTTTACTCTTTGTAAAACAAGTATACAGTTAGGAAGTATTTATGATAAGCATGGCAGAAGGCTACATAGTGCATGAGAGTCTTTACAACTTACCTCAGAAAACCTCCATCACAAGATGCTCACATACAGCAACAAAAAAGCCATATTTCATAAGGGAAAGTTTTAATATTGACCAGCTTGCAGGAAGCCTTAAAATTGATAATTTGGGCCTGTGAGCCTTTCCTCAAACTACAACTACATCCATTGGCACCAACTTGAGTTTTTATTACAGAAAAATAATTAACTCCTCCCCAATAAATCCATATTTCAGTTTCTCATACATGCCTAGCAGATGAACCCTGTCACAAAGGCTTTCAGTTTTACCTCTAATTTGTAGGAAGAAAAAAGGGAAGATGGTAAAAATGAAGTGTTAAGTAACATTGCATCCTCTGTATTTCTCTGAACAGTGACTTGCAATATGAAGTACTAAGAAGGAAGAATCTATTCTCCATTCTCTGACATTGTTCAACTGAGCAGACAATACAGATGCCTCAGCTTTTAAAGAAAGCTTAAAGGAAGTCAAACAGGATCAGGTAACAATGATGTTCATATTTCTGGAATCTTACATTAGTTCGAAGGGGAGAAACATCAATCCTACGGACAGAGTCCACGTTACCTACTTGCAAGTTAGTTCAATGCTTTTCATGAGCTTCAAACAAAGAAAGCATAGCACATCAAATATCATGCTAAAAAAAAAAGCCTGAGCAGTTTTGCTAGATAGGTTTACTAGGATGACATGGGATGTGACAACGTACAAATGCCCACATCCTGAAGATCAGTTTCTCTGCCAAGGCAGGCAGCACATGTTAGAAATAACATGGTTTTGACACAGACGTGGTACAGACTTATCAGAGCACACGTGTCGCAGTCTTTATCTTCCAGCAGGAGAAGGGTGAAAGAGTCTTTACTGTAACCATCTACATATGCTTAAATGCAAGCACACTTAAAGTTTAGTTCATGTGTGAATACACTTTAAAACATAATTAAACATACTGAAACCCAGCAAAACATGTCCATAACACATTTCACAGGAAACAGTGGGGAAGTGTTTAGGCTTCAAGTGATAGTGCATGGCTTAAGACTTGTTTAATTTTTCTACAAAATATTTCTCTGAGGCTGGAAGAAGCTACTTTGTATCTTTCTTTTGTTCAGATCTGCTGTTGTTCAGCTCCATATTTCCCACATAATTGGCTTATTCTAGCTATAAGTTTGACATGAAGTCACTTCCCATCCCCATGGGTTCCAGAACGACAGGACCTTTTATTTTTGAAGAATCTTGTTCTTACTTGACCCTACATTGTCTTAGTTTACAAATGCACCACTCTAGGAGCCAGAACAGGGTTTATTTACCACAATCAACTCTAATACTCACACCAAAAGTTTTTAGCCTCACATGTTTCATAGGAATACAACCCCAACAGGAACAGTAAGTTTACAAGCATTTTTCAGCTGTAACTAAAACTTCCTCCTTCAAACCTGTTAAGAGCAAACAGTTACAGCAGTGCACGAGCCAGCAGTTTCCTGGAGTCTACCCAAAGACACACCAGGGTGAAGAGACCGAGGCGCTTGCACCTTCTCCAAGAGTAAGACGAAGACTTCAGTTCCAGTAAGATGAAAATTTCAGAAGCCGTGCTTTTACATAGAAGGATAGAAGGGAAGAGCAAGAGAGTTGAACTGTGTCCACAGACTGCTACCACCACATGGGGAGGTTGTTATGGCCAGCTACTCTGAGCAAAAGTCTGTATTTTCAAGCCTCACCAGAGGTATAAGGAATAGTAAAAATTTTACAAGATTAAGTTGTAAAATATGGGTTTGTAGAAGTTCTTCCTGTGGAGCATGTCCAGCAGAAGCAGAACTCTTTGCCTTTCAAAACAAGGTTTGCTTTGATTGGAAATCTCGTTATAAAACCACCTCCCTTCTCCTCTTGACAGTGAAACCACCTACTACCCTAGTCAGATTCAGAGCACAGGGGAAAATGGGTGCTTAAGGCACACGAGCACACAGTGGGCAGAAAATCATTGCTCACACAATATAGCAGTGCCATCTGACCTCATTTTCCTCTTCAAATCAACTAGCTTCATCTACCCTTTCCTTCAAACATAGATTTAACAAAGCAAGCTCTTGCACAACACAAGTCAGGAAAAGCACAGCATTTAAGTGTAAAGCAATCGTCTTCCTCCTCAAAAAAGGGTAATGAAATAAATTTCTCTCCATACAGCCCTCGCTGACCCCCAAACAGACTGCGATGTTGTCAAGTAATTAATATACATAGCACAAAGCAGTAAGATACCTACCTTAAGTTTTTGCACAGCCCCACTATTTCATAAATTAGCTTCAGAGAAACCATTACTTACCACCAGTTTTCTTTCCCAATACTGTTGCATGTTCACATCAGGATCTTTTACCCACTGTAAAGAAGTCATGACAAGCTCCTCTGCTTCAGAGGCTTCCTCTTGCTGAAAAAACAAACAAACCTGACAAACCCAAACCCTGGGCATTTCTAATGCTAGTCTGACACAATGCTGCCCAGATATAAGTTACAGTGTTAGAGTAGGTGCCTAGTGATACTGTTAAAGTATGTCCCCCTCCACCCCCCAAAGAAGCTATGTTTAATATTTCAAAGGGAGTAAACATGATCTGATTATCAGTGTTTGGAGAAATTCTAAGTAAAACGTTGATAGAAGACTACATCCTTATTCACATGAGCTCTGCCACTGACCAGGTTTTGCATGACAGTCTTAAATTTTTCTCCTGCATATTCAGGTCCCTGAAGTAAAACCAGCACTTCACGGTCCAGTGTTTCATCCAGGGACGTCCATTCAGTCTTGGTAATCTTTGAAGAGATGGAAGAGCCAGCTAGCTTATTTTGACATCTCCTTATTACAAACCAACATCAGTGACATTTAGATTTTCTGAAATATCCCTGTATCGTATTTACGAGAAGGTCAGAGCTACTGAATCTTGAAGCTTGTAAAAGGTTTTCAAAACCATCACGTCATGGGGATTTAAATAAAGTAAGCCAGCCAAGCTACTGAGTGATCCAATGTAATTTGTCACGTCAGAGATGGGCAAGACAAAGTCAATAATTAGTTATCTTTATTCAGGAAAGGCTTTACCAGCAGACCTCTTTTACTTGCTTTACAGGTGATTCGGTGGAACCACGTCTCTTTACAGTGTTTGAGGGGTAAACGTGGTGACTCACTGTGGCTGTGGGGAGCTGCAACAGGGGACAATACATTACTTTTTGAATGAAGCTGCCTAGCCAAGTATACCTTTCATTTCTGGGCCTGTAGTTTTAGTTCATTAGTAGAATTTTTTTTTCTGTTGCCAATGCTAACCCTTTGCAAACACACCACATGCAAAAGCAAGTAGCAGCACAGTGAGGTCTTAAAAGAAAAATCACAGCACTAGCATATGTTATCATCTCTCTTGCACGGTTTGCATCTGAAGGGAAGAGAGCACTGTAAGGAAGGATGGAACTCCTTGGAATGTCTTTGGGCACAGAATAGCTCAGATAAAGATGCGAGCCAAAACAATAACATGCGTGCAAATTGTTTTGGGTTTTTTCCAGTAGTTCTCCATTGGAGTGCTGTAAAGTCTTGGGAACAGTAAATTAGAGACCAAACTTGTAGTGTTATATGAAGCATGTCTGATCAAAAGCATAGTTCCCAAAAATTACCAAAGAGCCTGACAGGTGTTCTGCAGTGGACATGGGGCACACTATAACTCCAAACCAACAGGCTCAACTGCAGTACTAAGATGATGTCAGCCTGTGCCAGACTCAGAGGGATGCCTTTCCTGACCTACTGAGTCACTATCCAAAGGCCTTAGAGGAGGAGGAAAAAAAAAAAAAAAGAGCACTGGACAGGACTTCTACAGATCCATCTCCCTTGTACCTGCTGAGGGACAAGGAAAGGGTACCTACAGACAAATGCTTATCAGCGTTTCTAAAGAATAAATTAGATAAAGGCTCCACCACCTTGTCAAGGTACTTACTCTAATACTTAATTTTCTTTTCTATTACATTAGACTTCAAGGAAAAAGAAATCTCCCCTCCTGCAACTGGAAATCACTGTTCTTGTCTGATGTAGGCAATACAAGAAGAAAGAGACTGTTACTTTCTTCAGCATAATAGCCTTTATGTATTTGAAAGCTTGTATCTTCTCCCATCAGTCTGTTCTTCTGCCAGCTAAATGTGTGACCCTAGCTCTTCCAGATTTACTTTGTAGGTCTCATTTTTTAGATCTCCAAGTGCTTTGTTTGCTTTTCTTTGGACTTTCTCCCATGTACTTGGGACAATTTTGTAACCTTCACATTCTATGTTTGTGTGGTACGATTAATGGCTTCAAATTCCAGTATTATCTAATGAGCTACAGGGCATGAGCTTTGTTCTTCTTTTACTGATGCAAGACAGCTGGGATGAGATTCAATAAAGATTTGATTCATACCTCAGAAGACTGAGCAAGTTCGAGCTCACAGTGCAGTGAATTTATCCCTTCAGGAACATTACTGTTAAATTTAGAGAACAATGGGAAACTCAACCCATTTCTAAAAGGAGAAAAAGAAAGAATAGTATATATCAATCAGGCCTTTTTGACACTTGATAAGCTGCATTTCCTGGTACTTGTTCACCATACTCACGCAATCAGCTCTTGCTGCATGTGTTGCATGTTCTCCAGTAACTTCTTTTTTTCTGTCCGCAAAGTCTAAAACACATATCAGACCCAGTTAGAGTATTAGTTTGTCATGCAGAATAAGCATAGGATAGGCATGCTTTCCCCACCACATAGTCAAAAACTAAACTTGGTCCCATACCTCTATTGTTGAGGAACACTCCACAATGGTTAACTTCAGTTCTTTGATGTCCTGCTCCTTCTGCAGAGATTGTGGAGGAAAGAACCTTTATAGCACACAACCTGATAACTAGGACACTGAATTGCATTTGTAATACTAATGCCTATAATGCTTTGTAATCAAAATAATGCTATGCTCAGCCCTACATCACAGCAGTAAGCTGCATGACTGAGGTTTGAGCAGCAACTTCATTATGTAAAATAAAAATATTTGCAAATTTAAAAGAATACAGTCAATTACCTTACATATTGGCCAACAGAAAGCACTGAGAAGACATTTTCTGTGTAACTCCTGAAATTAAGGAGGCACAAAACCTCTTTCCAGGTGCTCTCTTTTTTTAATTTGTTACTTACCTGGTTTCCCTACCAGCAGCAGATTAAACTAGACAGAAACACTCTGGTTTTAGCTGAAAAACTGGACTATAATATGCCAGGCACGAGTTTTAATCCTAACTGACCCTTAAAACAAGTTGCAACATTTTGAGTTTATTCTCATTAGTTTTCACGATTAAAGGCATAGTGTAGCACTCTGCAGATTAAACACCACCTAATGGAAGGGATGATAGAGAATGTATCACCCCTCATGGTGAGACTGAGGAGTTAGTAGAAGTAATAGGTTTCTTAGCATCACAAACTAGCAATGAGCTTCAGTCACGTTATGCCATTACAATAGAAGACGCTGCACAGACAAACAAAGCATTTCTTAGAGAAAACAGCTTTGCTCCTCTCACTCCTTTATGGCTTCTTCCTACTCTTTCTCTGTAAAAACAGTTGTAATTCATGTCTTTTAAAAATCTCACAGAAAGCTAAGTGTCCAGCTCTGGGGTCCCCAGTATGGGAAAGACATGGAGCTGCTGGAGCAAGTCCAGAGGAGGGCCACAAAGCTGATCAGAGGGCTGGAGCACCTCTCCTATGAGAGCAAGCTGAGGGAGTTGGGCCTGTTCAGCTTGGAGAAGAGAAGGCTCCAGGGAGACCTAGTTGCAGCTTTCCAATACTTAAAGAGGCCTACAGGGAAGCTGGCGAGGGGCTGTTTATCAGGGAGTGCAGTGACAGGACAAGGGGTAATGGGTTTAAACTAATAAAGGGGGGATTTAGATTGGACATTAGGAAGAAATTCTTCCCTGTGAGGGTGGTGAGGCACTGGAACAGGTTGCCCAGAGAAGCTGTGGCTGCCCCCTCCCTGGCAGTGTTCAAGGCCAGGTTGGATGGGGCTTTGGGCAACCTGGTCTAGTGGTGGGTCTCCCTACCCATGGTCCTTTCAAACCCAAACCATCCTATGATTCTACGATTCTAAAAGTGAGGTTATAGAACCAGGTTTCCAGCCTTGGCAGAGACAACATATATGCTGAAGGTTAAAAAGAGACCACTCCACCCCCAAAACCACCCCAAACCAAATCCCAAAACAAACCCCACCCCAAAAAAACAAAAGACAAAACAACACTTGATTTCCCACCCCCCCACCTTCATATAACTTCTACAGGCCTGGAAAAGAAAGTTTGCCATAATAATTTTCAAGGGCCATCAATCCTATCCAATCTACCTTTAGATAAAGAGCCAGGAGAGGGTTTTTCAGCTTACAGGTAAACCCTTATCCCACAGATCCTAATGCCAACAGGTGAAGTCAGTTTTCCATGCCAGTTTCTTGAAGATTATACAAGCCAGTCACCTTTATCTAGAAAAACATCCAGTCTGCTTTCAAAATTCCCATTTAGTCAATAGACTAAAAAAGCCTTTTTAAAATAAAAGGGTACTGCAGAGGCCACAAAAAGCTTTGATTCATTCAAGAAGGAGAAAGTGAAAGCTATATAAAAACCCCAAACACCAAAACCCACACAAGTTAATTCATTTGTACCCTTAAGCTGCTTCTGGGGGGGGGGGGGAGATCCCCAAAACAAAGAAAAAACCACACACCACCCCACACCCTAAAAAACACCCAAACATTTGGCTACAAAATTATAATCTGGATTATAGAATATCCCAAACTGGAAGGGACCCATACAGATCATCAAGTCCAACTCCTGAAGTTAAATTCATTTGTCACTATTTGACTTCAACTGCACTCATTTTTGCAGACAACCTAGTAACAAAATATTTCATCAGCTGATTTAGAACATGTTCTGCTAAACAGAAACTCCATTAGCCTAGAAGGCTATTTGCATAATTCATCAACACATAAGACTGCATAAGGGTGTTGGCATTCTCTGTCTTTGTTTTCTAATACAAAATGCAAGTTTAAACACAACATCAGAAGTGTTCACTCTTCAGCAAAGCCCAGGTAATGGGTGTACTGAGGTACACCTCAGTAATGGGAAAGCACAAATTTGCTTTTCCGTTGGGCTCTGAACCACCATTTCTAGTTTGACACAAAAATTAAGCAGTTTAAGTAAAAGGCAGGAAGGTAAGGATCTTCTACAGGTACATTCTTTTACCAGCTGCTGAAGGAAGTAGCCTTTAGAAGTTTCTGTACATTTTTTTTGAAGTCTGCAAGTTTGTTTCATTTTAATAAGTTGTGATCTACTTTTTTTCTTTTTAAAATAAAAGCAATATTCTGAAACCTTTGATTATGCTGACTCATAACCAGGTCCTAAAGCAGATCTCGCCTACTTTGAAGCCATTTATAGGATCAGGTTCTGTAGTGTGAGAACAGTAGAAATAAGAGTGCCACAGTGAAGACTACCGCCTTGCCTTTTTACAAATCATCTCATAGTCATTTTTTTTCAGTAGAGACTATAATGAAGTAAAAGCAACTGACCTGGATCAAGCTTGCCTCTTTATTCACCACAGTGCTCTCATAGATATGTGCTTGGATCTAAAGAATGAAGATATTAAAAAATAGTCATTATCGTGCACTAAACACAAGTCTGTCCCTGTCTCCTACTTCAGAGGGAAAAAGGGTATCAACATTCCTTGCCTAGAAAAATCAAATTCTTCTTTGAATACCTCACATGGTGTGTTTCAAAGTTCAAATCTTGTGTCCAGTTAAAAGTGAAAGTGTTCTCAGCTTTCACAGTCACCCTTGTTTCTTCTTGTCTATCCAGGCTAATAGTTTCAGCAGCATCAGGCAAAGCATGACCATCTAATATATTTTCCTCAAATAACAGGAAAAAATTTCCTAAAAGTTTAACTTTGAAGAAACAATGAAACTGTGGACTGTTTATATTAGCCCAGTTTTTAGGCTCCAGACAGCAACTTCCTTAGTCAAACCTGCTGTGCAAGCTATGGCTCCACTGCAGTTCTTTAATACAGAAAGGTTCAGGTCCGTCTGCCTTCCAGAGGCAGAAATCCCCCTCGCTAGACCCGAGTAAGCCCAAGGCTGGTTTTGTTCCTCCCAGAGCTGAGATGCTTACTTGAAGCTCTGCTGCATTTTTAGACAGGTCCAAAATCTTCTTTTGAAGTTCATCTGTGTCCATGCTATTCCTAATATTCTGAACAAGATACAGAGTGTTTAGGCACAGCTGAATGGATTGACAGCTTCTCCTTGAAGAAACTAGGCAAAATGACATCTCCACCCCCAAGCTGCTGCCTACTCTAAAGCTTTACCAGCATTTATGCACATACATTGTATGTGCTTGCCCCACTGAAACTGTTTCTGTTCATTTTCCCATCATTTCTCCAGAGCACTGTTAAAAGAAAAAACCTCAAAACATGATTTTTAAGCACTACCAGACCTAGAAAGCTAAAGAAAATCTGTCAGGCCTGCAGCATGAGAATTACTTTTTGAAAGATGCAGTTTAATAGCTATTTGGACTTACAGACTTTTTGGAAAGGCTAATCTTGAGCATACTAAACATCCAAAGAATGATGACTACCATGTTATTTTAATAGGTAATAGATTCCTGAATCCATGAGGTGCTTCTTTTTGTTACTATGTGTGATTTAACCTGTTCCTCTATTTCACACTAAATAGTCTAAAATACAGACTGTAAGTAAGTATTAAAAATATTTTATCACCTGATAAAAAAAGGTGTATAAGATATTTACTTTGAGGAAATAAAAGAAAGTAGGAGTTAATTGCTCTGCTCTGGACAGAAAAAAAGAAGGTCGAGATACAGCTCCATTAGTAATATATTCCCCACAAGCCTCCTGTATGACTTAGGCCAGTGTCAATGGATCCATTTGTTAGTGAAGCTCCCAGCCACTGAATTTTTTTTGCAGTTACAGCTCTATACAGGGTTCCTCGTTTAGTTCTTAAAGGAGGGAAACCAAAAGTGAATATGAAAGGGTGTTAGACAGAGATTGTTTCAATACAGAATTAGTATATTTATAGCTGTGTTAACTAGAAATGTTTGGAATTTGTCTAGAAAGTTTTGAAAAAGAGGTAAAAGCAGCTCTTTGTCCCTGTCCCCCATACTTCCCCAACCTCATATCCTTACTTATCCAGCAAACAAAGTTTGAAGCACAGTGCAACTTCAAGATGTAAAGTTTTATGATAAGTCATCCTTGTAAAATGTAAGATATTTTGATAACTTAATTACCATGTCAGACTTCAAAGCCTGACAAACATTTCATTTCTTAATGATGATCTTTTAGCTAGACAAGAACATGCACTTGCAAAGTCATGATTTATTTTACCTCTTCCTGGAGAGAAGTAATTTTGATGATGAGAGACTGATTTTCTTTTTCCTGATCAGGTTTATTAAAAAAAAAAAAAAAGAGAAAAACACCAAAATAGTTGGTTTTAGCATGTCAAGTTCAACATTCAAAACCAAACTAAGCCAAAACCCAATGGACCAGAAACAAGCCTAGAGCCCAATACGAAGCTGCGGTATTGCATCGCTTTGTTTTAGGGAGGACAGCAAAAAGACGAGTGCTGAGGCTGGTTCAGCTCATGAACCTGCTCTGAAGGGTTTGACACAGGCATTTCAAATCAGAGTAAAACTCAGACCACTAAGTGATAGGAAGGAGGTATTCAAGGCCAGAGTGAGCAAGCCTAGGCGCACTCATGCTTTAATTAAGACAAAGCTGGAAAGCTTATGTGCCACACCACACTTTTTTCATATCAGACACAAAGAAAGGTAGCAGCATCCTACCCTGAGTCTCCACTGCACAGGGAACAGTAATGAAGGGACTTACAAGTACAAAACTTCTAATAATATATTGCTATCTACCCCAGCTCCTTCTCACAAGGTGAATTATGCATGTAATCTCAAATTAAAGCAAACCAAAAATATACACATGCTGCAACAGAATAGCACAAAAAAAAAATATCCTGTGTTCTTGTTGGCATTAGGACTTTTTTGTTTCTGAATACCCACCATCAGCAGCACAATGAGCTATGGAATACCAGTTTACAGCTACACCCACACAGCGAGACACAGAGATGGCACTGCAGCATGAACACCGCGCATGGCAGCGATGCTAATACACGTTCTGCAGAGAGCCTGCACTCTGGTGTCTGGCAACACCTGCGAAAGCTGCAGCCACATCAGCCCTCTTACTAGCTGCTTTACAGCTCTTACAGCCACACGGGCTTTGCTACTCAGGCACCCGGGGTGCAATTCAGATGTTCTTATGTGGGCAGATCCTGCCCTTTGAGGCACACCAAGGTGTGCTGCCTGGCTTCCAGCTGTCAGTCCAGAGTGCACAGGTTTCTGGCAGGCCCTCATCATCTCTGCCAGCCCATATGGGCCTTGACAACAATCTAAGGGCGTTTTGGAAAATGGTTCTTTTGTATGGACATGTGAACCGAACCTCCTGTCTCTGCTGGTTCTAGGAAAGTTGCATGAATTTCTGGCTGAATATCACCAGCTTCAAAACAGATAGGGCTTCATGATGGCAGCACGAAAACTGTTGTCTTTAAGCACAATTATATGTGAGACTGGCCCTCTTACCAGTTTTCTTCATAGTAACTGACAATAGTTTAAAGAAACATCCATGCAAAGACTTCAGTGTTTTCATAACACTGATTTATCACATTTCAAACATCCTCAAAAAGCCTCAGTACCTACTGGCGCAGAGAAGGTCATACTGCTGATTTTTCCCATCTGAGCAGTCATGTCATTGTTACAGCAAGGTATGAGATGCTGTACAATGCAACCTAAGAACTAAGAGCACCTACTAGCTGTTTATTCTGGCAGAGAATCTCCTGTTTCTTCTCTTCGGACAGGTTCAGGTTGTTTTTTGCTTCTTCTAGTTCTTCTTCCAGTGATTTGGCTTTCAGCACAGAATGCTGGATGCTGTGGGGAGGGGAAGTAAATCCAGAGGAACTTTAGCAAGTTACTGTTGGTCAGTAGATAGGCTTGAAATACCAAGAACAGTATTTTTAGAAGCCACCAGGGAGTTATTCTTTGGCACAGATACTTAACAGAAGAGCAACAATCAAGTTTAAGTCCATATTTTTTGTCCAGTAAGTAAAGGTTCATAGACTTACCCTCTATAACCCCCTCCTGCTCTCACAGTAAGGGAGGAGACCCCAGGCAAACACAGCATCCAAGATAGAATGCTTTTGTTTTGCACCCACCTAACAATCTACCTTGTTACAGTCAAATACATCAGGTTACCTGAGCACATAAACTCATCTTTACAATACTCGTTAGCAGTTACAGAAACAGTTTCGGTTCAGTTTTCAAGCATAAGCTCTACTTCATTTTCTTATCCTGATCTTATACCCCAAACGACGTTTATTTAACCAGTGGGACAAGGTCCTTTTCCTGGTTAGCTCTAGGCTGCAGAGCACCCCAGAGCCAACATGAGGGCACACATCCTGCACCAGCTATACTGCAGAACTCTTGCCTTGATCTTCCCAGAAGATACTGGGAATGGTTTGGCAGCTGAACTAACTACATTACATTTGAATTAATTGTGTCAGATGAGCACTATGAACTCACTGTGAAAACAGGCTCATACTCATGGCATTGATGGGTCCCCAGGCCACAGCAATACTAAGCCAGTGAGACAACCCACTTTAGTTCCTCAAGGGACTAGCAAAATAGTTCTTCTGTGCTCATTTCCCCTCTGCTTGGCAGCAAGTGTGTGGTCTAGGATTGGAAGCCTTCCAGTGCTTGGCTGCTCTATTAGTAATATTAACTCCCCTCCTCTCCCCTCCCGCCTTGTAATTTGTTTTGTTTGATTTTGCTTTACCTACCGTAAGATTTTGCCTGTGTGCATCTGCAGCACCTTATGCTGCAAGAGCCGGGCTGTAAGATGACTGATTTTATAAGAACCAGGCAGTACAATCAGGCGGGAGTGTTAAACCTTACAGGTACTACATTAAGTCAAGAAAGTCTCTGTTATGGAGTACCAGCAAAGCTAAAAGCGTGAAGCAAGGCTGGACCACTTGGAAGGACATAGGTCTGCCCATGGTCATTACACTGAAGACCTGGTGCCATGAGGCTCTCCCACCTTTTTATTTGTTGACATAGATCCTCATTATCTGCCAATAGCTTATTGTTGGTCTCATCCACGGCTTCCAGTGTGAGCTTCAGCTTGTTGTTCTCTTCCTGAAGCTTCTGGTTGTTGTACTGCAGGTCCGCAACACAGGTTATCAAGTCAGAAGTCTCCCTGTTCCAGTAACAAAACCAGGAAAGATTGAGAAAGGTGATTTGATCTAATTTAAATTTTTTAAAACCCTGATGCTGTGCTGCACTGATTAGAGAGGTGAGCTGACAAAAGACTGGTGATTCTGCGGTGTACAGTCATTTGCTCTGCACAGAGATAGCAGCTCATCTTCAGATCAGTTCTCTAATTCTACAAAAACCAGGAACTATTTTGTTTTTAAGTACTTTTTTAAGCACTCCCTATAATTGAAGTATGCTGCCAGACAAGCGCCACATCTGGGTGTCCACATGACAGTATCTTAAGCATTTGCTAATCACTTCTTAGGCCATTGCTAATAATTTTATATTAACTCCACAATTTCTGGATCCTTTCTTTTCCCCTAAACCATACCCCACTTACACTTGCAACTGAAATTTGAACCAGGATCACCCTTTTGAGATCTTAAAAAATGATAGGGAAGCATCAAAAAGCAGATCTTAACTTTTGCATTTTATGCATAGTCAAAAATCTTATCTTTGAAACACCTGGTGTTTTAAGTGCTTTGTTATTAACAGAATCCAAGCCAGAGTTATGACTATAAAGAAGTGAAAGACCCAAACAAAACCAAAGATCAGATTTTTTCAGTAGATAGCGTCTCCTATTGTCATACACCTGAGAACTTGGGGTACAGAAGGAACCAATATAAAAAGGAAAGAAACATATGGCAAAACTCTGGCCACAGGGAATTAAAAAGGTAAATGGATACAGAAGGATCAAGATATCAGTAGGAAAAGTTACTGGTGTTCTTAAGTCTGAGCAGAAACTGCAAGGAAGAACAAGAACATGATAGCATCAAGAGCTAGTGCGGACTGAGGTCAGCATTAGAAATTCTGCCAAGATAGTTTTCTGAAACAGTGTTCTAGCAATTGCTCTCAAGTAATTCAAAGCTAGTAAATTCGAAGTACTAAATTCTGAGAAAGAATTGCTTAAATAGACTTACATGTCTCCTTTAGACACATCACCCCCAAAGGCTTCCAAGCTTCCTGATGTAACATTCATCTGCATATGCATCTTTTTTGCTGAAAGAGGTGGGATTTTTAGTTACAGAGTAAGAAAGCTGAGTTTTCCTGAATAAAAACAGAATAAAGGGGTATGCACCTTCAGAGGTGGTTTTATGCATTTTAAATTCTAGGTCTTCCATGCTTGCTATTGGTTCCTCCATGGCACCATCATCCCTGAAACGAAGAAGCATCAAGGGTCAAAAAAATCAGTATGACACTAGATTGCTCGCCAGCTTTGTTAACACTTAAAAGCTTTCAGCCAAAACCCATGCCGTGGTCACAGTGTCCTGATACCATCTTTGTTCCGTAGTACGGAAGGAGAAAGCCACAGGAGAACTTTCTACCCTCCTGTTTGCATAGAAGCTTATAAGAGATAGATTGATAAAAAGATATTACCATTTTCTCTTACAATCTTCAATCCACTCTTTCATGATGGCATGATATGTTTCCAGGTCCATGGAGACATCTTTCTGATCTGGGTCAAGCATGTTGCACAGCTCTTCCAGACCACTGTCTTCCGATCCCCGACTAGTTGTATGTCTCAAATAATCGACTATCTTGGAAACCGCCACTTTTCCTAAAAAAGATACAGGTGTCCATGCGCCAGGCTCTCAAGTCTAGTAGGCCACTGTAAAAGGACATGCTGCTTATCTGCACTAGTGCATTTTGAATTGCCTTTGAGAGCTGTAGACAAGGAACTGATCCCTGCAGTTCTAGTGTGACCTGGAAAGGAACAGTTCAGGGCTTTTTGTTTGTTTGTTTTTTCTAATACAGAAGCATGAGGTCCATTTTACTAGTTTCGAGAACTTCAGTTTAAGAAGGACAAACTTGGCACATTTTCTATGCTACTACTTTCAGGTGTCTCATCAAATTGGGCAAACCCCGTGACTGACGTTATCTTACTCTGCTAGATAAGTCCTTTCTCTACCACTTTTAGTCATGTCTGAGGTGGAACTCAGAAAAATTGTCTCTTGCTCTGAAGTTTCCCAAAGCTTTATTTTCTTACAGGGGAAAAGCTAAAAGAAACAAAATAGTCATTTCCATTAAGGTTGATTGCTAGCAGCCTGTTACTCCTCCACTTCCTCTGCACTAAAACACAGCAAAGATCAGCTGGAAGAGGGAAGGAGGACTGAAGAGACAAGCACCACGCAGAAGAGGCACAGGCATTTATTCTGCATCCACCACACATACAGCCACCTAGCTAAGGGAGCTACTCAGTCTAAGTGTATCACAGATTGGCACGTCTCAGGAATCATAACACCATCTCGGCCTTGAAAATTTGTTCAGACGAGAATAAAATGGTGCAATGGAGAGCCATTGGCAAACCTGTATGCTCTATGTCACATGCACAGAAGATAGTGGTCAGCAGATCTTCTTCACAGATGAGGCTCACATCATTCATGTCGTCAGCTTTATACCCCAGTGGCTGCTTCCATCCTATGGAGAATAAGTTTGTTAGTGTCCATCTTTACTTGCTCATAGTAACTGTCACGCACCACATCTTCTAACTACAATATTATGGTTGTAATAAAATGAGCACACATAACATGCCACAGCTTGAATAGCACTTAATTTTCTTTCTTTTTTTTTTAGTATTACTTAGAAAACCAGAACCAAGCAGCGAGCTCTCCCTCTCCCCAATAAAACTAGAGCTTTTACTGCCAAAGAGCACCTGGAAGTGTTCATAGCTGGAGACACACCCAAACTCATAGATCTTTTTATATTAAAGGCAAACTAAACTGGCAGCTAAGTCTTTTATCCACAAGAAGGAATTGGCAAGTCTGAAAGTTTTTGACATGACTTACTACTTCCTCACTTTTTACATTCATATTAATATTTTTAAAGAAAAAAATAATATTTTACTCAGCTCTTTTTGCAGTCTTATTGGATCCAAGTAGATTCTAAAACATATCATTACTAGCTTAAGTAGTAAATAAATGTCATCTATGTAGGCTGAACATTCAGGTGTTTAGGATTTTGGATTGGGAGGGTGGTGTTTTTTCCAGGATTTTTACCTCTTTCACTCAAAGATAATCTCTTTGGCACAGGAGATTCAATCATAGCACTTTCTGACTTTTTATCAGATGCGAAGAAATATAGATTGGGACTTGATGTAAGACACCTCTGTTCATAAGGCACATCTTTAGATTTGATATTTGGTAAAGCACACAGTTTGTCCTGGGCATTAGCCTCTCTGGATCTGAAGTAGGATGGAGAGAAGTTCTCCATGGGGCATACTGGCATCCATGAGCTGCTGGATCTCTCTTCACTTCTAATGATTGAATACGTGGCATTTGCAGAAGAGGAATCGGAGATACGCCTGAGGCAAGGTGACAGTCGAAAGTCTGCTGAGAAAGCACTGTTATTGCTGGGACTGATTATGGGTAAACCACTACTTTCATGGCTTCTCCTAGAAGTTCTTTTCTTCAGTATTTCTTCTAGATTTTGTTTGACATTGAACTGTGGACTGTCAAAGTTCCTGGACTGAAATTTTGGTATCTGCAAAACGGGGTTAGAGACTTGGTCCATCATTTGGATAGATTTGATTTTTCTGCATATACTGTCCACTGGGTTATGATGCCGTCTGTTAGCTTCATGTTGTGAAGACATTGTCAATTTGCCTCTTTTGCAAAGTGTCTAGAAAGAAAGGGGAGGGAGAATAACCAAAAGTAAGAACTGAAGAACTTCCTGCAACCTAGGAGTTGACTATCTTTTTAAAGGAAGCACTAAGCATTATTACTCAGACCAGTTTATCCCAAATTAGGTATTTCTTTTATATAAAAAATGTTCATTAAGAAGAAATAAAAGCCTCACACAAGTTTTGTAACTATTACTTCAGATCATATTTGTAGCACATACTTCGAAGCATAGAATCAGTAAGGTTGGAAAGGACCTCCGAGATCATCAACTCCAACCATCAACCTAACACCACCATGTCCTGGAGTGCCACATCCACACGTTTTTTGAATGTCTCTAGGGACGGTGACTCAACCACCTCTCTGGGCAGTCCATTCCAATACCTCACTACTCTTTCCATGAAGAAGTTTTTCCTAATATCCAACCTAAACCTCCCCTGAGTTCCATGGCTTTTTGCTCAGGTCTAACACCTTCAGTAAATAGCTGGACAATTGTTATTATCTCCTACAGCTATAGACATTATTGTTTTTTGGTCTCTTTCAATGGCCTCCCAGTCAAACCCTGCAGCCACAGCTACACAAGTCAGTTGAAGTATTCTGAGCCTGCAGCTTTCCTGGTACCATCTTGTGACAGGTTTCAGAAGCCAAGATTTAAAGTTTACTTTCACAACAGTATTAGTCTGGTTTTCTGGATTTGCTCTTTGTGGATACCCGCTTGGGGGATGTGAGAAGGTGCGAAAAGCTAGTGCAACAGGAGTTTCAGCATTTCAGTGAGCCTACAAAAACAAAACAAGATCCAGTTGTTTTTTATACTAATTAACCACAACTACAGCTGTCACTACCATGCAGAGAATTACCCAAGAAACATACCCAACAGAGGCACTTCAGTTCTATTTGTAGTTTTATTATGTATTCTTCCAGACAATATTTTAAAAAAATATTTCCAATAAGATAAGCATGTGTGTGTAACCAAGGCACGAAAGGAGAATTTTGCAAACATAGAACCAATTTTCAAGTGAGATACCCATCTCGACCTTGCTATTTGCAACCTTCTCCTCTGAACCAAGTAGTTGGAAGCTTTCATCTGGCACTGCCTCACTATGGGCTTCACTCACCATTCCTCACCCAAAAAAGAGAGCATCTGTTGAAATATCAGCACTGAGAAACACCATCCACCAGCCAGTGTGGCAAAGTGAACACAATCAGACTTGAACAGAGCTCTCTGTCAGCCATCAGCAGGTTGACTGAATTCTCATTGGAAAGAAACAAGAGGGAAACTTGCAATACTACTGGAAGCTATGACATTTAGATCATTATAAAAAGATGTATTATTTAAAAAAAATGTACCAGATAATCTGATTTTTGGGAGCTTCAGCTAGCTTTAAGCAATACTTTGCACCCAATATTGCAGCTATATACCTACCTTCCACCACTCAACTCCTCAGCTCAAAATACATCATATTACTTCTCTCCAGAAGATTATATGTGGTGTTGAAAACCAGAAACCAAACCACACAGAAAAACCAACACTTGAAGTAAGAGTCCTGTGTATGCTAACTGCATAACCTATGTGACCACCACCAAGAGTCCTCAGATCCTCCAGGAGTGGGTTTTACTTGTAGGCAGCCTGTTAGAATAGTACCATTACAGACCTGACTTCTGTTAGGGATAGAAGGAGGGGAAAATTGAACAACTTTATAACTAGAGCTCACAACGTGGTTTGTAAGAGAGACTGACACAGTTGCCACAGAGGTAAAACACCAGACTTCTTGACCCTGAAGGGATTTCCACCTGCATAATACAAATACCAACTTGCCCCAGAAGGATATAAACTTTGCTGAACCGTGTCTTTTTACTCAAACTGTGCATTGAGAAACAAAATGAAGCAACCTCCCCAAGAAGTTAGCTCCCCACTTTTCTTTTTGTTAGAAAAAAAAAATAGTTCTTTTCTCAAAAACAGCAATATGTTTCACTAGCACTTCACACAAGAGTTGCCACTTGTATAGTCTTGTGAAACAGAGGAAAATGACATGTAAGTATTTGTTATTGTAGATAGCTAAATACTCAATGGTTTAGTTAAATTGGTTTATTACAAGCTTCCTGCATGCCAGCAACTTGGTTTTATATATGCAGAGTCAAGAGCTCCAAGTTTATTTTTCAACCATTCTTTCTGTGACTAATAACATTTACCTTAACGAATGTGTCCTTAGCCACAGGAATACTTAAGAAAAGCCAACAAGCAGCAGTAAGAATCCCAGAATAATTTTGGGGAAGAGACTGCTTTTTATTATTATGACTGATTTAAAAGATTTACTCCTTAAAAATACGTGCCAGAAAGCTGAAGCAGTCTCTTATATTACAGATACAGAATATCTCAAAAAATAATAAAAATTTAAAAACATTGCAGTTAGACATAAGTATGTTCTCTAAGTGCACAAGAGCCTTCAAGCAGATATAAGTGACTCTCCATCAAATAATATTAGCCTTCTTAACTACAATATGTTTTTAAACATTATTTGCAACTCATAAAATAAACCAGCCCAAGACCTCATACTTACAACAGCATATGGAAACACACCTTCCTATTCCTCTCTGGCAGAGCTAGCACGGGACGACAAAAGCTGTTTTAGCTGTTCCTCTGGGCAGGACCAGCTGATCGAGCCTTGGTATTCAGAGGAGCAGAGGGTTCCTGTGCTGGCAATGAGCTTTACAAGGTACACCTGCTGCTGCCGCCTGCCGCTCAGCCCTCGGGCGCCCAGGGGCAATGAGCTGCCCTCAACCATCAGCCCCCAGCTTTTTAGCCCTTCTAAACGTTTTCTTACGTCTCTCCTGCAGCTGTGAAATGAACTGCCTGGAATTTCAAGGCATTCTGAAGTTTCCCTGCTATCCCACCCTTACTTTTAAAACAGTGAGGAAAATAAAGGTAGAGCTTGCTGCTGTGCTTGAACTCAGGTACCTGGGGTGTTCATTACTTTTATTAGCAGTTCTGATAAACTGGTGTAGTGGAGGGTGTCCCTGCCCATGGCAGGGGGGCTGGAACTGGGTGTTCTTTGAGGTCCCTTCCAACTCTAGCCGTTCTATGATGATTCTAGGATTCTTTCTTACTTTTCACACCTACTGCAAACTTTCAGGCAGGAGCAGATCTCTTCTAGTTTCCCCTGTGACAGCTTGAGCAGAGGATCCAGAAACTGTATAAAATTCGTAGCCCTTACCACTTTTTAAAGGAAGGCTAGAGTTGAAATATCTTGGGCTGATGGTGTATTAAAGAGTCTCTGTGTTACTGTCTGCTCTGCACTTGGTTCTGTGAGCAAAAAAAAAGTTCTGTCAGTAGGACTGTTAACCAAGTCATCTTTTTAGTATTAAATTCCCAAAGAAGATTTGCATTTTAACCCTGTGGATCTTTAGGCATATACTGTACAAATAACTGGAATAGACTGATGTTGTTGAGGGAATTCTACTGCCTGCCCGGTACCTACTATCTGCACAGCCCAACAGACTTCTCCAAACACTTGGAGAAATGACGCCTCACAATCTACCACAGGCTATTTCAGCACTTCTGGAAAAAAAAAGTAAGAAGTGCTCTCACAGGTGCTTTGTGATTAAAACCCAAAACATAGCAGTGAGCTGACATTGCTGTTCCCTATTTTGTGGGAAAGGTGCTAAATAAAAGTGAAAACTTGTCACTGGCATCCAGCAGCATTCCTAAAGAGCATGGAACCGATGCAGTCAGTTCTGGTTTGATTAGCAGATGGCTGTTTTTGTCTAGACCCTCTTTCTTCCAGGAAAAAGCTGATAATAATATAGAGGTAACATTTCTGAGATCAAACCAGTCCAGGTGAGGATCTCTTCTCTTTTCTCTTATCTTTGAGAGATTTCTGTGTATGGTAAGATTTTTAACTTTAGGCGGTTTGAAGAGAAAACCTCGCACATTAAACCGGCACCCCTGTATTTTCATACTTTGACAGGAACAAGTGACAAAGTTAGCTGTGCTGCTGTACAGGGAGCAGAGTAGGCACTGAGGAGGTGCAGGAGCAAACGACTGTTGCCTACAGCCTTTGCAATCTGAGCCGAGAGAGATGGAGAGAGAAGTAGGGTCACAGGAAGCAGTGTTTCATTCACAGGATCTGAGATATAAACTAGATGCCTGATACACTCCTGAAAGTCTCGATGACACAGTCTGCCTCCTCCTCACATTGCTTCAGATGACAAAAGCCACGGGACTTTGCAAAGAGTTAAATGTAACTGCGCAACCGCTAAACTGTTAATTACTGCTTGCGTACACACCGTGGTAATACAAAATTCAAAATAAAGTTTTTAATTGTGAAGAGTAGCAGGTCCTTTCCTTTTTATTCCTTCAAGACAGGTAGAATGACAGTCATGTAACAACTGCATCAGCTTGTGCGTTATGCTATTTTATTCAGCTCTTCAACAAGAAATACTTGTAACTGGCTGTGCGGCTGTGATTCAGTGATGTGGGGCATCCATCAGGAGGAAATTCCCCCCACCTCCCACTTGCCTGGTGTGCAGTTCAAGTATAGGTGGCTCACGGTCCATCTTTGCTGCACCACACTGTGTGTTGCTTAGAGCTTCACTTGTGGGCTGAGACAGGTGAGCACTGACAGACCTGTTTAGAGTGGTTTCCCACCCACGGTGGGAACATCTGAGATGTCTGTCAGTTCTGATGACCTGGTGCATGAGACAGAGCTATTCGTTCTCCCCTAAATTGGACTTCTGCCTCTAAAACCAAGTTTTGTTTCAAACAACAAGGATGTTTGTTATTACAACAGTGTAACACACAAAAATACTCTTATTTTAGTAGGCTGCTTCTTCTCTGCATGGTGGGATTAAAATGCATGCTCTTCAAGGTCAAAGTGTACCTCATGTTCAGTATGCATGGGCAAATACTGAGGACAAATGTTTTCAAAGTTTAACAAATCTTCATGCAGCAGAGTTCGTAAGTTATTTGGTTTGTCTTGAAAATGCTCCCCAGGGTTTCCTGTTTGGCCTTTAACGTTTTCCTTTATAAGTTATGTATTTTGCATATAAATATGTGTATTTCTATATGAATGTATCAACCCCTCTCCATTGCTCGCAGTAGGCATGGGTAAGGAAAGCCAGCCAAGAAGCTGCACGTTTTATGGACCATGCTCGCAGGTGTTAGGCACTTTGTCTGTCAAGAACATGGAGCAGGCTGTTTCAGCCTCTGACACCTGATTGACTGGTTATCACGTGTAACTTGCTTTTTTTCCCTCTCTCCCAGTTCTGTTCACTGTTTACAACGAAATGTCGGCATCCAGCTGCTCCGTAGCAGCATGTATTTCTTGCCCAGCTCCATGGGTGAGACTGTGTGACAAACACACGGCTCAGCCAAGAGGGGACGACTGCATGCGTAATGCTGGGCATCATTTGTTAGCCCACTAGGTAGCTTCTTGACAAAGACAAAAATCCTCTTTGCCAAGTTCATGGGGGTGGAAGAAAAGGTCAGATGACTCCTTGGCCTTTGGTGCTTCTGTCATTACAGAAAAGTACGTTCTGTAAGATACGTTCAGTAGTATCTGCCTGTCTAAAGAGCTGTACAGCTTCTGCTAACATACTTTGTAAATGCCTATACTTAGGGGGTCAAGTCTCTTTTCCAGCTTGAAAATCGGAGAAAACTGGTTTTCAGCTGGTCTTTTTTTTTCTTGGTGTTTTCCCCAGACTTGTCCATTACTCAAAAAAATGTACCATCCCATGGTTCACTGAACTTCAGAAGTAATACCTCTTTCTGTGATGTTTACACTTTTCAAATGTTTGTGGATTTCTACTCTTTCCTGATACTTTTAAACATCCCTCACCACACATATTTCAATTTTACTTCTAATTATCCCTTGAACTTTCTTCTCTTTAATCAATACACTTCTGAGACCAGTAGTGCCTAGACCTGAATGCAACGTTGATCACACTGTAGTCCTCAACAAAGGTCCTGTCACTTCTGTTGTGTGAGGCATTTACATGATCCCTAGCAGCTGGCTTTTCTACAGCTTGTTCCGTACCTCAAGTAGTTTTTAGTACCGTTCTTCTCATACAGTCTAGAGAAAAGAAGAAAAGTGACTCTTGTAACCGTGCAGTAGCCCTGGAATTAGGCCCAAAAAAAGATGTTAAGAGGGCCTATGATTAATCACCATGTTTCTGGGCAGGATCAGTTTACTGATGACTTCTAAGAAGGGATTGGCTAACCTATTCTCTGAGTTTTTCAGTCTTCCAAGGCAATCTATTTATATTTCACTGCGCTACTGTTAGAAATCTTGCCTTACTATCTAACTTAAATCCCCTTACTGCAAATTAAACACAAAAGTCTTTGTTTCCAGTTTCCTACTTTGCAGGCTCTGCCACGACAGTTCACAGCCTTTTAAGATGCTATGGCTAGCATGTATGAGCCAGAACCACACTGTGCTAGGTGCTGTGCAGACGCCAGACAGAAGTGAGATGTATTTCTCGAGGAGTTAACAAACAAGCAGGAAAGAACAAAGGAAATGAGAATAAGAACAAGAGACAAAGGTCATAAATTTCGGGAGATGTATACCCTGACACTGTCAGAATACCGTATTTGCTGACGTACCTACTGGCCACCTACACACGACTGCTACACCTTTTGCTCAAGAGCAAGCAACAGATCACTAGTGTCCTTTCCAGCAGTTTAAAAATAGACAGGCACGATGGCTGTAGCCTATAGTTTTAGGGAAAGATTTGGGAAAGTACACGGTCATGACGCAAGTCAGTGACGTATGTTTGACCCCTCTAGGTAAAACTCCACCACCCGAGAAGTTTTTAACCCTCATCAGAAATTGGCTTTTTATCATTTACAGTGTCAGGATAAGCAGCCTCTGCCCTTTAGATCATCTTCAGGAATAAGAATAGGTTATGTTCTTTCTAATAAGGGGTCCTGCTGCTACAGCAAGCTCCACTCCACTTCCTTCACTTAGGGTATTGATTACATGCCAAAGCCACTTCCTCATTTATGTGAATCAGCTGAGAAATGGCAGGACTGACAATGAATGTTTCATGTACAGCTCATCATTCTGAAGCGCTGTAGTTTTTTAGTGTGTTGTGATCCATAACCCAATTATAGGCTACTTCATTTTTCAAGAGTACAAGCTTACATGTGCCCATACATGTCCACATGCTTTTTTGTGAATGCGAGCACTCTCCGTACATGCATTTCCTTCCCAAACTATTGCCTCCCGTTGCTGCGTGCAAATAAATCATATCCCGTATGCCACCTTAGAATTGGTTAGATTTCTGGGAGGAGTAAAGTGACCACCTTCTCGTAGGATCAGAACAAGAGTAAGCTATGAAGGGAGAAGAGTCATCTTTTAAATTTTAATCACTAAAGTAGAACTGACAAACCTGGAGTTCTTTGTTCTACATGCAGACCTCTTATAGATTTCTAGGGAGGTGTTTATGAAATACAACTTATTTTGAAAGAACAAAGCAACTTAGAATCACTGGTCATAGTAAAAATAAATTTATTTACGGCCCTAAGTCACAAAGACACAGGGAATTTAAGGGAAATACAAAAACCTTTTGGGAAAAAAAAATAATCTGGAAATTCAGTTTGGGACTGTGTTCATTTCACCTGATATTTTTGGTGTAAAATGCTGTTTGAAGCCAATGAAGAGACAGAGACAACTCCAGAGGGGAATTCAGTCCTCCTCTCTTAATGCTCTACACCCTGTGACCAGAAGGTGCTTTCTGAAGTCCTGTTTCCCTCCACTCTGTAAGAGTGATTCAGTTCATAGTCAAAAGCAATTAGTGACACTTTAAGTGTCCTGGGGATCCTGCCTGCCCTTCAGCTGCTTCTCCACAAGTCTTGGGTCTCTTGCAGGCCCTGTGCCACAGCTGGCAGTCCCATGTGCGTGTCGCAGGTGCCCTGGATGGTCTTTGGGCAAGGTAGCCTGTCTCTTGCTACTGGTTGAAACTACCCACTTCACTTTTAGATACCTTAGTGCCATTGAGACATCTGATGCCATGGCATTAAAACCATTTAATTTAAGAGGATGCTGTCAAGGCCCTGCATTTGCTTTTGAGCTGATGGTCACCTGACCCTGCAATAAACCAGTTCAGGTTTTGACCTGTCCAGTTCAGCTCCCTCCTGCCCTCCAGGCAGCCTCAAACAAGCCCGAGTCACTACAAGGAGGCGAGTGGGACTCCGGTGACACAGCCATGTTTGGAAAAGAGACTGAGACTCCAGCAACACCAACTGAGAGCAGATCAGACTTGCAAAGTGGTCAAAAAGATAAGAAAAGGTGAACTTGTCTTTCTACAGTGTAGTAACAACATAAATCTTTTTCCATGTCTCCCATTCTCTTTCCCTTCCCCCAGTTCCAACAGAAGGGGCTGAGCTTGTTGTCTTCACACTTTATTTTGCATTAACTTGTCTCATTCCAGTGACAGGAGAAATTGGGCTTATTTTCAGCACCAAACACCTTCTGGCTTTCCTACCTCAAGGAGAACTGTGGTGAAGCGAATTTACTTTACATTGACCAATACCAGAGGCAGAGGGTTAATTTTCACAGACTCATTTGTATGTTTTGATTCTGGCCCTGTGGTCTGTGCAGAGAGGCTCTGAAGTCACTACAGAAGGGAATAGGTGAGTACCTTTATCTTTTCCAAGTCTCTGCTTGTTAAATGTCTCCTGGATGCAATGCATAGCCCCTTTCTAAGGCTAAGGGTTAAACATCATCAAGAAATGTCTCTGATCTGTCAGAGCAAGAGGAGAAGAGCAGGGAAAATGTAAACTAAACTTCACATTGAAGGAGATGCAAGTAGAATCCCTTCTCCTGGCTAGGGTGCATCATGGCATGGCCTTTTTAAAGGATAGAGGTATAGTAGCAGCTCCCAGCCATCACGAGAGCCACGGGAGGCCAAAACCTGAATTTCCCTCTCATTTTTTGCATCTATACCAGAGTGAGCTGCAGCTAATGCCAGGTCTGTATATTTGATGAACAATTCTGTCTGACATGAGCAGAGAAGAGAGCAATATCCCTCCCAAACGCCGGAGAGGAATTGTACCTTCACTAACAGTGTGCTTGAGAGCAGTCTTCACAGACACATTGTGTCAGGGAAAAGTTCGTAAGGAGCCCTAGGGGTGCCTATCTGCACACTCCTCACTCAGATTCCACATACACGAGCGTGCATATTTTGTTACACCACAGGCTGGTCCTGTTTGTGAAGTTGCTGCAGGAAAATTTCTACTCGCAAATCTTCTAATCACCACATTTTTGGCTCCTTGTTTGCTTTGCTTCCCTTCCTGCTCCCCTCTCACATTTTACAAAGGAAAAAATGAAGGAGCAGAGATAAAAACCCTAGCTGTAGAACCAGCAAGGCATGATTAGCTCTTTGAGGACCAGACCCGCTATCCATGACTGTGGTGAGTACAACAATCACTTAGAAGTAGCTTATGGAAATGGCTTCTCTGATTCCCGTGTCCTGCATTTTTTCTGTTTACTGCTCCACTGCTTGACCTATTCAAGCCCACAATCTGGGCTTTTACTCCAACCAATCCATGAGACAGAAAAGTGTTTCAGACTATTAAGGGCTGGGGTTTTTCCTCAGGTTGGTTTTTGTCTTTTGGTTGATTTTTTTTTTTTTAATTCAGCTTTGTATTTTTACTCGTGTGTAAGAAAACTAGATACAAGAGATCGTTAGAGAATCAAACAAGAGACTGCATCCTCTAAATGTATACTAGGAATAACCTGAAGCTAACGACACTGGATAAGTTACTTTTTTCTTGATGTTGGCATGTTACGACTGGAGAGCACTTTATTAACTTCTCCAGCTCCTACGATAGATAGCAATCTGATATACGTTGGTTTATCCTAGGTAAACACTCATCATCCATATTAATACCTGCTTCTGGCTGTGGTTATCGATCACCTAGCAAGGAGGTGATGTACAGCAAATGCACAGGGCTGATGCTGATGTATTCAGAAGGTGTTCACCTGGCTAATGGGGTGTATCTCCAAATGTATCTGTCTTTCAATCATTTCCCTGACTTCCTGCAAGACTACAGGTTTCCCTCAGGAGTCATCAGACCTTCTACTTCTCCATCTCCAGGGCTGACAAGAGATCCCTTTAGACTCCTCCGCCCTGCCACAGAAGGGGAGGGTACCTTCACTCCGAAGATTTAAAAAGGGACCCCCCCAAACCTGTAGGAGATCTCGTGAAACATTATCCCAAGAAAAGAAGACTGAAGATTTGCCACTGAACTAAGTATGAAGGTGAGTAAGACTCTTTTGGTGTGTGGGAAACATTTAGTTTGTAATTTACGCTTTTTCATGTGAGTATAATATTTAGGAACTGCAGGGGGGCTTAATAATTTTAATTTAAAAGTAGCCTGAGAGGAATATATACACAGCTACATTCAGTGTCCTTGAAACAACTACATTAAAAAAATTAATGTCACAATGTGCTCTCAAAAACAGGATGAGATGAACCACTGTGAATCATAATGTTAGATGCTCTCTCTTGCCCATCACTGTTACTGATGCATGAATAACAACATGGTCTGTGCGAACAAGCAGAGATGCAACTTGTTCGCAGAGGATTCATGCTCAATGCTTTCATTTGCATGTGCTGCATCAGCGAACAAACTCCAAGAATCAAAGGAGCCTCTCTCGTGACATGTGTGCAATCATGATTGATGCAAATAGGGTGCTAAGTTTAAAAACTTTCTTTTCCTGAGGAAGCAGTGATCCGCTCTGCTGGTTGGTTGGTTTGGAATGGCAAGTCCCCGACATTTGCTTGTTGTCTAAACTCTGTGATTCAAGGTTTGGTAAGATCAAGATGTATTTTATATCATCTTTCCCCCCTAGTTTGTACATTATTCTCCATTTCTGAAGGATCTAATGTCTCTATAAAAAGGAGCACAAAAGCTGCTTGTGTGATGGCAGTTCTCACCGCAGTGGAACCTTTGTAATCAATAAGAGTAAAGAGAATAAAGTATTTTTGACTGAACATTCATCCTCCCATCAGATCACTGTATATTGAAGCTGAAATAGCCACTGAGCAAGAGGAAGTTTGGCAGCAAGACAGGCAGAAAGGAGCAACTGGAAATACCCTCACATTTAGATTTAAAGTTGAGGGGACCTACAGATCTGAAAGGCTTTTTCTGTACCTTGTGGTTCTTTGTTGTGCACAGGGACTGCGTAAACTGACAGCGTCTGCAATGGCACTGTTCCTGGCAGCATCCTTCCTATCTTTCTCCTGGAGTGCACCTCAGGTAAACAGCTTGCTCAGGCTGAAAGTGCATCATCCATGGATCTCATAGGTTGGTGCCAGCTAAGTATTTGTACTAGTTAGTAATGGCATGCAACACTGATGTGTCTCTTTTCTCCTTTTTGGCATCAAGGCTTATTTCCAAAGGAGAAACTGGACTCCCCAGGCTATGCTGTATTTGAAGGGTGCACGTAAGTCCCAAGCTCTTTGCATTTTGAGCAGATAACTTTCTCAACCACTGGATTATTCCCGATCTGCTTGGCTCCACACAAACAGTAAATCCATGAGGATGCTGTGGAGATAGAAGTTCTGAGGCCTGCAGGGATGTGCTGACTGTTATCTCTTCTCTCTGAAACAGTGGCATTGCCAGTACTGCTTTTATTTTTTAAAGAAATAAAATTGAAGCAAGCAAGTGTTGGAAGAAGAAAGGCAAAACAAACTACTGAAAATGTATAGAATTTGAAGCTTGACTGTAAAACCTATTGGAAAAGCAGTTTCTTTATCTGAAATAATCTTAAAGGGCGTTTAAGACACACTGGATACAGTTATCATTTCTTATTCTCAGTCAAGCTTTATTAAAATATCTTCTCAAGCCATAAGAGAACACACATTCCTATTACAAGAATCACAAGAGTTGGTATTAAGACCACAAGCAACCTCTTCTGAGAACTTGGATGTCGGTGTTATCAATATTGTGGTGTTAAGGTTGTGCAAGTGACCTCTCAGTTTCTACGGTTAGTCCTGAGTTAAAGAAGCATTAAATATATAGATAAAATCTAGAGCCAAAGAGAGATTGTGTCCTTTGATGAAACCCACAAAATCTAACAGAAATATTTTGAGTTTTAAAAATTCTATTCTGAATTGTTGCTTCAAAATTAAAAGCTATCAGGCAGGGTAGGTATTAAGAGAACAAGAAAAATAGCTTCCTTGATATTAAAATAAAATATCGAAGATTACGATCCTTACAGAAATGCAAAAGGGAGACAATGCAAACAATAACGCAAAACAAGTACAGGCTCTAAGCAACTGTAAGTGTAACTGAAAGAAGTTCTAATGACATTAATAAACTTATTTCTATTCATAACAGGAAAGAATTTGGCCATTTTTTGTTTTATTTAATTCTTCCAACTGAATAATGCACTGTATTACTTCTATACCGACCTGTGTAACATTCTTGTTGATGCATAAGAAGTAATGTGATTTTATTTTTTTCAGAGGTTTATTTATTTATTTATTTATTAAAATAGAAATATCCCTTTAAAAGGCAATACTTTATACTCCAGCAAAGAGATTGAAGGCTCTTGACCACACAACAGTCAAGGAAAGAGTGAGGAAAAGATGGTAAATCCCTCCCTACGCAGCGTTCCTACATCAGTTTAATACAAGAAACATCAGTTCTGTGGAATAAATTGTCTTTAGTGTTCTGGTTTAGGATGGGCTATTACTGATTTGGAAAGACCCCGGGATGGATTTGTGCCTCCTATTTTATGTTTGTAGAAGTATTGATGTAGTTTTGTATTTTGAAAAGACTACTTTAGGGATTGTAAAGTGGGAGTTACAACAGATTTGGGAGGCTGCTTTCACCCTTTTCCCACTGCTTTTGTAGAGGGACGTCGATTCATCTCGGATGAGAGCCAGCGAAAGGATCTGTATGACAGAATGCAGCTTGGTAAGTACACGTGCGCAAGTGTATGGAACACATCCGTCTTTCCTGAGGTTATGGGAAAATCTGTGGAGACTGGAGGGGATTTGCTTTCTGGAATTACATTGTTACTTCCTTCATTCCAAAAAGCACATGATAAAGACTGACCTTCCTCTCTTGTGTGCCTGTGTGACTTCATCTACCTAAGTAATGTTCCACACTGACCTCGCTGTTAAGTGGGATTATCATCAGTACCTTTGACTTTCTTTTTCCACTGGAAAAAAAACAAATCAAGTTATTAATTGTGCTGAACTGACAAATGACAAAAGTAGATTACATTAATCCACCCTAGACAACGTTTCTGGAGGAAACAATGTGGTAGCAAAGTAAGGAACATATGAGAAAAGAAAATGTTCTTTTTACCTTCTAAGGCACTTCAAAATAGCCTCCTTTTCAAAAAGCTTGCTCGTCTCACTTCTGTGTTAGATATTTAGCGGGCTGGTTTTGAACAGAGAATGCTACATAGTGAAGGAGACAACATTATTTTTTTTCTCTTTGGGTCTCTAGTTATAGAGATAAAAAAGCAAAGAACAAAATAAATGCCAGTAAACAGTAACAAACCACACATCTCTGTTTTTATAATTCTAGAAACACGCAGCCAAAACACAAATCCTTTATCTCTTTCTGAAGCTGCAGCACTGTTCCTCAGTTCCTTACGGAAAGCACATGAAGAAGGTAAATGCATGTTTTGTCTTACCCTCACTTTTTAAAAAGAGATTTATCTGTATTTCATTTACTAACAGTTTAGCAAATTGATCTAAAAGGCCTGGTTTGAAATGAGATATTATTCCACAAAGTGCATGGTATTAGAGTGTACATTTACACCAAGTGTATTGTATTAACGGTGTACATTTACACAGATTAGAACAAAAATCAGATAAGTGATAGTAGGTAAACGTTTGTATATTCTGCTTTTAATTTGCTTTTCAGATTTTTATTCGTTTACATTCAAGGGAATGGCTATTTTGAATTGAATTTTCCAAAACAAAACTCTACTGGGGCTCCTTTTCTGCAGAATATTGTTTGCTTGTGAAATTTTCATTCCTCCATTGGCTCTTATGTCCTGGTGGAAAAGCTTAAAAGAATCCTAAAAAGCCACAGCAAAGTCACTGTGGGCCTCACATCTGGCTCCTGAGAGCTCTGTCACTGGCACAGCTAACAAGGGGTCCCAATGACATTTAGAGGCAGAGCTCTGAAATATCCTGAAAAATCCCATAATTCATTCATGTGTTCCCAACCTCTCAGAGATATTGCCTTACCCTCCCATCTCTGCCTCCTCACCACCTACTTCCTCACCACCTGCTACGTGCTTCCACTTCTCACTTCAGAACCTCACAACCCACATCTCCCTTCTGCAACGCTCCTCGCCCCCCAGCAAAACCCAGCTGCTCAGTCAGGCTTAACTAACTTGTGTTCCCTCATCTCCATGCATATTGCACCCCCTTAGATGAGGACCCCTATCCTATGTTCCCCAGCTCCCCCACCCTGCTATAGTTCGCCTTTCCTCCTTAGACCAGCTTTCCTGCAAAGCCATCATCCTGAAACCCACATCATTTAATGCATACACACAGCTCACCAGGCTGAGACTCTGACTACGCTCTCCACACCCTCTGTCTTTCTACCTTTCATCTCTTCAGGTACACAGTCTATTTTTTGGAAATGGAGGTGAGGACAGGGAGGTTGTAAAAGGAGAACACACCCTACAGTGCTGTGGAAAGTCTGTGCTGCGCTCTGGCCCCTGGGTGCTGCGGAGGTTGTTGTCGTTTATACAAGCCCAGAGGTTTGTCTGGGTTACGCTTTTCCCCTCTGTGGTTCAGCACGGGGAGGGACAGAAGATGGCTAGGAGCTACCTTCGTTTCTTATTGTCCTGGTTGTGAGTTCCTTATTCAGACTCAATTTCTGTCATTGTGACAGGAAGCATTTTACTTGAAATAGGAAAAGTGAAGTAAAACCCTAGTGAAAAATATGAGATAGATTTGTGCCTTTCACATAGATGAGTGGTAAGACAGGTCTGTTAACTGCCTAATCACCTTTGATATCATCAACAGCATGTAATAAATAACTGCCTTGCCATCGCTGCGAAATCACCTCTCCTTAGTTATCTGAAGGATGCAGCTTCCCTGAAATGCAAAGAGGGTGTGAGAAACACCTGATAATTTACCTGGTGTATGTGTAGATATGCTGGAATCACTCCTGTCTTCTCCACTTCCTAAAATCTCCCCCTGTACCTCACGTAGCGCTGGGGCTCTGTGCTCAGGTCTCTCTTCCTGCCCTGGCAGAACTCTGCTAACCACAAAAAATCCAGTGGCATCGTGAGTGAGAGAGAAAGGCAGAATTAAAAATGAGCATAGTGCTTTCGACAAAATCTATGAGAAGTTCTGAAGATAAATCAGTGAAAGTGTCATTTGTGTGCTAGCAAAAAGAGAAAATCCTCTGAAGTTCATGATTCTTAAATTTTCATGGTATTTTCCTGCCTGCTGTTGCTGTTTCAGAGGAGACAGTGAACAGCAACAGCCCCCTAAGAAAAAAGGTGACATATCTGAGAGAGCTAAGCAGAATTGACAGCTGCTTTGAAAAATACTCTGTGGAATAACATTGCCATCATTGTGGTGGAGAATAACAAGACAGTCAAACCTGGGTAAGCCCTACACTTTCAGAAGATCCCTTTCAGGTGATTTTAGAATCCTCTTGGCTGAGAGAAATGTGCAAATAAAGAACAAATACATTATTTTCTTCTGCATGAAAAAATTCTGCCACGTACTGAGGTATCCCTCTGGACATGGTTTGTATCTTTGCTCTTCAGTAAACAGAAAAATTCCTGCACTGAAAATGATAGAAGACATGATTATTTCTAGAGATGCCTGTGACTCGTAGCTAAGCAGTCACATTACACTAGGCCTGTGCCTGAGGCACATCTATCTCCTGACAACTTTGGCTTAGTGACCTTTCCTTTATCTACAGCTTATTTTTCCCCATTGTGTCTTGTCTTACAGCTGGAGAAGAGAACAGTGATCACCCTGGCTACTTGACAAATAATCTATCAAATTGGTGAAATATTTCAAATTTCTTTAACAATTGTATTGCATATACCTTAAAATCATGATTTGTGTGAACAGAGCATTTCATCCATCCTCACTTATGTTCCCAAAGGATGATGTACATACTCATTGCAGCATTTTGAATGCAAACTGATTAAAAGCTACCAGTTCAGCTAAGGAAATTATTTGTAAAGTTCCTGCTTCATTTAGTCCATTTTGTATGTCCCACCCAAAAATCTAAAATAAATTGTACCATCTTACCTGAAAAGATGATTAAAACTCTCTTTTTGCACAACTACTTCATTAAGACCAATTTTTCTGTGGGAAACATTTTTGCTACCTTTCACACAGCTGTATATTGAAGCCTTTTCATTTCTGATAAAGGTAGTTTCCTTCACCACTTCACTGCTGTCCCTGTGGGTTGCTGATGGTCAGTAAAGTCAGTGAGATACCAAAACTATCCACCTATCTTCAACTGCAAAGAAAATTAAAATTTTTTTCATTTTTTTTCCCTGATGTCTGTAACCGCAGAGGATGGGCAACAGCACTTACTTAGACCTCTGTGCTGCCCGTTACACGCATGTGGAAATGTGTACTCCAAAGAATCCTACTAAGCAAGTCCCACCACATAAAGTTAGCGTGGGGATAGCTCTTAAAGGGCCTCGTTAAGGGCTACGGCTGACAGTCACTGCTGTTGTCAGGAGGTGCCACACTGCTGGAACTGGTGGTGGTGTGCTAGGTACAAATCCAGTGTCGTGCGTGACGACAGGCACACAGAATATTAATTGCATCATTATTGTACTTTTTTGTTGGCCCATTTTTTGAGTTGCAAAACTGGAATTATACATGAATCAGTTAATTATCATTCCATGATGATAAGGATACATTTAACATTATTTATGTAGTTTTGTGGTCTTCCTGGGAAGCCCTCTGTAGTTCTCATGTAATTAAAAAGTAGCCACATGATTCTTGTGTCCAAGCAACTATGTTTTATTTTTTTAACCTTTAACCCTAGTCGTGCTCTTCATCTTTTAATGCTGATTTCCTCTGATCTTTCTCATGACACTGCTAATTAATTTTGTTAACCCACACTAACTGTAATGGTGCTTCTCCTTGACACAAAGGAATGCAGCTGAAGGAACAGAGGAATTACTCTCTATCATGGGGCTATAGGCACTTTCAATAATTGTCATCTATACCATTTCATGAAGGAGTATCATCTATACCATTTCATGGAGGAACACAACTGCAGAAATCAAAATGTACTTGTTTGATCATTTTTAAGCACAAATGTATCATTCAGTAGCAGTATATGTTGTAATGACAGAATGCATTCATGAACTTCATCTGAAGATCAATGGTATTTACCAGAATCTTTTAATTAATTTAGTTGCTCTTTGTTTCAAGCGTACTCTGAATTTCCGGTACATCTAAGCTATTTTTCAGCATATTTTACAGTATGCTTAGTCTGTGCTCAGACAAAATTAGGAGGCTTATGCATCCTTTGGTTTATTAGTATCTTGAAATTCATAGGCCTTTAAATGCGCCAGAGATACAAACCCTGTGCTAACCACATTCCCAGTTGACCAACTTGTGTAAGTATTCCTGATCTAAACTCACTAGCTTAAACAATTCTTTACAAATATCATGAAGCAGAATAAACGTTCAGCCTTGTTGGTGAGCAGTTTGGGAAACCCTAGTATTTTCAATCTGTCAAATAATCACTTATGTAATGGACAGCTGCTACCAGGCTTGTCAGATGTCAGTAACTGTTAGAAACGTGTGGCATTTGAGTTAGGCAATCTGTCGCCTCGACTGAATGAGAAGCCGTTCCCTCTAACACTGCAAATTCAAACGGCAGGAACGTTTTGCTGTAGTTCAATTGCCTTGCTACTGATAGCGCTTTCTAACGTTCAGGGCAGAACTAAAATAAGCCTAGAAGCGTGAGCCAGAGGTCACTGGCCACGGCAGGGCCATGTCTGAGAAGGACGGGCACGGTACCCACATTAGTCGTATCTCAGGAGTTGTGCACTTTCTGTCACTGGGCAGGTGCTCAAAGCACATGAGTATGCTGAAACAAACACAGCTGGATTTGTGCCAGATGTCACGCCAGCTCTCTGCTCTGCCCAGGGCACTCAAACACCACAAGCACATCCAAGAGAGCCTGCAACCTGGATCATACATGTTGCTTATTTTTCTCCTCGTGAGTTGTCCAGAAAGAACAAGTGTAGCTGTCTTAAGGCAACCCTAGCAAAGCCTTCCCACTTTTGATATTGTCTGGTCTGTGCCCTCATCATTTAGCAATATTCACAGTATGTCTGTAGCGCTCACGTCTTTCAGCACTGCAATGAAGCTGGGTCTGGAATGATGATAAACAGATGGTCACCAGCCTGTGGCTACTGGAACATTTTTTAGCCAACAAAGGAAGTGCTGGATCACTCTCAGATGATGGTAGTGCAATTTTGATGAGAGGGAATTTGGAGTGAAATGCTTTTCTTCATTACAACAGTACATGGAAAGACAAGCAATAATGTCAAATTTCTTGAAATAACTCTTTTTTTTTTTTTTTAAGAGAACATTGACTTTAAATCAATACACCCTTTAAATGTTGGGACTCTCACCCATTACATTCTTCAACTCTGCAAGGAAACTTAAATTAAAAGCACTTGAGGGAAGGATATACATTTATGAACTCACAAAATGCAGTCATTCTCCACTTAGTAAAGGGTATGAAGGGAAACGCTTGCAGCATCTTTGGTTTCCCCACCTTCATATGAAAAATAACTACTCATTGTTTTAATTACTTTTTAAATGTCTAAAAAATAGTGACTCCTTTTAAATCCAATAAAGTTTTTTTCCATAAAAGCCTGAACCCATCTTCTGAGAACAGTTATTCTCTCAGGTATTCAAATCAGCTTAAGAATGAAAGTCCAACTTAAAAATTTATTTTAGGTGGCCAAAAATACAAATAGGCCCCTAATCTCTTTTATTCTATATGGCCTATATTATGAACCATGTCATCAAATGTTGGTTGAATGTTTGAAAAGTAGGTGTCTAATCAAAATTGGACATCTAGGCTCTCCCTGGGACTGACAGTGAAAGTAAATACCTTCAAAGGTTATGTCATTCTACCTGCAGAAGAACAGGCTGAATCAGTTCCCAGAAATGTCTTTTCTTGAGAGACATTCTTGATGCACACACTTTTAAAGTAAGAGATGAATCTCCTTCCTAAAGTCTTCATGCCAACATCTACTTCTGAAGAGCATGTTCAGGCACTCTCTGCATCTCTAGGAACTGAAATACTTTTGAAAGCTTCCTATAAGGCAATTGAAATGTGTAGTTCTCATTGTGAGGTTCAGTTATTCCCCAAGCACTTTGAAGTTTCAGGTGTTTTTCAAAAATATGATTAGGTGTCTTCTAGAAGTGAAATAGACCATGGAGTAATCGGGCAATTGGAAGAACTAGAGTTACTCATCTTTGAATGTTGTCACATTGCTCTATGGCATGGAGGTTTGTCTACAGGGGAATGTGTTACTTCAGGAAATTTTGTCATTCTCTCTAGCCAAGTCACATTAATTTCCTCACAAACTACTTTGTTAACAAACTTAGAATCTAAGACAAGATGAAAACAATGAAGGAGACATACCAGAAGAATCAGAAAATAAACAGTCTGCTGTTTATTGTGGGTCTAAATGACTTCAGAAAGATGATTTCTTTTGTCTCTAAAATTCAAATGCCCACTGCATAAGACTTTATATTGTTCTACAGGAAGAATGTTTTACCACTGGATCAAGACACTTCTGTGTGCTGTAAAAAAATGTTTTAAATGATGTAAATTTACAATAAACAGCATAAGGAAAAAGAAAGACCATTTTCTTCCCAGTGTATCATTTTAACCCTGCCACGGTTTCTCCAGTGTAACACATTTTTTTCTAAATTTTTTTGAGATTTGACTTAAAGTTCATGTTAGTTTAACAGGGAAAAAGGGAGAAGATAAATGAAGCAGGAGTTCATTTGGGACACCCATAATGGAGCTATCAGTATAGACTATGATTAATATAGATGATTATGTAGCCAAAGGTATGATCTGCAGTTTGTATAAGCTCCTGAGGGGATTGTTGCATTCTCTAAGTTTATTAACCTTGAGAAATCTCTTCTACCTCAAAGGGGCACAGAAGAATTGTCATTTAAACTACTTCCAAGGTGAAATAATATTAGGCTTTCCAACAGTGTAGCTCAAGTAACATTTAAGATTCCCCTAATTATATGACACTGCCCGTAAGACAAAGCTTGCCAAGCCTACAGGACAAACTGTTGAATGGATGGAGAGATCCTGCCAGGATGAGAGCAATGAATTCAGTTCCTATATTCTCCATGCTGCTTCTTTTTTCCTTCCGGCAATACTCCAAGGGAAAAGGGAGACTTGATGTTTTGCCTATCCCTTTCAGCTTCCTCATCCTCATCATATCTTTCTTCCTCATCTTCATCTTCACTGTGGTGAGGGCTGGAATGCTGAGAGACAGAAGGTGATGGTGGCACTGACGAAGGCCTGGGGTATCTGAAACCTTCCGTCTGGCAGAGGGAGAAGCAAGTTGTATATATTATCACAGTGTTCCTCAATTGGTTGCGTACAACAGTTTAAGGCTATCAACACTTCAAGGGAAACCCATAGTGACATGTAGGCTAGACTTGCTCTGCACTCTAAACTCCCTTGAATTCAGATCTCCTCAGTCCTTCTCTGCCAGTAAGTACCCACTTGCATGGCAGTGATCTTTAGCCTATGCCATAAACAATATGCTGCCCTTCCAGCACCGCTTTTTGCAGAATATAACTATCTTTATTGAGCCTTAAAACTGTCAACACAACGTGAAATCCTTCTGTACTCTGTAGTCAGAGGATGCTTATTGAAATTCAGAATTCAGTCTGAAGTTTTAAAATGGTTTTCTAGTTATAATGTCAATATCTGCAAAACCAGAACCAAGCGAGGGGATTTTGGCCTAAGCCTCCTTTCTCCTCCTCATTTTTATTGGATTTGAGCAGCCTCCCATCTCAGATTGGTGCTAATTTGCACTAACTGTTTGAAGGTGTGCCTTTAAACTGACCTTTTGCAGTTCCAGCCACAGCCTCCTCCTCTTCACATACCATGTTTAGATGAAGGCAACACTTTGCCTCGCTTTCCCTAGAACAACCTTTCCCAGCTATTTGGTTTGTGCATCTTCATTGGCATTTATCAGAAGCAAAATTAGAAGCTGCTACTTTTCTAATAGAAATTTCAAGGGAGAGTTCCTCAGCTGGTCTAAAGTGGCATAGTCCCATGCAGGTCACTCTGAGTCACCCGAAGAACTGTGCCTGTATTGCACCTGGTACCCCCAGTGTTTACATTCTATACTGCTACAACTCCTGACTGGAGCTTGGGTCTGTAACTTTTTGAGCTTGTAACTGTGAGTTCCTACTTCTCTTCAGTTAAAACAAAACTTCCTAGCTCTTTTCTCTCTCTTTCTGTGACACATACACACATGCTCTCTTTTTCTTTCTCTTTTTGTGAAGTATCTAAAACGTAGATGAACTCATCTCCAAAAGCAGACTTTACCTTTGGTGGAGCACTTGGTTCCATCTCAAATTTATCTGGGAATGTTCTGCTGAGGGCCAGGTGTCTGGCATGCATGTAATACTGCAACATAAAAAAGAAACCTTTACAAGTCAAGTAAGTCTTGGGAAGATTTAAGCAGGAAAAAAAGGAATATAACATTAGTAACTTCTAAAAGATGATGCTAAACAAAGGCTAAACATGTTTCAGCTAAGGAGAATCCAACTGAAACGGCTGCTTGTAATGAACACATTGCTGTGAAGTAGTGAGACATTCATGTTAGATTCACACTGAAGTAGAGTCTAGAACAGAAGCTGAAGAAAGTTGCTGTAAGACTAAGACGTATCAAGATGGAAACCAGCATTTGTCTTAGTCAGTGTAGTTCTCACTGAGTGACAGCTACTCTTTACTCCTCAAGATAGAACTGTCTTTTTTAACTAGGAAAATTTACATTTTAAGTGTGCATGTGTGTACACAAAAACTTTGGGCTCACTCTTGCATAGGATGCATGTGTAAGAGTTACAGAGAAGTAACATTTATGACTTTATGGAGGTCTCATAAGAATTTGGCAAAAATATTTATGGATCCACTATATTCATGAGTATCCATCACACACATGGAAAAAAATATCTTGTTGTGTTAGGGTCTTATGCTGTGCTGGGAATCATATAAACAGAAAGGTTCTCACACAGATACCAGAGCAGGATGAGGTCCAAAACAGTTACAAAACTGATATATGTACATTCACTTCTTTGCTTCTGTGGACTTGAGAATACTGCTTTTCTACTGTCTTAGTAGGTGGCACCACAGTGTTTTCTATGTCAAATTCAAAACACTATTTTGTCTTTAAGGCTCAGAAGTAGTTTAGGAATGCTGAGGAGCCCAGTAGCATTTTAGGAAGAACAGGTAGGATTTTTGAAAGATTACAGATTACAGATGACTTTGGAATTCAAATCCCACTTAGTGTAGAGTTGCCAGTGTTGTCAAAGACACTACCTTTTTACATTGTCTTTAGCACTAGGAGTACAAGGACTTCAATGTGCCTGGCTTTTGCTCTAACCTATTCAGCGAAGTCATGCCTCTTCTTACCACTGGAGAATGGAAGCATTACACTAAAATGTAAAGGCAGGCTTTGCCTTTAGCAACTTTGAGAGATGCTTTTCAGACCAGGGATGTCTCCTTGTACTGTAGCATGATGCTGAAGACTGCTTGTTAGACCTATGTGTCTGGAATTTTTAATACCTCTATTACATAGTTTTACACACCCTGCCTAGGTATCTCCAGTCCAACAGGTCTGAAAGCCTCTCGGTTCGGTTTCTTTGGATGATCCTCTGGCGACGGGACTGCTGACAAAATCCATACAGGAACTGAGTCAGCTGGTTGCATGATTCATCAGGAGAGCGGAACCTCCTGTCAACTATGTAGATGCCTGAAGGACACAAAAAAGGTGAAGATGAGTGGAACTGAAGATGGGATCTAACCTCTTACGTTTCCATTCTACCTTCTGTCATGTAGTCTTAGAAACATTACGTGTATTGTATGTTCTTTTCAATGTTAGAAGGCAGCTATAACTAGAACATTTGTTACTATTCTGATGGAATGGAAAGATGCAGAGAAGTATGTATTTTTTATTTTAATTTTCTTTACCTTTCAGGCTGAAATTCAGCAAATTATTCAAAATTCAGAGGCTTTGCTTTTGGCCAAAAGGATTCAAGAGTTTCTGGATAACGACACATCATTTTTATCTCCCAAAATTTTAAAAACACTGACTGCTTAAAAAAATAATGTAGTGTTTTCCTAGTTTACAGTACAATTTAGAAGTGTGGTTAGAATCAGCCTGTAGAAGAAAGGCTGTGTTTTCTGTAGAAATACAAGTGTTTCCACAGAGATAGCTAACTCACATACATTAGTGGATACACAATTCTGGCAGGGAGAGGGCCGAGGTAAATTTTTTGTCTATATAGTTTGTCAAGACCAACACTTTATTCTTGCCACCTTCCTTAGGTGAGTGTTGGGAAAAGAAGGTACTAGACTTGAGCTATCTTAACAGACAAGACAGACACACAGCTACCTTAATTGAAGTGTACAGTGTTTCCTAGGAATGTAGAGTCAGTTAATGTCAGTGCTTACATCTATGTTTTGGCAGAGAAGAGCAAGTGACCTGTGCTCTTAGTCTGTGACCTTTCCGAAGGCTCCCAACGACACGTCTACCCAGGCAGGTGTAGCTATATTTTGCAACTGGCTCTACACCTGCCCCTAGGTCAGGGCATAGTTGGTACTACTGTGGAGCTGTCATTGCCTGATTGTGCAGACAAGGCAAGGTACTTAGAAAGAGGCCCTTGTTTGGGCACATTTTCAATATTTTCTTGACACACCAGAAGCTGGCTACCCTCCTCCTCATCACACTCCAATCATGATCCATTTCTAAACCTTTATGAGCAGATTGTTGTTTCTAAGTAAGTTCCTTTTATTTTCACAGGTTTATTTTTTTAGTGCACATGATAATTTCCTCCATATTTGGTGGGGGCAAGTTTCACCGGTCTCAAAGTCCTGGTACATCCTTCTTGGACTATTCAAAGAGAAGCAGATTTTCACTGCTTCTTTTGAAGGGCTCAGAGTGTTACACTATAACCAGAGGCACTACAGGGAAGTGTTGGGAGACTCTAGAGTAGTATGACAAGCGCTGAGTTTGGAAGGGTATAGCAGACAAAAGGTTAAAGGGAGACAAAAGAGAGAGAACCTGGCAAGGGTTTGGATAAATATGAAAACTTGAATGGCATGTTCAACATAAAGAGATATTCAGAGCTCTGAACATATTCCCTCCCAATGAACTCCATTACACTAGTGAAAGCACGAAACTGAGGAGTAACAGCGTTGCTGCTGTGCTTTTTGCTTTCCTAACTCAGAGGCGGTATTTTGATCTGGTGTTAAAAGTCTTACCATAAGCTGCTGGATCAGCAACATGTTCCTGCATGAAACAGCCGAATCCAGAAAGGTTTGTGGTCACACTGGGAATGCCCATCACTGTACATTCAGCTGCCGAAAGAAACAGACAAAAAGCCTTTCAGGGCAATGTGCTTTGCATGGTTTCACCTTGAGAGAAAAAAAAGAAAAAGAAACAGGCAGACAGAAGGTCCCATAACACTAGAGCTGCTCTGAAAATGTCAAGTGAAAACTGTTATGCTTTGTTGTGGATTTGGAGAAAAAGAAATAAAAAGGAAGAAAAAGAAATTTTAAACATAAAATTTCACACTCTTTTTGCAAACATATCGTTGTGTTTCCCAGCAGCTAAACTGAAAACGTTCTGGGAGTCCGGTGTTGAAACAGAGAACCCCAATATATGGTCTGGACTGTTTGTTTGCTTTTAAATTGAAGTCTGTTGTACACACAGGTTCATTAGTTGTTCACAACTGTTTACAAAACTGAAGCTCTTAAGTGCATAAGCATGTTAAGCTTTCTATTTTGATATTCATAGTTTGTAAGCTGGTCCCTACAGCAAGAAAAAGACCCCCAACAAACCCCGTTATTAACTCAGGGCTGCATTCCAAGTAGATGTGGAGTTAGTTTTATAAAATTATAAAATGTAGGCATCGTTTGTAGTTATTTCTATCATCACTGTGAGTAAGGATAACTGTTTACTCAGGCTTTAGGTTTTTGCCGATGAACATAAGCTTAAATTAAGATAGCATGCAGATTAAATAAATATTCCAGTCTTTGAAATGCTGAAAGCCATCTACATAGCCTTCATTCATATGACAATAAAACTGGTGTCTATAAAATAGAGCTACAAACCTACCTTAAAAAAATCACTTTTGCATTAGTAAAGGAAACTACCCTTTTAACTAGTGCAAATCACAGCTTTCCATAAAACTGCTAAGTACCAATCTAACTTTTCTGTCCAGGTTTACTTTAATGTTCTTCAAAATCACCCCTGGCTGTCACACTTTCTTTATACCTTATCTGAGACTAGAATAGGAAGAGAAATTTCTGGAATGCAAGATAGTTGTCTGTCTTGGAATTGAATAGCACTCTTATTTGGAGAGAAACAGCCTTGGAGAATGACTTAATTTGCAGAATTTCTATTCTGATTCATTGGCTTACAACAAATGCTCTTAAGAGGGTCACCTCAACCTTCAGGTGGGTATCAAGACTACAGAAGGTATTTTGGAGGACATAGAAAACCCAGGCACCTAGGCTTTGATCTTCATAGGTATTCAAATTCATAGTTTGCACTGATTTCATCAGGTGGTATGTGCTTTTTGTAAATCTGGGCCAATTTTTTAAAACCAGAAACTACATGCTCTCTGTATCTTTAGAATTTTCCATTTAATTCAGTGAGATTCCCTACCACTGCATGTATTTGCGGTAAATATCTTAGATATGGTGTTACATAATTCTACCAAACTTAATTGTTATCTTGAATTAAATCCATGAAGCATGTTGGCTGGTAGTATCAGATTTCTTGCCCTACTTTTTTCAATATGCATATTCCTCTAAATCTTCTTTTAATATCCTTGAATCAAGTTAAGAATTAAGTTTTAAAAATGATTATTTTTTTTTTCTAAAGCCACAGAAAATCAAAAGATTACATGTTAGTAGGGGCAAGGGTCCAGCGCAGGGGCAAATGTGAGTAGTTGTCAGTCAGTAGATGCCATTTTATACCACCTGGCCCCCAAATTTTGCCAGCAGTAAGACCTTTGCACTGCAGAGGAAACAGAGCCAAAAGAGTTTTTTCAGCACTCCAGAAGAAACTGGCTGCAAAGCTATTCTGCATCAACAGCATGGGTACTCATGTTATGAGACTAGTTAAATGTACAGATTGCCTACCTGGAGTGTAACCCCAGGGTTCATAGTATGATGGAAATACACCAAGGTGGCAGCCTCTAACAAACTCCTCATAGTCCAAGGGCAGCAACGGGCTGGTCGAAGAGAGGAACTCTGGATGTAGGATCACCTGGACATTCAAAACTTACATTAGAGGTGAAAGAAAACCTTCATCAATATATTTTAATTTTCAATTAGCTTAAGCAATTTTTTCACTCTGGTCTTTTCCTAAGTATCTGGACAACACCTCCTTTGCCCATCTGTTATCTAATCCACTCCCCACACTAAAATATATCCTGCCTGTGTGCAGTCTTGTCCTGGAAATAGTACTGATCATGAACCTTTTTTCTGGACTGGTCTTCAGCTTTATTCTCATTGATCAAGGAAGATCATGTGCATTGAGAGTTATGCCTACCTAAGGCTGTGGCATTTAGCTATACTCAATTGGTTCTCTCAGTCTGTTGTAAGAAGGTAGAGAGTATTGGGATGTCTTGTTCCAGAGGAAACCTCAGGAGGATACAGCACTTCTGAGCTTCACAGCATCCAGCTGAAGTATAGGAGTCCTGACGGTACTCGGTGGATCTCTCAAGAACTGAGAGAATTTTGAAACCAGACATATTACAGCCCCATCATCACAATCCTGTGCCTAGGCTAACTAAGCTTACTGAAAGACAAAGCTTATTAACTTCGGCTAATGTCCTGCTTTCAGGACCCAAGCTAATTTATCTGCATGACTTTCCAGCATTTGGGGTCACTGTCCCATATTCCACTGCTAAGTACAGAAGTGCCTTGTGGATGTTGTCCAGTCAGCTCTGGGAGGAAGAAGTGCAAGGGAAGGGTTTAACCTTCTCTGGGCTTTTTTCCCCACATAAACATACTGCAGCCATTATTCCATGTCAAGGATGTGCTTTTATCCTTTCTTAATAATACAGTCATGCTACTCACTTGAGTAAATCAACACATGAATGTATTCAATCAGTAAATAGACTGTAAACTCATTATGCAAGCTCATTTGATCCCAGGGAATCAAATAAGATTTTCCATTGGCACTGCTGAGGCTATTTTTCACATGCCAACTGTCTGCATGGGTATGTCATACATCTCTCACAATGACTTTCCATTTGAAGTTTACAGAATTTTTGTCCATGACATTCACAGAAGCACAGACTGGTAGGGGTTGGAAGGGGCCTCAGGAGATCATTTAGCCCAATGACCCCTGCTAGAGCAGGATCACCTAGAACAGGTTGCACAGGATCATGTCCAGGTGGGTTTTAAATATCTCCAGAGAAGGAGACTCCACAGCCTCTCTGGGCAGCCTGTGCCAGGGCTCTGTCAGCCTCAGAGTAAAGAAGTTTTTCCTCCTATTGAGATCGAACTTCCTGCTCATTAAGATAGAACATGCAGCTCACTAAGTGTTAAGCCTGTTCATTCAGCAGGTAACTTTCCAGTGGTAATGACAGTTTTGTACAAACTTGACATAAACCTATCCAATCAAGTCTGTTGAGAAGCAGGAAGAGGTGTCTGTGGTGTTATTTGCTTTCTAATGACTTCAAGCAGTTAGTTCTGAGGAATATTTTTATTACATTTATATACAGTGCCCTACTTTTGTTACATCTAGTATATTATTACCATATTTTTTTATGCTCTCAGAGCTCATCGGAGACACACACTTAGCAGAGAATATGTTAAGCCAGGAAGAAGCAACTAGGAAGTTGAGAAAAATGTTTACTCAGTCATCATCACAGGTTTAAAAGCCAAAACACTGAGAAGAAGTGATATGCCATTGTCAGAGATACTACAGATCTGACTTTTAAAAGAAGGTTTGGAAGAGCGAGAATTTTCAATTTATGTTCTATTTTGAATAGACAGACAATGAGATAGCCATAGTTAAGAGAGAAGGCCAGAGATTTCCAGACCAAAAAGGTTTTAGCAGGCTTAAGAAAGCGGGAACTGATTATGTCTGTGGTCTGCCAAGCCAGATATGGAAGTAAGGAAGGGAATTATTTACATACATTTAGCTTCAACAGTTGATGAAAACATGGGCATAGCATGAACAGGAAGTATTTCTCAGGATCAAAGCCCTCATTACCTTCCACAGCAAATGCTGAGTGTCAGGGTGCTGTTCTTAAGAGAATTCTCCAGAAATGCCTGTGCTCAAACTTGGGACCTCCAGTTTTAAGCAAATTAAACTATTACAGTGTTTTACATCGGGGTGCAAACGCCCTGTGGTGGAGTAGGAGCTCCTCATTCAGTAAAGAAGGCGGCAATGAAAACAATTCCCTAACATCAGATTTCTAACTTGAAATTAGCTTGGTTAAACAGCAACTGAGGATATCTGTGAAGTGACTAGCTGTTATAGCTGGAAAGGGAGGAAGAGGGAAGAAGTACTCTATTAGTATAATACTGCCTATCAAGAATTTGACTGCACTCCCCATGCTAATGATCCAGACTGAGACTGTGTAAAGAAATGCCATTTTATATCTAAAATGAAAATGACAGAACTTACCTTCACTCTGTCTGTCCGGTTATTGAAAAGGCCAATGCGTCGGATGGTATTGAGGATTGGATCATTGCCATCATCAATCATGTTGTGAGTGGTCACTGGAGGCAGACAGTGTCGCTAAAGAGAGCAAAGGCAATCCATAAGCCAGACAAAACTCTTGGCAAAGAGTTCTGTTACCGATTTCTCAGTTTAGTGGAAGATAGTGGGAGATTTCGTCGTTTATGTGGATAGGTTTTACCCTTTCATTTTACGGTAAGAAAGGAAAGCAATGATCGTACAATGTTGCCTCTATATAATGAAGGCCACAAATGAGACCATGAAGTCTGTCACAGGGCTTGTTTCATTTACCTCAAAATAAATGTATCTGTACTAAGTTTTAGAAAGGCCTACCATTTAATTTTGAAGGCTTTTAGTCACTAAGTTATGTCTCCTTAAGAGATTGATTTTACGTCTTTAATAAAAATGGAAGAATCCAGGCTTCAAGAACAATGCAAAGTTCACACTTAGTGCAGAAGAAAAGAATTAGGAATTTTCATGTCCTGCATGTGACTGGGGGAATATCCATGGATTCCCCAAAAGAATTAGTTTGGGTCATACTCTCATTAAAAACCATCACAGCTGATCTTTAAATGTTACCAGTGAGGAGTGTATTTCCTGAAAACTTCTTTTTCAATGCATGCATATCACTATATGTCACACACAATCCTTGTACATAGTCATGTTTATAATTTATACTAGATGTTGGTGTAAATAATACTTTTTCTGACCTGAGTTGAAAAGATGGCTCTTTTCATGATGGTTATATCATCTCGGTCAAGAATCTTGTTCAAGTCCGGAATTTCTCCTCTGCAAAGGCACACAGAGCCGATTTTACCAAATGACTTAGTATCAGTTGTATAAAGAAAATGAAGAAATGGCAAGAAAGGTCTGATTTGAAGTCTGCTGATGTCTAACACGAATCTTTCCTTTATCTTCATGCCCCTTCTATATTCCCTCCATTTTTTTCTCCCATACACTTGCTGACCTTCCAATTAGCTTCCAAAAAAGCTAAAGAATTCTCTTTTTTCCTGTTTTTCAAACACACTTTGTTTTTGCAGAAGTTCCAGTCATCTCATCTGTGCTTTGGATCATTCACTTCCAACTGTCTTTTGAAAGTATATGACTAAGCCACTAATGCATACTACTTTGTCCCTGGTGCTTTTTTTCAGCTGAGGTAGCACATTTTTGACAGTAAGCCATTGTGTTACTTGGACATCCCCCAAGTCTCTAAAACTCCTCCCACAATGGAGTGCTAGTACCTTTAAATTTTTTCTCTGTGATTTGCCTATTGAACAAGTAACCTGTATATGGAACAGAGCGTCCCATATCCTTCTCCTGTGCTCTTCCTATGGATGTCAAAATTTCATACACAAAGTGTAGAAGCACAGAAACATCACAGGTAAGAGCAAGGCAGAGCAAAGTAACCTATACACTCACTTTAGCAGGGCATTGTAGAGTTTCTTTCCAAACTTTTCTTTCACAGACTGTGCAGTGTCCCTAGGAAAATAAATAAATAGATGCATAAAACAGGAGAATCCAGGACAAAGAACAAAAGAGATTCCTGCTGTTGGAAATTAAATCGTGCTTTCACATCTACTGATGGAACTGAGAACACAGAAGCAGACAGAGGTCTGGTTCTCAAAGTTCTTTTGTCCAGACTGCAGCCATATTGATGGATTTCAACACACCTGAGGATCTGACCTGCATCCAAAGATGAATGCACTGTGAAAGCCAGGAGCAGACCTCACTAGTGGTTACTTCTAATATTTTGCTCTGATCCATAGACCACACTACTGATGAAGAGAGCATATATATGACTCTATGTAGAGAAACATGGATCTTTAACATTGGACACTAATCAAGACTCCAATTTAACTTGACCTTGTAGAAAGATGTAAGATATAAGACTTAAACAAATAGGCATTTTAAAGCAAGCTTCTCCCTTCACTTTCTGCCCTATTTCCTAATTCAAAGACTTTGGAGAAATGGTATAGGAGGAAGCATTATTTGGAGTGAATCATCACTCTCCACTGGCAGTAAAGGCAGCTCAGATGCATTACTTTTAGGAAGCCCGAGTTGGACAATTAATTCCAGCTTCTACATCTGTGATACCTGTTTTCAGAGTGGTAACCAGATAGAATGTTTCCTGTAAATCCTAAGAAGTTGCTGTCTGATGACTCCAGAGATAATCTAAAGAGTAGACAGATTTCTCACATGTCTTCTTTTCCAGATATGGCAAAAGAAAAAATACTTCAATGATCCTTGTTAAACTATTTCTGTCACTGTTTTTGTGCAGGTTTACCATCCGTTAATCAAAGACTTCAACTTGATTACTGATATCCAGAAACTGAGCCAGAGATCATCTGCTGGAGGCCGTTAATGAGGTAACAAGAAAAATAGTATCCTTCTCTTACACAGTACCTTTCACCTACAGATCTGAAAGTCGTTTAGATATCTATCATTTTATAAATATAGAACTGGCATCAGAAAGATGTTCAGCACAGTGAGACACAGGCATAAAAGCAGAAGCTTGGTCTTGTGGGTTTTAGTCCCTTAGCTTTAGGAACAGTTTCTTCTACAGCAGAGTTTAACCACTCTAGCCACTTGATAAGGTACACATTTCCGTTTCCCTATTTAGACAATTCATCTGTAAATATGTTAAGTGAAATGGCATTTTTTACTTTTTTAAACAAAATTAATCTTTAATAACCCACCACTGATTTTCTTTATGAATTTGAACCTTCAGTTTTGCCATGTTTCTCAGTTTAGAAGTACGTCACAATGTTTGTCTTTTCCTATGTAGAATCAAACAGCAGTTAGAGTGAGGTGAAAGTAAGTCTGCCTCTGCCTTGGTTTTTTTGTTTGGGAAGTTGTAAAATGAAAACTGTTAAACTGAGAAGGGCTGTGACAATTTTCCCTTTATAATTATAAATTTCACTGCTTGGGTATGGCCATTGCTTACTGTAGATTAAATAAAAAATTACACATTATCCTTATCATCTGTTATTCTGCTGTATATAGCTTATAGCTTATCAACTGCTCTTCTATATATTCTGGAAATTAGAAATTTCCAAATTTATAAATAGAAGAGGATGGGTAATTAATTTCTTTTTCCCATGGATGTCAGAGTAGCTCACTCCGTAAATCAGCAGGTGGACTTTATTTTGTTGAAGTTCAATGGCTGTCCAAAGGGAGTATTAGAAACAGCCAGAAGATATCCAGAACACCGTATTTTCTAGAACCTTTGACTCTGTCACTGCAAACCAAGTACTATTTGCTAACTTGTTACAAAGAATGTCAAGGCAAGTTTACTAAAAATAACCTAGGACAAAAAAAAAAAAAGATAAATATTTGCCCTCACTTATCATTCCCATCTCTTTCACCTCCACAAATACATTCTAGTTACCCACAATGCTCAATTTTAGCAGAACAAAAAGGAAGAGCATTATTCTTCATTAGAAACTTTTGCATGTCTCCTCAACTCACTGTACAAGACCCTTAGTGAGAATGGCAGTTACCAGAGCTGCTTTCGGACTGCTTGTCCTTTCAGGGTTTCCACATTGAAATTGTTTGTCTTTGCTGGCATGATGAAGAACACTACAACTGTAACATCAGTCTTATGAACCTACATGGACACAAAATGGAGAGGAAAAATAAATCTCACTACAAGGTATCACAGACAGCTTTAACAGTAAGAAGTAGTCACAGGAAAAGCCAATGCACTTCCATGGCTTGTCGAGGAAGGCTCTGATCTTGTATCTCTCCCTTTAGCTCTGAAGTTCTTGTAAAGTCAGAGATACAGCTGAGGATAGATACAGGTAGACAGATGTCACCCGATTCCAATTTGGGCAATAGAGATCTTCCTGACTTCTCATGGTTTAGAGGCCATGGCTTAGCATGTGAACATGAACTGCAAACAAGAAAAATCCTGCACACATTTTCTCCCCTGACACAAACCTTGTTGACTCAAAGGAGTGAGCAATTAGTTTACTAACTGGGACAGTCTCAGGCATGGGGCAAGGGATTCCCTACAGCAGGAAAAACTACATTCTATAGCAGTAGTGCCCCAGAGGTATGGGCAGAAAGAGGCATGATAGCAATCATTGTCTACCTGAACCCCTGGCAAAGAACCTGCCAGACACAGAAAAATCTGCAAGTAAATTCTTGCTCATCTCTCACATACAGCTATTGCAAAGGCAAAAAGCATTTCCTGTAAAATCTGACCCTTTCACTTGTTGGTTTCTCCTGTGCGCTACCAAGATGGAGAATACCAGGTCCCTCAGGGATTCCTCACACGCAGCAGAAGGAAGTTGTACTCCTGTCAGTAACTATTTAAAGAAAAGTTAAGGATGAACTCTGTTCAGAGCTGTAAAAACTAAATTATTTTTAATTACCTCCATTCTAAACAGTAGACATGCTATTAGCACGCCTCCCTTCAGATGGTACAGGGAAATGTATAGTATAAAATAACCTACAGGAGTCATCTGTCATTTTAAGGTTCTTCCCTTCCCTCTCTTCAAGGCAGGTTCAAAGTCCACTGTGATCTCAGTATTAACAATCTGTTCCAACATTCATATTGTATTTCCAAAATGTTAGTAAGGTTTTCAAGTACCAAAGGAAAAGGACTCAATAAAATAAAATAATTCCATCCAATGTTATGTATTTTTTTCAGTTCAGGCACACCACTGAGACTTAAGAAGCACCATCATTCCCAGATTCACAAGTAGCACAGGTATTCTGCTGTTCCAAATGGAATTACCTCTTGAAATAATTACAGAACAAGTGATCTTCGAACAGCTAATCAAGTGCTGGCATGCCGGTTGGAACAGTAATGCAATAAAACCAGCCTCAGCTCATGGGAGAAACAAGTCCCAGTACACTGTTCTAGAGAGCTTTGGAAAACTTGCCTCAGTTTCCTGTGACTTTCCATCAGCCTAGCTTTTGATGTCATATAAATCATTAGATGCAATAAAAGATTGCTGCAGTCATCGCTCAAGCATAAGACCTTGCACATTACCAGCATTTATAGTTAATAGCTATGTAAATGCCATTAACAGGTAGCTGATGTTGCACAGTGTGCCAAACAGAAGTTGGTTATTTGGCAAAGTTGTGGAAGAAATACTTAAGTTATGTGGTGTGACCTGTTGTGTGAATGAATGAATTAAGTATATCCAGAAAGTCCACAGGCTCTAATGGTGTATTAATAGAAGGTGGTGGTAGAACAAGCATATTTAGGGCTTTGAACATTAATATTTTCTCAGCCCTGCTGACAACATAGTATCAAAATTTTTGTCCAGATTTTCCATATAATTTAAATGATAGAGTTCAAAAGAGACAGTCTAGGAAAACAGTCAATTGATTCTTGTTAGATGACTGAAAACTGATGAGCATTAGTTTTATTTTTTATTTTAAATATATTGGACTTTGGGACACATATGGAAACATTTTCAGTGATCTCATTTGGAGGTGGTAAGTGCTTTGCTCTTTGATCATGACAAGGTCTAGGTCTTGTCTTCATTAAAGTAATGAATTTTAATGCAAGATTCCCATCCAATGTGATAATAGTACTAAAAGATTTAGAGGATTATGGTCAGGTCCGAATGAATTACGCAATTTACTTAAAAAAATGCTTAAATTGCATCATTAAAGAGTTATTTTTATTTGCCTTCTAATATTTAAACCTTCATGGTAAGTTCTTGAATCATATTTTCTGTATTTTTCTCTAAAAACAAGGGAGGTAACCATGGATTAACTTCTTGAACTATGTCATCCAGTATTTTTAAGCAGTCTGAGACTGTTATATACTCTGATGATTCAGTGAGAGCACTTTATGAAAACTTTGAAGATCCCATAATTATTTTCCTATAAACCAGAGTATGGCATGGAAATTCTTGCAGGTGACTTCCATAGTATGGTAGTTTTGAACATAAAGCTTATGTTATCTACATTTACAGAAGCTTCCTTACCCTCAACAAAAAGTTTAATCTTGATAAGGCTTCTAGAAACATGTCAGCTCCTTTGTTGGAAAACTCATATCTCCCAGCAATGAAGAAAAATAAGGTCTTCTCAAGATTGAAATCAAGGTGTCTGAAACCAAGTAAACAAACAGACAAGCACAAAGTATTTCTTAAAATACAAACAAACAAAACACACACCAGGTTTCTATTCGGGAAGAATTTATTATCCCAAGAAAACAATGAAAGTGAGGCTTTCCTGCCATTCTTAAAATTAAGGTGATTCTCTTAATCTGATAAACTGCATCTTGGGTAAATACTGAAAAAATCAAGACCTTCTGCCTAATCCCACAATCTGTTAAGCAGAGCTAGAACTGGTGTCTAAAATTCTTTTAGCTTCTGACTAAGAAATCCCAGACAGGTATTTGAATAAGTTGGTAACATTTCACCTCCTCTATGAAGTACTTGTTAGTCTTCCTGCTTTGGTTCTTACTTTACATAGTGTTGGAAAACCATTGCTAGTTTTTGAAAAGTAAAAGCATACCCATAGAAATGACCTCGAATGAACTCTTGGATCCTAGCCTTGTACATGGAATGCAAATTCTGAAACTCATGCATTGCTGAAAATTTCTTAACGTTCAAGCCATTTGGGGTGACAACATCTGGAAAAGCAGAGAAAAGGCAGAGGTAGACATCTTCAGAGTCAGAAAAATCTTTAAAGAAAGAACCAACGTGTCTTTCAGTTGTCAGTATGTGAACAGATTATGTACTCATGGATAGGCAACAGCACTGTCTAACACAATGGTCTCTGCCAGCTTACTCCACAAAGCTATTGCATGTGGTGCTCCACTGCCTATAGCATTGAGTGGCTTTGTACCATTTTGACCTGTATTCAACATTACCATAGACCCTGCTGAACAGTAACGTCTCCCTGTGCCCTTTTGTCCTGTCAAGACTTAAGCAATGTCTCCATTTAGCCATAGTTTTTTTGTGAAATATGCACTTTACCTCTTATTCTAGATATCGCTGTTGCCTGCTTTATCACTATAGATTGAAAGCTCTTGAAAGCAGAAACTGCCGTACTATGCACTTGCTTACTGCATGGCACAAGACAGGTCTGTTCTGTCAAGACTCGAGGATTTACCAGGAAAGGGAGAATATAAGAAAACTTTTTAAAAAGATCACCTTTCAGTAATCTGTTGGATTTCTCCTAAAAATAACCACAGAATAGTATACTTTACACTGTTATGGCTGCTCTCCTCAAATATTCAAAAGCACCTTGCAATTAAAATTTGTTCATTTCCAGTATCTTCTGAGGTAGAGTAATAGGATATACATAGAGTTATATAGATATAGCTTCTCCCAATCAACACCAAAATTCAGTCACTCTTCACCTTTCTCATAGAGCGCAGCAGCTATTTAAAGACTTCCCCTAAATCTACTTGAAGTAAATGGAAAGAATGTAATTTTCTTTTCTTTGAGTTGGCTTATGAAAACCATGCATGGATATGAAAGAGGAGGCCAGTTCCTCAGCAGACATATTTCATAGTAACAAAATTGGCTTCAGTAGCCTTATACTAATTTATCAAATACAACAAATTTTCAAAGAAGCAAGAAGTGCTAGTTATTAGAGGATGTACTGGTACTGATTTCATACTTGTTCTCCTGGCAAGTGTCATCAGATGTCTAGTAACCACAACCATTAACTGCAGTAATTTTAAAAGTTCTATGCATCACCCAAAGGACTTGCAGTAAGATTTTATTCCCTACCACACGTGGTTCATGCAAACAACACAGCATCTCCTTTGATTTCAGTGCACATGGCTAACTCCCTCCCACACATCAGGGTTACCGATGGGAGTACAATCTCTTGCTTACCACCAATACAGGACTTGAACATTACTTCTATTGTGATCTTTTGGTCAAGGATGCCTGACATTCAGGCTTTCTCATCCCCTTCCCTAAAAGCAGAGGTTTGCATATCTAGCATTAAGCATCTGACCTAATAAAAAACTGTCTCATTTCTGGAGAGTCTTTAAAACGTCTATGGCTCCTGTGGTTTATTACATATCAAAATGATCTTAAAATAAGTACAATCAGTTCTCCATATGCTGTTCAGTATACTTGCTCAACATTTTTCATGCAAATACTATGGCCATTTTTAATTACTTTCTTGAAATTTAGTGTCTGCTTTAGCAGTGTATGTATATCCCTGTCAGGTAAGTGAGGTCCAATTACTCTTTGCCTTGTAAAATGTTTTGAGACTCTTTAGGTTAAACAGCAGTAGATAAAAAATATTCAATACCAAAAATTTCAATTGATCTGTCTTGAAATACCACATTTCAAACTGAAAACCACCCTTCACCTGGAAATCTTTCATTGTTAAGTACTTGGGATTTGGTTCTCAGTTACCAGAAAGGAGAGTCTTGGTGGGCTTGACAAGAAAACTTGTGTTCTTATCTTCTGCTGTTCAGCACTATGAGCTGCTCTGAACAAAGGCCTCACATAAGTGGAAGGGTCAAGACAGTAGAAACACCCTCCATTTGTCTTTACCAACAGCATATCTTCTCATTCCTCTGACCTGTTTCTTGTTCAGCATGGAATAACTGGCTCATGCAGGACATAGCTTTGAGACTGCAACCATTTGAAGTTCTTCTCAATAAAGAAAGAATCCTTGATTGGGTATTTCTGCATGGTTTTCATCCACTCTCTCACATCTATTTATCAGGGAGTTTTGGACACTCACTCATTCTTGGCAGCCTGCATATAACCTATTCCTATGTTCTTTGATTCAACTACAGCTTAATTTACCCTTTCATGAGGATTGGGGGTTGATCCATCTCTTATTTAAGGCTTTGAGATACAGAACAGATGTGGTGGCCCAAAGCATTCAGTTCAGTATTTCCGCTCAACATAAAATAATGGTTTGGTTACGTGTGAGGCAATGTGCCCTTGCGCTAGGAAAGAAGTGATGAAAGAGAGTTTTGTTCCTATTTTAAGTGGTTTGGGGTTTTTGTTGTTTAATGAATTGATGACATTTTTGTTTTAAAATTGTCCGAAGTAGGTCAAATCAGAATGATTTGACTTCTGTATTTATAGGAAAGAGACTGGCATTGATTTAAGTATTAATAATATGATGTTTTCTGTTGATAAATCACTAAAATTCAAGATTGACTCATAGTTTTTCAGAGTTTACTTCTATGATTTTCATCAAATATATAGAGATACAACCAGCCTCTTAGAATTTTGATTCAAAATCCTCTCTGCTGCTAATGAGAAATATGTTTCATAGGTGAATGAAAATATTAGAACTCCCATGTCAGTTTTCAAATCACAGGGATACAACACACGATCACTGACAGATTCTTGCATGATATGTCAAAAAGGACTGGTTCAACATAAGATACTCAAGTTTTTGACAAATATGGTTTGATAAATTATTAATAAAATAACAGCAGCAGTAAGTGAAATCAGCATAATGCAAGCAGTCATTCTGCCAGGTTTAGACTGGCAAATCAGCCTTTAGTGTGGTGTAAAAGTTCTCTATGCAATCACACCTACTGAATTTTAAAGAGGCTTTTCCAAGTGATTTATAATTTAATTCATAGTTCAAGTTTAATGTTAATAAGAAGTAGCAGACACTGCTCTACTTACCATGTTTCCTCAGTTATTATTAGTTAACTTTGTTACGAAGTTTACCTCTCAATAAATTCAAATGCAAATAAAAGTTAATTGTGCCAATTCTACATTCCCCTTTTAAAAGGGGAATAATATTGAAATATTTTTAAATGGTTATTATTATTATTTATTTTTCAGAATTCAGGCTTAATCATCTATGGAAGGATCGCTGACCTTTCTGAACAGCCAATTTCTATGTTGATTTCACAATTTCAGAGAGAATAAATAGTATGAGAATAGACTTCAACACAATATATTTGTGGTCTGACATTCAAAGAAACTCTTAAAGTACTTATTCCCATCAGAACATATTTTCCACTTATAATTGTCTCCCAGGATTTGGGGTACCAATTTGTACTGAATTTTTTTCTAGCTCTGTCAACATGAAGCATGATATGTGTCAACAGTTTTTTAACCCAAACATTAAATATATTTACTTGGTTTCTTCAAAGTTGCAAGAACAATCAAAAAAAAGCTCGGGTCTGTGAATCTCTCTGCATGGAATTCTCTTCAGCTTCAACTGATGTTCTATCTGTGAGCAGTCTGCAGATTTTCTCTCCCAAATTAAACTGGATTCAGACTCATTTCAGTCTCCTAAAATCCCAAAACATAAACTATGACTTTCAAGAGTAGCTGCTGTGGGGAAAAGGCTCAGGCCACTATAAAACAGCTTCAAAAGTCTGATTTTCAGAGGTCAAGCGGTCTGCCCTTGGTAAAAAATCAGACCTTTCAGAGATATCCCAGATTAGATAACTGAACACTGAAATTACTTTTAAGACATGGCTGTCACGTTTAAAATAAAAAGGAAAAATCAGAATCTAAGGTCGTCATCCTATTGACAGTCAGGAATGAGGCAAGGATCCAATGGACAATTTCTCTTTTATCTCGATGCATGAACCACAATGTGGCTGAAGCATTGAAGTTAATACGGATAACAGTCACAAACTAATTAGCACTGCAAGTCACCTAAAAAAAAATTCTACAAAGAATAAGCAAACAAAAAAAAAACCCCAAAGTCCTTTGAGCATTACTATACTTAACATAACCAAGATGTGAGTACACCTGCTAAATAGTCACAAAATTGTTTTGCAGTATTTCTCCTATGATGCTTACCTGCAGATAGAGTATTGTGCCCTGTCCTTATAAAGCACTGTGCTGATTTAAAGAGAACTTTAATGACACATCAAACTGGGATTATGACCTTATTCAAACTCCATGCATGGAACATGACAAGGTTTGTTGCTAAGTTCCATATTTTATTATACTAATACAAAGGGGAAAGTAAGACAAATTGTTGGGCACATACCTCGACTATTTTTTCAAACTGTACTGGTTGGTCTAGCAGAACATATTATACCTATTTATGAAATTTATCATGGTTAGGTACTAAGGTCATGATGGCCACAATGCTGCTGCCAGCTGTGAGAGATACAGGGAAAATAACTGTATTGATTTATGGTTTGGTTTTTGTCTTCTCATCTCTTTCAATATTATGAAAAACAGCATTAGCACTGGAAAGCAAAACTCATCTAATATTCTGTTTTGTATATGGAACTTTTTGCTACATTTCTAAAAGAGTATATCACTCATCTCTAGCAAAGCAACAACCCTCACACTGTAAAAGCTGATGAAACGTATTACAAAGGTTGCAGCTTCTGCTTTCATCAGTTGATCTGAATATAGTACTGTCACTGGAAATCCTGCCAAAACTCCTGAAGCTGAGATGTCCTTGTAAAGAAAGCTGAACATTCATGGAGTTATACTAATACTCCTCAAATGGTACTGAAAGCAGTTGTTAAATGGTGCTGAACTTAATTTCTTCTGGATTACATATGCTACTAGAATGTGTTCCAAGTGATATTATCTGCACTTTTCTTTTGAAAATTGGTTATTCTCTGTAGTGTAGCCAGACATACCTATCCGTGTGTCCTTCCTCTTCATGTTTGTATACCTGTCTCTATTATTTCCACTCATTCTGAGGAAGTGCAGGTACTCAGAGGAAATATACGAGCAACACAATTCAGGTCTTACCAGGATTTCTTTTAAGCATATGATCTGCTTCTATAGCTGTTATCTGTGAGACTGTGGTGAACACATGGGCACAATGTACAGATGCTCGTTCCATACAGTACCGATGGTAAATCTGTCTCTCTCCTGCTTCCTTGTCAATGTCAAACTGTTAAACAATAAAACAAACAAAAAAGACACTTGTGTGATATGCTCATCAGACTTACTACCGCAAAGACGATCTCCTGTGTTAAGCTTGATTCCCCCAGGGAATAAGAATGCTGTTGGCTTGTCTTTCTGGGTTTTGAAACATTTTATTAACCTCAAAGAGCTTGAAGGAGCAAGAGGTGTCCCCGTTTCTGCACATTCATGAAAAAAATGGCAATGGAGGGAGACCTAGATCAATGTTCCCATGAAAGGTGCTGCTTGGCCTGCTGGCTGACAATATGTCATGTTGCATCTGTTCTGGGCTTGTTCAAAAACTTGAGAGAGCAGGGAAATTGCTGGTAACTGAAGATATAGGGGAGAGAAGAAAAAAGAAATGTGGATGAGGAGAGAACCTAGAGACTAGGTAGAATGGTGGGAATCATGGGTAGGCAAGAGAGAAATGGAGCTGTGGTGGAAAGGTAGCATGTAAGAACTAAGTCACAAATTCTGAGGGAACAAAGAAAATAGAAAATGAGATATATTCTGATACTTAGAGATGCTCTTCCTCCAATTTCACCACTATTATTTGCTGCTCCTTTTACTTCAGTTTGAACTCCGTTAATTTCTAGAGGCAGATGTAAATTTAACTGCTAGATAAGACCATCCAAATACCAAAGTATTTCCAAAACATATTTAAACTTTGCAGCTACTCTTTTGTTACCAAGCTTACTTTATCCTCATGGGAAGAAAATGCACAATATCTATTGAGCCCCTGCTTAAAAGTTCAAATGTTCGCTAATGATATCCACTGCAAAATCACTACTATGTAGACTAAAAAAGAACAACGTTAATAGGGTGTCAGTGATTACAATTAAGTTACAATCCTCTTAGTCCTACATGATGTTTCACTTCTGGGAACAGAAGTGTTAACCTCCTAAGGTCAACAGCATGGGCACCAGATAGACTGTGTGAGTTACAAGGAGAGTGACAATGACTCTCAATGAGCTCTGTCATTATCACTGTCTAATGCTAGCTGCAAACCCTGACTTTGATTGCATTTGACTCTGTAACTTCATTGACCATAATAGATTTAGCTATCATTATAGGCTGGGCAGACAGTGCTTTCTATAGTTAGGACTATATGACCTTTGCCACAGCTAGCTGTTTCTAGTACTTTAGAACTTAGCCAGAAGCATGGCTATTTAGAACACAACTTTTCATGCTGAGTATGTGCTTAAGGTTGGTATGGAACATATTTTACGAAATTTCATCAAAAGTGAACCATTTCAGAGAAGAAGATTTAAGACAGTATTTTTCTTTATTTTTACTTAGATAGGTATAGACATGTTACAACTGGCTTGCTGAGAAACTTAGCTGCTTTTATCCACTGAGCACTCTAATTCTGCAGTGGGGCTTCCACGATATTAGTTGAAACTGCCACCTTAATGTAACCAAGAGAGGGATTTTGAAAAATCTCAGCTCAAAAGTTCTAGAAAAACTAGATGCTTTCATTTGGTATTGATGATCCTGTAGGTCAGAAGTTTCTCAGCTTGTCAAAGGGATTTTTAGGAAAACCAGGAAATACGTTTTATCACACAATATGCTATACACATCATGATACCATTTTTTTCAGTTCTATCATCGTATATCATATTTTTCACATTCCCCATGAGAACTTGGGTGCACATCACCAAAAAAGATGATCTTTTCTCTAAAACATTTCTCTCATTTGTCACAGAAGTTGAATGGTAGAAAAAGCACAGGGCAGGAGGGTAGAAGAAAAGAAAAAATAAAGGTGAATTAATTTGACTCCCGAGAGTCCCACCGATCTCTAGCATGATGCTTTGCTTACCCTAAACCTAATCTCTCACATGCAGTTCCTAACTCTGTATCCCTCCTTTTCTGGGAGATTACCTTTATATCTTTGAGTCAGTTATGTTAAATGTAGAACATTCAACATGTGCATCTGAAATCCACTGGATATATGCTCTGAAGTTACAAAGTATTTAGTACTGCTAACACCAGTAAAAGCTTCCCTAAACAAATGTGGATGATGTAGCTACCTCCCTTCATATGAGTGAGGTAATTAATTAATATTCTGAAGTGATCAGATCATCACACTGATGAATGGTGGGAAACAGCCTTTAAGAAAATCACAGATATGTTCTTCAGAGCAGAAATTACATGTTATTAATAAGGTAGGAAGCTGCATATTGAACAAAACCAAAAATCATGAAGATTATTCAACCATTCTGTGTACCAAAAATAGAAAATGGGACAGTTCTTTAGCATGTTACGCAAACACACAAACTGGATGGGGTACCACTGCACAGTCAAAACTATACAAGTTTTTTTCAAAAATGTTTCACTTCGTATTAAAAATAATTTTAAATTCGCTAGCAAATAGCTGGCCACACTTTAAAAAGTTTTTGTTCTCTTTTATCAACAAGAATGGATTCTTTACAAAATGTAATTAAAAACTAAATCTGGGACATGTTCGCTAACTGTAGAGAAACACTCCCTCCAGTACCACTGGGAGAAAGGTTCTGTGACACTCCCTCCAGTACCACTGGGAGAAAGGTTCTATGACATCAGCATGCTTTTTCAAAGGTACACAACTCCATGTCTATTAACAAGTATAAACTGAGGTCGCAGAGTTCTCACATTTCATTTACTCTCACTCTCCAGCAGTTTCCTCCTCCAAGTGGTAAAGCAAGATCTGAACCTTTGCCCTTGCTTATAGTGTGGAGTAGGAGTATTGTGCACCTCTGAGCAGGCCAGACAAGTGACTTCAGAAAATAAGCCTCGGACAAGCAGGTTAAACGGAACTTAATTGATAAGACAGTGCAGGAGACAAATTTACTCCACACAGTACTGCACAAAGACAGCTGAGCTTGCTGTGACAGTATTAGCTCCAGAATTAGAGGCAACATGGGGCATGGCACTGTACTGCGCGAATATGCCAAAATGAAGCCAAACACCCGTACAGCTAGTTTGGTTTTCACCCCCAAACCAATGCTTCTGCTCAGCAATCAGCTCTGCTGTCTGAATGCTTGTCTGCACTAGCTCAGGCACCTGGGAACTGCATTCACACTCAGCGAGGGCAAAGCAAACTGTCTGCGAAGTGCATCATGCTTTTGTTTGTTTGCTGTTATCAGCAAACGGGAACACTAGCAAAGCCACAAATGAAAGCTGCATCAAGAGAAAACCAGATCTAAGTTAGATTAACTGTTTATGGAATCATTTAGGTCGGAAAAGACCCTTAAGATCAAAGTCCAACTGTTTCTTTGTTCTCCGAGTGATTTAAAGGCTAACAACTTCAATATCCACTTCCCTGTAAATATTCTACTGCTCCCAGTGAGGATCCTCACCTACTCTGTTAGAAACCAAGCAGATTATTAGAATTTACATGATGGCAAGGATTAGAGGGGAAAATGCCTCCCATATATGGCCACTCTAGTTTCAGAGCAAAACAGGATGATGCTCTACAGGCATAATGCTTTGGAGTAAAATTTACATTTGCTGCAATGCAATTTAAGGAAAAATTCGGCTTCTTTCTGTCCTTTGCATGGATCCATGTGATGAGCATACATTTTATTTATGCTTTAAAATTTAGCGTGCTGGGGACACAGTAGGTAATCACTGAACCTCCTAGCATGACATTCTGGTTAAGACAGCTAAGACGATCTTTAAATGCAAAAAGAAGAGAACATCAAGCAGTTATGGGATACTGGTGTTATGTTTCTCTTGGAAACAGTGAGCAGTCACTGAAGTAACAAATCCAAATCAGACAGTCCTACTTCAAAATGACAAATTGCAAAGGATTTACAAAAGCACAAGAATGATTTGAGAGTGGAAAAAGAGGAAAGATTATACTAGCTATGTAAATACTTTTCTGAAAGATAAATTGTCACTGAGTGCATATAATCTCTAGATACTGATACTAGATTATGCTTTCATAAAGCAAAAAAAAGTATGATGAAAGTGAATGGAAGTTAAACTTAGACACATGCAAACTGGAATTAAAATATGTAGTTTCTATAATGAATAACTTTGTGACACCTTTGCATAAATAATACAGATTCCCCTCACCACTTGAGTCTTACCTCAAGAGTGGGTAATGTTTTTGTAGGTAGTTTGTGTCTCAAATAAAAGGTATAGGTTTGATGCATGAATTTTTAGCTGGGGATTTTAGACAGAGAATGAAATTATCTCCTTCAGCTCTTTAAAGTCAGTGGCACACTCAAGTTCACAAGGTGGTTTTGCAGTGGCATCGGGGACAGTCAGAGATAGGCCTGAAGTTCAAATTCCTTATTTACCAAAAGGTAGATTGGAAAGATCTTTACTTCTAGCATAATCTCACTGGCTGCCATTGTCTAAATTATGTAAGAATCACTCTTTTTTAAAATCCAGCTTACATCAAATTTAACTCCAATTGATTGTTATCTTGTGCAAATAGAACTTTCATTCTGGTACAGCTCTGCCATGCCAAAAAAGAATGAAATTTACACTTCCTGGCTTAAGTCAGATTTTCCTTAGCTGCTCTACTAACAAAGCAGATCAGCTTTGCATAACAGTGAGCTCAGTGACAGTCCTGTACTAAGTGGAATGGGAGCTTGTGATCCTATATTGTCAGCATAAAAGCTCTTGATCATTCATTTTCATTGGGATTTTTAGTACTTTTCATTTTAGGCTTTTTGGGATAGAATTCTCCACCACTTTGCAAACTAGATTCAGCTGCACTGGTACGAGCTGAATGTAAAATGTCACTAGGTCTAAATAAAAGTGTTACACGTTGACAGGATGACCTTATATAAGGAAACAGGCAATGGACAATGAGACTATTTTTTTTTCTTCTCCTTAGAGCACTTTTTCCATTAGAACTCAAAGTAATTTTTTTTTAGTAAGAAGCATCAGAGGCTGAAGCCTACAAAATTCTCCATTATGCCATGCCAGTGTTCCACAAAACCATTCCAGATGGTCTCCTCTCAGATGAAATTCCAGGTTAGATCATTCACCAAAAAGACTGTTCCCAGCCACTGTCCATTCCCCTATCAACTAGCCTGGACCAGCAGCGTTTCTCAGGCAATTTCTGAAAGGTGTTGGTCTACTTAAAACCCTAGAGGGGTGAAATGACACCAAAAAAACCCAAAACCCCACCCCTAATTAACCAAAACCCCCCCCCTCTAACTAAGCCAGTCCCCCTAAACAATGAAAAAAGCAATATCAGACTAACACTCTTGATCTTCAGCTGAGAAGTCAGTTTCTCCTGAAGGCTCAGAACTTTTTTCACAAAACTTCCTACCTTCTGGACTAGCTATTTTGGTTCAGTTTATCTTAGCAACAAATATAACCTTGTTTTCACCAGTGTAAAAGCTACACTGGATGTGGGGACAACAGGAAAAAATGCATTGCTGGTTGGACTACTTAGATCTGCAAAATTTCTTAAGCATAGTTAAATCTATGATAATATCTCTGTGAGAAACTAAGTTCATAACGTACTCTGCTTGTTATTGCAATTAGAAAGTGTTTACTTTGGAAGAGTTCAAGCCAGTAACCTGTAGGTAAGGTTAGCAGTCCCTGACCCAGCTGTTTATCCAGGGTTCTTCAGATGCTTAAAAGTAAATAAAAATACCACACACTACCAGTTACCGTGCAAGCCACCTTGTTTTGTTCTTTTGGTTTTCCCTCCCTCTCTTCCTGCAGAATCAGTGTGATTTAATTGTGAATCTAGGAACTAAAACCTACACTGAATAGCTGTTATATGGTCATTGCCTCAGGGTTCTGTAGCTCAGACAAAGCCCATCTGTTTGTTATATGCTGCTGAGGACACAACAGTGTTACTTCAGGTGTTCACTACGCTCCTGTGCAGAGTGTTAAGAGTTGAATATCCAGGTTTCCACTGGAGCAGAGGCAGCTAAATTTTTCCCAGTCTAGATGAACTGAGTTAAAACTGTAAGAATATAGGAATTGTATAATCTCATACAGTAATGCTGTATAAGAACCAGGACCCTATCTGACTGAGGCAAAGAGCAGATGGCTCAGGAAGAGGTCAGGAGTCAGACAGCATTACAGTTTTACATCCATAGTGCACCCTCCTATCTTCCAGCCATCTACAGCTCTAACTGACTAGGGTTTTCGGTCCCCCAGAAAACGTTTTCTTACACCTCACAGGCTGACAAGTGCCCTCAGCTCACCAAACAAAGCGTTTTGGTAGCCTACAGTTCAGGCCTCTGTGTGATTTAGGGAGCCCATAAAGAATCATGTATCACAGCATGGCAACCCTCCACTAAGTCATTCTTAACTTTTCCCCCAAAAGACTAGTAAGGCTGAAGGACAAGTGTTCACAGATTCAGTGTTTGTGAGGTCTAACAGAAGACCACACAGAACTGTCCCTTCCAGTTTTATCACCTGACAAGGACTGGTGACTTGAGCTCTTTGTTTATAGAAGTGCTAGAGAAAGTGCCAGCCACCCTGCACCGCACAACCCTTTGCCTGATCATTGATATTGACGTTGACCTCAAAGAGTTTAGGACTTGGGCCAAAGTCTCCTCTGGTCTAAAGCTACTGACCTCACTGGCTTACTTCAGAGAATGCATTTGTACCTTTTATACAGTGCCAGTTGGCACATATTGAGCTTTGCTAGGAAGGTAAATTAAAGTGGTATTTTCCACTGTGGAATCCAGAGAAAGAAAGAAAATCTCAGTAATCCTTTATATTTTTAAAAGGGAAGTGTGCTGTGCGGGCATGTGCACGTGTGCGTGCAGAGCAGGCAGGGCTCGTGTACAGCAGAGGAGAAACTGAGAGCATGTTACAGTACTAGGGCTAACAGGAATTACCATGGTGAGGAACAACACACTGGTCACACACACCCAGGGCACTGTGAAAGGAGAGAAAGGACTGTGAAGACGGCAGGTAAATATCTTTTATGGGTCAAACAACCATGTCGTGGTTTTGCCTGTGGATCCCACTGCTAAATCCATCCACGTTGCAGAAAAGCGCTTGGCCTCAGAGGGCTGAGTAGAGCTCTCTCTAGCAGGCATTCTAAGCCAGCTTTTTGTGGACTGTGTTGGGGACTAGAAAAGGAAACATGAAGTTTCCTCTTTTCTCTGCAGGAGCTGTGCATGCCTGATTGTCTCTCAGCACAGTAAGGCTATACCCATTCCTTTTGCACTGCAGCCATTTTTTCTGTGAGATCTGGCACAGCACATACTACAGTTGCATCTTTTCCACTCATCTCAGCTGCCGTGCTTAAAGCTGGTGGAAATTGTGTTCTAACCATGAAGTGCTGATCAAAAGTGAGAGTCAATTCCTGCTATGCTTTAAAGGAAGAAAATTATACAATAGCACTGAAACAGGAAAACCAGATATTCTACTTTGGGATGGGAGGGGATGACATGCCCTAAAAAGATACTGTCTCATCCAAAGATTAAACGTTAGGAAGCCCTGGAGAATCTTCTTCACTGGACAAATCGCTTGTTTGACATTAATAGTTTACTACTAGAAGACAGCAACAGCAGCCTCTGAAGACTTAGCTATCTGTATCATTTAGTGACTTTACTCTAAATCAACCTCTCATGTTTCTCAATTGACTTTTGGGCCAGCTGACCTTTTTACAGCCAAAGGAGTCCTCATTCAGACATCTGATCTCTTACTAAAAGTTAACTATGTCAGGAAGAGCTTCAGTACCCTACAAGCATGTTAAACAGTAGTATAACAGCTTGGCATTCTTTTCTCTATTAGTACCTTTAAATGTCAATCTCTCCACAGAAGGCATAAAACATTAAGGTCTGAAAATCCACAAGTTTCCTCCCTTAAATATTATTTACAGCAGTTTATAATAATACTTTAAATTGATACATATGTTTCATTCCATATATTCTTAGAATAAAATCTGGGTAGAAATTTCTGTATTTATCATGTAGCTGATAGTTACCCAACTGAATTTGTGAAGCTCTGCAGAACGACAGACAGTACCTTATCACATAAAGTTGGCCATGTCATGTGTAAACAGTAAAAATTATATTAATACTGTGACTAGATTGTAAGTCTGCACAGATGCAAAATCATTACTTTTTCTCCTGAAACTTGGGTCTGACAGCATGGCTGAGTTATTTATGCTGCCTCATTACTGCAACTAACAAACATATCTAATTTAGGAGACTCTTTTTCCTAGGTGATGGATGACAACAGATCTTTCAGATGGTAATCTGAGGAGGTTTGCCTTACACCGATTGTGAAGAGGTCAGTGTAACTCAACTGATGCTATCAGGAGCCTAGGAGGAGTAACCACCTATGTTAGTTACTTCACATCGAATGGAGACAACTCCCGCTACACTCTACCATGCCACAACCTTGTGCATATGAGTGAGTGGAGACAGTATTTTACTCTTGAAGCATTCATAGATTCAGTAGGTGCCTTTGGTGAGAAAGAAAAAAAAAAAAAAAAGAGGAAAAAGGTGAATGACTTTCCTTGGCACAAGGAAATTGCAATCTATTCTGTGCCTCTCAGTAAGGCCAGTACCATGCTACTGCTTGGGCCTCATTTTTAGAAGACACTGAAGCATGACACAGTGGAACAAACATCCAACTGAAAATTGCCAGCTGAAAAATTTTCTTCACTGATTTTAGCCAAGGAAATGCATGGACAGTGAACAAGGCCGTTGTTTTAGCCTTTTAACTACCTCTACATTCCATAAAAGCTGGAATGCAGAAATTGCTTGAACTCAGTTTGTCTGTAACCATTTTAGAAATTTCATATCATGTAATGTACCTCTGCTGAAGGTAGTGCTAAAAGATGTCTGGATCCTTGAAATACTGGTTTGTGTTATGCTTTGAGTGGAAAGAGAACAGTGAAAACCAAAACCACTATACGGTTTACAAGAATTCCAAGAAACAGATGTGGGTCTTTTGAACTCAGAAGATACTTCCTATATTTGCCAGTTACACATTAAACCTAACCTGAAAAGCTTGAAAGTAGAATGACTTATGACTTGCAAGAATTAAGACATTGGCTGGGAAAAACAAAACAAGTATTTAGTGCCATTCCAGGGTAACTCAAGCAAGAGAAGGGCTACTGGCTATTTTTTCCATTACCTTTCATTAACAGTGCTGTGAAGCTGCACCTGAAGTGTCAGATGATGACTACAGCTGAATAGGTTTTACATTCACTGGTTTTCACCTTGCTAAGAGTAACTCCCAAACCATAACATCCATTCCTTGAGTTGATTGCCTTTTCAGAACACAAAAGGGAAGATTCTCAAGGACACTTGACTTGCAGTGATGTCTGGTCCAGTAACTCTCCCCTTGATTTGAAAATGTTACAAGTTATTGAAAAGAAGGTTAAAAATCTCTGTCGGTAGTCCTGTACTGCTGCAATATTACTCCATATTATCAGTGGATTGGACTAAGGCACTGACTTTGGAGGCTGAATGAGTTTCAGTACTCTGCAGTGCAAGTTTGGTCAAAGTTCACTGAAGTGAACTCTGCAGTACTCTGCCATGAAGTTTCAGTACTCTGCAGTGCAAGTATTCTAGACTCTACTGAGCTTTAGGACCTGTTAGATGACACCAAGGTACTCATGCCTAGACACCCCATGGTCTTACAAATACCATATCTTGTTCTCTGGAACTGGCAACCTGTCACTCAGCTGTGGGTCAATCACAAGTGATCACACAAGACAGAATATACAATATATGGTGTAGAACAGTGAACAGAAAAGGAGCCAAGAGGAATAAGGAAAAGGTCTCTTACCTGATCAAGATTGTTGTAAAAATCTATACTGGCTGCACACAGGTATCTCCCAAGCAGAGTTGCGTGGGTAGTAAAAATTGTGGCAACAGGCAGTTTCCGAGATCGAGACAGTATTAAACCCACTCCTGCCTGCCACTCATGGAAGTGGGCAATTATGTTGGGTTTGTCGTCAAACTGACAGGAAAGCTGAAAATAATTAGAAAGAACATACATGAAACACGTATTACCCTGCTCAAGATCCAATCAGAAACCTCTTTTTTTTCATGCCTCCTTCTGTGTGTTTTCTTTCTTTCATATGACAAAACAGTACAGCATTTTAAGCGTTCATGTGTCTTGATTCCCATTAGCCCTATTCCTTAGCCCAAGAAGCATGTATGCCTCACTAGTGCTTCAGAACACTGTCCTTCCTAGTGTGCTGTGGAGCTCTGGCAAGAACAATCACTCTTAACTTGCTCTTCTGCTGAAACTCTGGTTTGGCCAAGAAAATCATGAGCACCTGTGACAGACAGACAATTCTGCAGATTAACAGCTTCCTCTCTTGAGGTAGGCTGTGGTAGAGTGACATGTGAAGTCACAGTGCTGCGATGAATTCTTTCTGTTTGGCTCTATTTCCTGTGCAAGGTAGTATCTAACAGCCGAGATATGGCTTGACTGGCTTTAAGGAGTGTTTGTTGAGTGTGACAACTTGACTACCATAGGAGAGGAAAAGGGAGTTTGGGATCCTACCTGTAAAAGTTTCAGTGACAAACAAGGGTGTTGAGAGGAAACAGAGGGGGATTGACAGTAAAGACCACAGATTTCACATAGGGTGTCGGCCCCACCCCCCACTGCCCGAAAAACAGATGACAACTTAAGATTTACATTTTAAATACGAATTTGGTCTATATCAGGTATCAACTTCCTTAAAATCATAATTTTCAAACTGGTGAATAGGAACCACATCCCAAAGCTATTTGTCCTGCTGACAACGTTGAGGTTTTAAAAACTCTAGATTTATAAACTGTACCTCTTTTAAAAACCAGGCTGTTAGTGATCCAAAAATCACAGCATCATTGGCTTCTCGGTCATGAAAAGGGATCCCTATGTTGCTGACATCCCAAAATTCACCTTTCCACCTGTCCAGATTCCAGGCTGCTGATCCTATGTCAAACAGTAAGACATATGGGCTGCCCTCTATCAGCCATCTTCCAAAAAAGACCTATGGGAAAGGGATGAGGATATAAGTAGAAAATGTTAAAGTGAATGTAAAGGCCAGTTAGCATAACTGTTCTCATCCATCAAATCTTACATGTTTTACATAAGGAATACACAATCATAGTCCTACATACCCAGAATTTGTGAGTTTCCTCGCAAAATACAGAGTAATACTGGAGCAAAGCCAGGAGTAAAAGGAAACTACAATTGTTAGGAACATTTTATTTGTAAGACTTTCCTTTTAGATTTTCATTGCAATGTTAAGAAAAAAAGCTCAGGAAGGCTATACTTGGCTGACTAATGAGGTCTTACATCCTTATTGAAGTATCTATGCCATTTTTGTTCTTATTTCAAAGTTAGAATTTTCTTTCAGTCATATTTGTCATCAATCTTTTGCCATTTATGCTAGATTTTGTAGGACAGGTGCTTGAGACCTGAATCTACCATGGCATTTCCTCATTCTGCCCAAGCAGCATAGCTGATGCCCTTTGGCAGAGCAGAAGGATCAATCAGAAGGTGTAATAATACCTAAAACTACATCAGCCTAAAAATACTGCTTTCCTGCTTTATCTGCATCAGTATAGTTAAATATTTCTAAGAGTATTTAGAACTCCACTGATATAACCTATCTACCAAACCAGGAGAGTAGGCTGAACGGTCATAAGGCACCACAACACAGCTGGGCCCACACTACAGATTGTACCAGTCTGCACAGTCAAATTATTTCACATTAATTCTACCATCCAAATGGCTACAGCAGCAGAGCCATATTAACCAGGAAGAGTGAGGTACCATAGGGATGCTAGTGCAGTTTATACCCCATGAGGAAGAATCTTTTATGTCACTGTTCAATCTCTTTTTATTTACCAACTACTGGGACCTCAGCGGTTGAACCCAGCCCTGACACTATAACTGGCTGAATAGACGTTAAGTCTTGAAACAGTGAGATGAAAGCTTTTCGACCTGTTTGCACAAAAAAATGCAGGTTGTAACAAAGACAGGTGTGTGACGGAGGGTCACCTCCCAGTGTACTTATTTTAGGCTATCAGGTTTCTGATTCAGAAAAATGAGGCGAAAGAGCAGAGAGTCTGTGTTTATCCAGACTTCATCTAAATACGGAGTCAGACTGTGGCAACGCATACACCTGACCTGTGTAGTTTGGAAGCGTTCCTAGGTCCACTGGTTTAAAGGGATCCATTGTGATGCATAAGCAAAATCCAGACATAAATGTTAATAGGATAAGAGCAGCTCCTGGAAACTAGAGCGTCATTATTAGAGATCAAAGCTATACTTGACGTACCTGGGACAGATTTGCTGCTATATATGAATACTTCAGCAGCACAATGCACATGTTAGGCTGGCAGAGTTGGCTGATTAAATTGAATGTATTGCTGGAACAGCATGAAACATATATATAGCATCACAATTAATCTGCCCCACAAGTCTTTAGCTGTTTTCCAAACACAGGAGTGTAACACAGCTCTTTGTAAGTAACAGAGGCAACATAGAAAACTTGATCAATCACTTACAAAAATTTGATTAGAAATAAGAAATGGCAGTTAAATTAGACCTTTTAGTTTGAACCTCAGCATGAACAATGCAAGTATCACACAGTTGGTGTCCCCAACAGACACTTTCCCAAGCTGTGGCACATATATGTCCAACAGTACATTTCTACATAACATGCAATAGGGCATTAGATCCTAAGAACAACAGAACTACTGGCAGCAGTCTGAGAAGTTTATTAATTTCTACATTAAACTACTTCACTGCTGCTGTCTCTCAATGCTTTTCACATCTGTTTGGCATACGTTATAAGCAGATCATTTTTGTTCCTGCCAACTAGCACCTCTGAGGGACTCAATGCTGAAAGAGTGAGCGTGAGTTCTAGATCTCCGATGAGGACACAAACCAACAAACATTTTAGCATGTGTTATCTTCCACCCATTTTCAGATAATCAATTGTCCTCAAGACTGCAGCTGCTTGCAACTTAGTAGCTTGCCCATCAACACAATAGATTCTATTCCTTTTGGCAGATCACCGTCATAGGAAAAAGTTTATTGCTAGTTTACTGTTGGAGAAACTGCATCACAGAGAGGCTGTGAGGTTTGTCTCACATCACACAGAAAACACTGTCTAGGAAACACAGATGAACTCACTCCTTGTGCTGTGGTTAAATCTCTGTCCCTAGGAAAGGGACAGCTAGTTGCAATGATCTGAGGAAGCAGATTCTGTCATCTGGGTGCTCTTCTTAAGTCCACCTGTGGTTTGTCCCTTTCTGGCTTTCAACTCAATATAACGCTACCGAAGAAAAACTGCGAGCTAGTGGAACGCTTTTCTCTCTCCAGCAAATTAATGCCAAATGTAAGGTGGTATTATATCTACTAAAATCTCACTGTATTTAGAGACTGGATAAATAAGTCATTAATCCAATTAAGTAGACTTGCAGATAAATGACTGTTAAAACCTGTAATTGGATAAACTGGTTCTTCCTCAAAAATAACCTTTAATGAATTGTCTCTGCTGTTCTAACAGTGGATTCTGAGCCTTTCCCATTGTGACATTGACCAGGACTGCTGTGTCAAGTGGAACAGCAAGAGCATTAACCAAAACTATAATCTCCTCAGAGTCAGCTTTGTTGCCCTGGGAAGCAGTAGCACATCTGATTTACCTGACATCCTTGGCTTTTCATGGTGTCCATTGCCTTCTTAACTGCCGGGTTCGGAGGTTCACATACTTCCACCTGAGTCTTCACATTATGCTCAAAATAGGGACCAACAAGAAAATAGTTTTCACCCCATTCATCTGCTGTAATTTTGGCTTTTGTTTGGATCACCGTGTAAATGCCTCCCACTGCAAAAGAAGATCATAAAGAACAAAAAGTAGAAAGGGGCACAGGCCACAAAGCTCTGAAATAAGCTCCAACCCACCTGTGGATCAGGTATACCTCTAGTTAAATCACATATTTAGATTTTAAGTGAAACCCAGACACTACCAAATAAATAGAAATTTATTCTCTTAAATGGAATCAGAGCTTCATGGTTCAATTTAGGTGTATGCACCAACAGCAGACTGTTTAATTCTTAAATGGAAATTTAATGCTTTGCATACTCCTGAGTGGCTGCATATGACTTACCTGAATTTATCCTCTAGTTTCAAATGGATGCTTTCTAACCTTGTTTCTTTATTTGGTCTGTGGGGGTGGTTTTTTAATTTCTTTTAGGTGTTTGAAGTCACACCATAAACGTTCCCCCAATATATTATTTTATTGTTACGTTATTTACCCCTTTTTGGATCTTGAAATCTTTACATACAGATTGTGGGATTCAAACCCTGGGGCTCATGCTTCTACTCTTCCACACAGAACTTTGATTCTACTGCATCCCAAGTATAGCCTTCTGCATTTTTTATTGCATCAGTTATAATTTTCAGACATATTTTTTTGTGGTGTGGAAATACATGTGGTGAGAACTGAGCTGGCACTTCCAGCTTGTTTTACACAAATCACCGAGAGAAGCTGAGTGACTGATGGATTTGATTGACAACTGACTATAAAAACTGATTTAAACCAATATCCTCAAAGCAAAAGGTGTCATGTTCCACCATCATGCTAAAGAGTCATTAAAGTTGGAATGAAGGTAGCCTACACTGCCAATATAAATGTCTGCAGCACCTTCCACCAAAATATTGTCCATTTTAAAAGTAAACACAATATTAAAACGTATAAAAGAAGGTGACAACAACATCCCCTGACAAGTCAATACAAATCTATTCAGTCTTGCATATGATATGCAAGAATCACTTAGCTGCAAAGCCCCCTTTGCCACAGGGCCCACGGTGCCAGGCAGTGGGCATTCCACCACCACAAATTTGGAAGAACAGCAGCACGTGCTTGAATACAGCAAGCAGAAGGGAAGGCAAGGGAAGAGAACAATTGGACACTAGGTAGCTGCTGTACGTCAGAGAGAAGTTTAGCATAGCTCCAGTGATTTTAAATAATGGTAAGATAAGTGAAGCTCAACAGGTATAAGCAATCAACAAAGGAAACAACAGGAAGGAAATCAGTGTTCCTACTTAAAAATTTCATCCTCCACTGAATTTGGAAGTGTCTGGTAATACACCAGGCAAGAAGACTGCGCTATGCCTTTCAGCAGCAACATCAAAATTACAAAAGAAGTCAACACTGCAAGTTGTCAGTGATTGATAGCAAAAACTCCTGACTTACTTTTTGAAAGGTACTAAGGTATTCAGAGGCACCAAAGAACTGCATTCAACTCCATATGGCAAGAATCTTCAGAAGTTACCCAATTCCCCTTAAAAATCTGCCACAAATGACCTCTATTTACAATAGAGCAGCTGAAGTTGCTCAGCACTTTGGGTGATTAGTTCCCAGATTAATTAAACTGTATCACCTGACAGCTGTAGAAAGCCTTCTGCCAAGCCTGGCATCTTGCAACCCTTCGGAAATGACAGAACTATGTTTTTAATTGTGCTCCTAGAAAAGAAACTGTGCACTTAAAATCCTTTTATTTACAAATATCCCGTTTGTTTTGAACACTGGAAGGATCCCTAGCCCTACTATTTTTATATCAGAATGTCTCAGGATTGTAGGTATTTTACAAAGAAAACCAAACACAGTTCCAATCTGCAAGCTTGGTAAGTAGAATTATTACAATAAATTATTACCCTACATACTAGTTCAAGACCTAAGATGACAAGAATCTTACAACTATATGTTCCTAAATCAAGCTCACAGTTCAAGAGTTTCAGGTCATATAGACATGGAACTACAGAAGGAAATCTATGCACAAGACTCTTCCCCACTCTATTAGGAATAGAAAGCTAAGAAACTAACTTATAGCCATCATACCCTACCATGGCTGCTCTGGTCAGGGATTTAGAGAAATCTTAGGTAAGTGACACTATATATTCTCTCCACAGTCCTCTGCTCACAAGCTGAGAGATACTACTTGAATAGCTTGGATTCAGATAAACATATGATTTTATTTATATAAGTAACATGATACAGCTGTATATAACTAGAGTGGTGCAAAGCTCTTTCCCCACTATCACAAGAGTGGAGATCAGCCTCTTTCACACTGTAAGGCGTTCAACATTGGGATCAACTAAGTAGCTGAGTTTCCACATCTATAAATTTTAAAATTAATAAGCAAGCTGCGGCTCAGGAGCTGAATAGTGTGGAACTTTGTTTTGTATAGCCAACAGCCGAATATTTCTTTTCACAAGTTTTTGCTTAGGATCACTGTGTGTCCTAAAGCAGTCCCTGCCAAAAACGTATGGAAAGCCTGTTCTGAGGGAAAGAGAGGAGAGTATGCTGTGCTCTGCCATCATAATCTGTTGCACAGCAAGGTAAAAAAAAAAAACAAACCAACAAACATTTCAGGGCGCTTATTTGCCTGAAATACAATGAAAAGTACTTAGGATAAAAACAGAAGAGTACATTTTATGGACTGTGAAAACTTCAGAAGATAGCTGCGACAAAAGCTCTGGGTTAGCTGGTTCCCCAAACTTGCTTTTGTCTTCTGTGGAAATATGACTTCAAAAGCATGTCTGTACATAAACTTTAATTGAGAGGGGAGGGAAAGCGTGCAAGTGGAACATGTTGGGCATAACTTAAAGAAGATGTCTTGAGAAGAACCGAGTGATGTCTAGAATAACGTATTGACTTTTGAAATCACACTTTTCAATAGCAAATTCAAGGAACACATTATGTACCATTACAAGATAGCTTATACCCACTCAGCTACTTTGAATTCCCTGAAAATACCTGTGCCAGTAAGCAATGCATTACATAGCCTACTGAGTAACAGAGCAAGGGTTTACGTATTCACTTGGAGCCTAACGGAATTCCCAAATTACTTCCAACAATTTGGTAAACCTCCTTATTCTTCTCTAATATGATGGTTTATGATCATATCATAAACAGAAAACCTTTCCAAACAACAGGGATGTACCAAAATCCCATGATGTTGCAAGTTTTTGTATGTAGCCTATGAAGTTTTGTACTTGGAAACAGGTCTTAAAATAAACAGTAAAAGACAAAATGAGAAACAGATGCAGAATCAGGAGATATCAGATCCAGAGAATTGGTTCAGATTGTCACAAACATGGGGAATTTGCAGTACAGTACAGGGCTAGTTTAGTGTTCTGATTTCCACCAAAATGCTTTATTCAAATATTTTAAGTTGTAATAATTTTTAAATGTTCTTGAGAGAACAATATTTCTATTATTTCTTTTTAAAATGTGTTTGTAACTTTTCCACCTGAATAAAGGAAATCATGTTAAAAAGGAAATCAATAGAAAATTTTTCTCCCCATTTATTTTCTTTCCATTCTTCCTCTTTTTCCAAGAAAAAATAAACTGGCATGGAACAGGGAACTAAAATGTTTAGGAAAGAAAGATTTTACTCATTTAAGAGAATTTTGACTTTTTTTTAGTGACCTCTTTAAAAACTAGAAGATGAAAACAAAATATTTTCTCAGAAAAACATTCATAGAATTATTCTTAAAAGTTTGAATGTTTTCATACACATTACCACTATTACGAATTTGTCTAAAGGAGTTATCTGCATCACTTTAGCCATTTTTTTTCCTTCCCTCATTTCAAGTCCTGGTGCATTATTTCTTTTCTATATTTAAGATCCAAGCAGTAATTCAGTCTATCCAGCACAGACATCAGAAGTATCTAAATAAATAAAAAGTCTGTGAGTCAAGAAGGGCATCCTGATATGGTATCAGTACTGAGGACAACATTAGGCAGAAGTGGAGATCTAACTGTGCAACTGGAGATCTTTACGCAAGATCTACTACGTAGACATGCTCTTTCTACCACAAGCTGTTACATGAAAGAACGCATTGCAAACGCTTTTTGCCACCTGATGAGGGAAGGTCCACAACTTCCAGGATTACCGAGCAATTGCACTGACAAAACACATCTTCTGGAGCCGTGATCCTTTGAGCATGGAATTGCCAAAACTTGTGAAAACTGTGAGAGATAACCACTGCTCATTTTACTTGCTCTCTCACCAACCCCACATTACAGAAGGAGAGAGGAAAGGAGCAGCAGAAACCAAAAAGGAAGGAAGAGGTCGGAAGCGAAGCTATGCAAGTGAGACAGAGACAAGTGGAGATTGCTGCTGATCCCCGAGAGTCCTTCCCCACGCACCTCAGCTACACAGCGACAGAGGATCAGGGTGATCCTAGGGCTCTTCAGCTTCTTTGCTACAGCCCGACTGGGCCACTCTGAAGGCACTAAAGCCTTCCAGAGGACCATGACTGCCATGGAATGCAAGAGAGCAGCGGGACCCCAGATTCGGGATTCAAATTGACTTCACTGCCACACTTACTAGTTACATCAACTATCCCTCTGCCCTTTCCCCTCAGAATGTCTCTCTGATCTATATAGATGCGATAAAACTGGTCTTGAACTTTTTTTTTTTCCTAATATTTGGTTGGAATTTTATTTATTGATTGATTGCTTGTTGACATATCTGGGGACCATTTATAGAACAGGTTGTAAAATGTGTCAGGTGAAAAAAAATAACAACCAAACAACAAAACCAGGATCTTCAGATAGCAGGTGTTTTTCATGTGTTTTTTGGCTATGTTTGTGGCCAGGACTCATCAGAAGATAGACATTCTCTAAATTCTGTGAAATTCTGACATTCCAAACATATTCTGAAATAATACTGAAATTTATGACAGATGTCCACAATAGGGAAGCTATTTCTGTATGCATCATCCAAAAGGCACAAGATTTCATTTGAGACTGATTTGACGTTGATATACCACCCCACTCTAGAAACGCGCAGAGCTTTGATGCGCTGCCTATGCCAACTTTATGCCAGCACATCCCCACCCCCATAGTGTGTTAATTCAGGTGTATCACAGATTACATCATTCATCTTCTCCCAAGCCACTTTCATTGTAGAAAGATGTTTAACACAGAGGAAGTAAAATGCTGGTCCTATGGACCAGGATTTAATTTCCAAAAGTCCAGATTTTCCTCAAAGAAACTGTACATAGAGCTCTGCTCCAGGGAGAGCTGAACCAAGGTTTGTTATTAGCAGAGTCTTCATTCCAATAGGGATGAAAAAAACATTTAGAATTTATCTACCAGTAACTCTTGAGCTAATCTGTTCACAGTTGAATGATGATACAAACTGGCTGTTTTCCCAGCATTTTTAAGCATTCTTCTATTTTCTATCTAAAAGCTGTTCGTAGTACAGCAGGAGATACTAATCTATTACTGGACTGATTTTAAAGACAGCTTTATAGAGCTCAGATTCAGATCTTGAACATTCTCAACCCTTCTCATTAGTGTATGAGAAAACCCACTATACTACAGCTAACTGTTATTCTACCTTACGGAATTAGACTCCCTCCCCCCCCCCCCCCCCCCCTTGTTTAAATACCTCAGTTTTCAGTGGGCAAACATTTAACAAAGATTAAAGAGGATGGAGCCATTTTCACTGTGGAAAATGTCCAGGACTGCTTCCATTACTCCAGCAATGGCCTTTGGCTGCTCCCTGTTGAGAATTTCCATCTGTGACATTTCAGACAAGAGATCTACATAGCTTGTAGCCACTTGGTTTGTGCTCCTGACCTTAAAATTTTTATTGGTCTTCATGTTACGGAGGGAAGAAAACCAGTCATCTTTTCCAGTGCGCACAGAGATATGACCACACCTGGCTCTACCAGACCTGGGAGAAAAGGGGAAGACAAAAATGCTGAGCTTCCCCATGATTACCACCAGACCATGTGGTGCTGCTGTGCACTGGGGCACTTGCCTGCACTGAATACATACAACTGACTTGTCCCTACAACTGCATCTCATGGCTCACTACTAACCAGCACCATCAGGGAAATCCCAGTAAACGCTTGCTCCCCATGGGCAGCCTGGGACATGACAACACTCTCACACTACATAATCAGATGTGCTCCAATTTGCAGGACCCCTTCATCATCCTCAGACTCTGAAGGAGAATATATTTAAGAGACTCAGAAAACAGCTCAGTGTCTGTAAAGGGCACTGTTTGCATGTGTGGGAACAGATAGCCATCTGTGAGCTCTGCTAGCACGTTAGTCACAGGGAAGAAGATATTAGTTCTATTGTCACTGCCACAGAGAAACAGAGGAACCACTAAGAGCAGCACTGGTCAACGAGGAAATGTACCCATAGCCACGCACCTAGTGATGCGCACAAAGTTAACGCAAAGATTTGAGCTCTCTCCTGCAGGCAGCAGCAGCTTTACACCACGTTAACAGTGCAAACCAACTTCACACTGAACTGCTCTGATACACCTTTGCATTGCCAGAAAGGAAGAAAGAAACCTTCACACTAAATGCTCAAAATTAGCTTGTCAGGCAACAAACCCAGCTCATGCTTATCTTTCCCTCTATATTAGGAGCATATACAACAACACTAAAACACGTAGCAGTACTAAATCTGTGTGGGGTCAGCATGCTTAGTAAAATAAACAGTTCTTCCTTGTGCTAAAGGAGGCAGAAATATATGGTGTAAGCTACTATTTCCTAAGCCTCTGTATCTTCTGTGATTACTCTCCCTGTACTTTGTTGGCTACTCTCTCTCCTAAGAAACAGTGCCCTAACATTTTCCAAGAACTGTTTATAAAAGTTAGGTCACCAGGGAACAGTATCTTACCACGTGACTTAGACATTCAATTGCCTGGAAGATATAGGAAAAAAACCTTCAGTATCAAGGATTTTCCAGAAAAATCAGCTGAAATAGGCTTATTAAAGAGTTTTTTGCACAGATATTTCCAGTCAAGGTTGATTAATGGAAACTTTGCACAGAGATCTGGTTCTAATGAAGAAATTGTTTGCCATGACTAGCTCAGTCAGCCCTCTTTGAATATATGGGTTTGGTAAGTGGTGTAATTAACAGCACTTTATTTTTAAACTAACTGAATAAATATCTACTCTCATAAATATTAATTCTCTTATAAAATGTGAGATTAATAAATTTTGGCTGTGTCAGCCAATTTGGCTTCAGGTAAGTCAACAAGAGCTATATGGATGACTAAGTGATTCACTGTGTTTTGTACATACACAGAAAGGGGATAAATCTGATAGTGTTTTACTTTTTCTTAAACATATAATGTGGTATCTATAACCAGTGGGTCCAGGTGACCGGAAAATACAGACTATGGAGTTCAGAGATGTTAACGAGAACGTCTGAATTTGCTAGATTTCTGCTGCCATCTGCTTGCCAATGCCTTACTCATCATGCACACTGCAAACGTAAATGCTGCATGCTCCAAGTTCTGACGCTAGTAAATCAACTCAAAAAGCTTGACTGTAACTACAAAAGAATAAGCCCACAGCGATTCGAAGTGCCAAAGATACTCTGTACTACCTTTGGGAATTGATACTCACCACCACCATGGGAAATTGCACTGCAGTGCAGATGAAATACCAGAAGCTATCACAGAACAGTAATCCCAGTTTCACCATGGGGATAAACCCTAGCACTGTCTGTTCAACTCACACATATTTCCCCTTTAGAGTTAAAATCTTAACAGATTACAGATCGCCTCTCCTGACTAATCTATTTATCTGCCAGGACAATAAGACACACGAGGTCAATCATTTACTCATACTAACTCACTTTTTTGGCAAAACCCAAGTCTGTTCCCCCTTGGCAAACTGCACCTAGCTGAACAGGGATGCTTTGATGAGTGAATTAGAAATGAAGGCAGAAAGATCTTTGCATAACAAGCAGCGTGCACTTTGCCAAACAAACTGTGTGAGATGAACTGATTTGCAATCTGTACACATGCACAAAGCATGAAGTCCCTGCCTGGCACCACCTGTGTTTGCAAAGACCAGTCCAAAAGGCTTTCAGCTGGCATAAAGACTGCTGGTCATTGACATCTGGCTTTTGTTCAGTGGCTTCAGTGCAGCTATGTTTATTTCTACCTATTTCAAATTTGGCCTTTTCACCATGCTGCTACAGACAGCCAGGGAGACTGCTGAACTGCCCTGAATCTGATGTCTGTTTTACAGCTCATTTTCATGCATTACATCCCCAAGTGAATTTGTATGGAAGGTAAAATATAAATATGTACAAAACAACATCTATATATCCCTACATCTGCACACCCAGGTATAATGCTTAGATGTTTGTTTAAACAACCTGGCCCTGGTGGTGAAACACATAAAGACACACAGACATCCTGGCTACACATGCATCCCACGCAGGCACAGGCAGATGCAGCTCACACACAGTATGCACAAGCGCACACAGATGCCACATTCACTCCTTCCAGCACAATAGCTCTGCAGCCCACTTTTCCCCAATCTCCCCTTAATGCCTTTCATGTTCAAGTCCTTCATGCCAACCCACCCTCCACGCCCCATGAAAACAGCAATACCAACTCCTAAGAGTGTTGTACAAACCTTTGTTGGTAACTTCCCAAGAAACTTCAAAGAGCAACAAATCCTCCACTGGTAGGTCTTCATCCTCCCACTGAGGAAGGCCATTAAGAGAAGTCATGGACAGCGATCTAGCCAGTGGCATTTTCTTCAGTCCTTGAATGCTTACCACACAGGCCACAACAGTTAGCAAATGTCCAGTTAATGTGGCAGTTCTCTGCAGTCCCAGTTGGAGCAGTCTGCCAAGGTGCTGGGCTCCAAGCAGAAAATTTATTCAGATAGCTGGGAGCTAATGGGTTTAAACTGTCTGACCACCAGCATTAAATTGGCTCAGTGAAATCCTCAGGGCTTGAGAAGCAGCTGCTGGCAGAGGTAAGAATTTAAGACTGACCTGAGAAAGGTCTTGATTGTTTTGGGGCCAGGCCTCTTTCTTTTTCTTCTCTTAGAGGGAGATAAAAATTGTTCTTGAGCTCCTCAGCCACAACATTCAGTATCTACCACCCCAGGGACAACTGAAACTCGACAGTTGTAAATTCAGCACTGCCCTGAGCAAACTCCAGCAGGGAGGACGCTTTGAGCTCACCACCTGATTTGAGTCCAACCCCTGAGTCCTCCCCTTGTGATACACCCTCTCATTAACACCCATGTACCTTCTCTATCTGCTGGCTGCCTAAAAGCCAGGTAAGTAGACTACATGCCACCTTTCAGATTTCTTGCCAGGTTAAACACTGTTACCTAGTCTTGTGCAGTTCACCAGTCTATAAACACTAATTTACCTCATACCCTTCCTTCATGATCTACTCCAGCTGCATCACCAGGGCTCTGCACAAGCTATTGGCTTCATTCTGCTCTTGAATAACCCTGCAGCCCTGAGAGCTTTTACAAATAGAACTACAAAGGCTCTATCCCTACTTTGGCACACACCTCAACCCTCCCTGCAATCCTGGTCCCTGATTTTCCACCTGGTTTCTCTTATTCTATGTCACAGCTCTTTCTGGTACCAGGGCCCACATCCTCTGCCCAGGAAAACTAGTGAGTAGTAGGTCAGGGAACAGTATATCCCCGTCTTGCTCTAGCACAGAGCTGCTGGAGCTTGCAGCATCCTTGTCCCTGCCCATGGCAGGGGAGCTGGACTAGATAATCTTCAAAGGTCCCTTCCAACCCAAACCATTCCATGATTCTAAGCGGTGAATACACATCTGCGGAGATGTCAGTCCCTAACTTGCAACTTGAGATCTTCAAAGCTCCACAGTGCAGCTGCCTGCTGAATCAGATTCAACTTACACACCTGGTTGAGAAGCCACTGCTTCTGGGACAGCTGTGTAAGTTGAACCTGATTCTGAGCTTAAAGAACAACCTGCCCAAATTCCACAATGCAGCAGGGAGCCAATCTCCAGGTGAGATCCAGGGCATCTCTGGCACTGTGATGGATAAGATTGCACAGGCAGGCATGGACTATGTAGTAGCACAGAGGGAGAGGCTCTGAGCTCACTTAAGACAAAACAAGTCCAAGGCAATTGGTTTAGAAGACAGACAATCCATATGCATAAAAGTCTCTTAGGCATAATACAGCTGAGCCTACTTTAACAGCTAACTATCCCCCAAAAGATTTGCTCTTCTACTTACACTTCCCATGCCCTCTCTGCACTTACGACAATCAGATCCATCCCTGAGCTGATCGATGCACCTCACCAAACTACCCTAAGGATGCAGAAAACTTTTTTGCCAAGTTCCGAAATAGAGCTATCTCAGCAAAAAGCCTGGCAAGAGGGGCTGGAGCAGCGCGGCTGGGAACAAGGTGAGAAGGGAATGGCGGGAGCGCGGGCTTGGCTGTGCTTTGCTGCTTCACCACAGCCTGGGCTGGGGCAAGGGCGTTTCCCTTCTGGGTTAACTGGCAGGTGCTGCCGTCTGCCTGGGGAGGGATTCAGGGGCTTGTTGGCTCATTCTTGTCTCAATGGTTTGGGTTGCCCTTACTTACGAGTTAATGGGGGGCAGGGAGGAAGCGAGCCTGGCTAGGAATTGTTTTTGGAGCAGCTGTGGCATTTATTACCTGGAGTAGGTAGGAAACCAGACCACCCAATAGGTTAAAAATTGTGTTACTTAAAAGGAAAAAAAAACCTAGTATTTTGAAGGTCTCCTCATTTCTGAGCCATCAAATCTGCCCTAGTCACGTTTTCAGGCTTTCCCTGGAAACCCTGAGGGCGAGGCCGAAAGCTGCCAGTCAAAGGCTATCTCAGGTGGGGAGCGGAGAAGGTAGGAACAAAGCGGCCCACAAACCCCTCCAAATCCCAGAGGCTTTCGCCGGCCCTGCGGCCGCAAACGCGGCCCCGTTTAAGGCGCCAGCAGGGCGGTGAGCCCATAAGCCGCCTCGCTAACAGCTGCCTGCCAGGGGGCGGCTTCCCGCTATGCCGCCTATGGCGCCGCACCGCCATGCTGCCCGCGGGCCGCCGGGGGGCGCCGCCTGATGGCCGCCACGTCAGACCACACCGCCCCTAGCGGCTGCCCACCCGCTGGCAGGCGGGGCCGGCTGTGAGGTGACGCGCTGCCCGGGCTGTCGGTGGGGCGGTTTGCAGCGTCAGGCGGTACGTACGAACTCGTGTTTCACAAAAATGTGTTTCCCGCCCAACGAACTCGCTGCTCCTGCTCGCTCTCATCACGAGTGACTGCGGCGAGCTGCGGCTCCCCGCGGGGAGGTCCCTGCCGGCTGGGTGCCACTGTCCTCCGCGGTCCTGGGTACCTCAGCCAGGCTGCGCGTGCCAGCGGGCTCGCCAGGGATGAGCAGCAAACCGCTAGTAAAGAGGCCAGATAAATGGTGGCACTGGCTCACCGATCGTTTTAGAACACTGGAATGAAGTAATAACACAATTTTTAGGCTCCTTGTATAGCCTGTGGCTTTTCAGGTTCTTAAGCATCGCATTTTTTCCAGCTGTTGTTTGTGGTTAGGGGGTACTTCCCTTGCTTTTCGTGCTCGGCAAAGAATGATATAACTCCTTAAACCTTGGAGAATGGGCTTGAACGAATCATCAGATCCCACGAGGTAAGGGCACAAGCACTGGTAACGCCGTCGGTGTGTGAACCTGGGCAGCTCGTCTCACTGTTCTGTACTTTGTTTCTGTCTTTTGCAGGTTGGAGATAATACTCGTGGGGGCTTTTAAGTGCTTCTGATGTGGCAAAAAATGCTTAATAACAGTATGAACATTAGCATTACTTCATATTCTGAGAACATTTCACTTTACCCAAGCCGTAAGTCTTAAAGAAGCTCCCCACCCCCACCCCCCCCCGCCACC
>VWZZ01007118.1:340569-359651 GCA_013399095.1 Psophia crepitans
CAGAGTTTCTTACATCTTCTCACTCCTCTCTCTCACTGCAAAAAGCTCCTTTGGTTGGGTTTTTTTAAAATATTTATCCCAGAGGTGCTACCACTGTTGTTGATTGGCTCAGCCTTAGCCTGCAGTGGGTCCGTCTTGGAGCCAGCAGGCGTTGGCTCTGTCAGACACAGGGGAAGCTTCCAGCAGCTTCTTGCAGAAAGTGCCATCCCTGTGCCCCCACCCCCGCTACCAAAACCTTGCCACGCAAGCCCAAAACATTGATGTGCACACACTGTACTTTAGAAATAGAGCAGTAGGTGGCACTGATGGTTTAACATGCGTTGTCCAGTGTCTGTATTGTTTTGTTTGACCAAAAGGCTGTTTTTTTTCATCTCACTCAATCCTGGTTTGTGACAAACCTTAGTTTTATGAAGCCCATGGAAACAGAATCACAACACAGTCAACAAAATGGGGGCTCTCAGTCTGGAAGAAAAGCCCTTGCCTCAGGCTGAGACACAGGGAAGAGAGGAAAAGAGGCGCAAAGATGGGATCCTTAATAGAATGAGCTCCTAGTACACAGCAGTGTGGGCTGCCAAGGCTAGAGCAACCCTTATGAAGAAACATAAGGAACTTAGAGGCCGAACTTTATTTTGTACCCCTGCAAGTAATATCCACTGTTTTAAAGGGACACATTATAGACATTTGTTTGCTGAGGATGCTGTTGACTTAAAAAAAGGCAGTATGATAACATTCTATTTCTTTGGGCTGCTTTTCTGTTCGCCCCAGGTTTTTGTTCCCTTCTTTCTTTTCCCCTTTTGAACTTCATTGTGAACTTTTCTGTTTGCAGTTACCTGACTTTTAAAGGTGTTCTTTTGATCTCTATGTGATGTAGGTATCTTTTTGACCCCACTGGAAGGCCTCGCTGTTTGTCACCTTGGCAATTTCGGTGTACTGATGAACTTCCCTAGAAATATTTTAGAAAAAAACCCCAGATTTTTGCTTAATGAAAAAAAAATTATTGTCCAGATTTTAAAGTAGAAATGTTTATTTTTCTGTAATTTAGTTTTGTGTTATACAACCACAGTAGGATGTCAGCCGCATTGGTTTTTAACCCTTCTAAAGAGGAAAGGGTAAAGTCTTACTATATTTTGCTTTGGAATCTAGTAAACCTCATTATAAATCCCGAAGCAGTAGAGCAAATTAGAATAATAAAGCAAACCTGCCTAAGTGATGCATCTAAATTGTTCACTGGCATCCTCCTCCTTTTTTCAAGAGGCTTTGCGATCAGGCATCTTAGCTCTGCTGGCCAGCTGCCGGGCTGTTGTGTGGCCCGAAACCCACATGGAGACCTGAATTGTGTTAGATGGGCAGGTGTGTGTGAGACTGAGATGTTGAGGTTCTTTAGATACCCTTAAAGCATTTGGCACTTGGTGTATGGTCAAATTCTACTTAAATTTGTTGAAAAAGTGTCTGGGGAAAAAGTTCTGACAGCTTTACATCCAGGTCCTAGTAGCTGGAGACATGTCTGTTCAGCTACCCTTCTCGCTTTCTCTAGTTGAGACACAGCTATTATTTTCCTCCATTCAATATGCATGGTAAATTGCTTCTGCAAATGAACTCGAGAAAAATCTGGTGGTGGGGATGTACACCTCCCTACCAGTTAGTTGAATTTTCAGATATTTTGAGGGATCACAAATGTTTATCAATTTGATCTCACTTTCCTAATACTGTAGGCTAGAAAATCATATATTATTAAGCACTAACCTTGTTAGAAGACTGGAGCCTCAAACTCAGCCCCAGACCCCTGCATTCTGGGGTAATAATTGTTGAGAAATTCCTGGGTGAGGATACTCCTAAACTGGTAGAGACTTCCTCAGTGGCATTTAGGGTGTCATGAAAGGAATAATTTGGTTTTAGAGAGAAAACTGCCTGTTCAAAACCATGCTCACTGATGAGACAGTAATATCAGTTGTGTGGTGTTACAAATAGCTAAACAATTTTGTTTTCCTGCCGCAGCAGAATACTTACGAAAATAAAAGGAATTCATGCTTTAGAACACCGTAAGAACTCCTGGGAGTGTTGCCTGCTGTTTTTGCAATGGCTCCCCTCTTTAGGCCTGATCGTCAGGGCCTCAGCTACTGGAGAATCAGACCCCGTCAGCTAGACGCTCCTTTTTGCTGCCATTCACCTGTTTAATGCGTGGGCATCCCTGAACTGCTAGCTTTGCTGTCATGAGAAGTGAGGCTGCCTGAGCAGGTCAGCTGAAGGTTCCCCGGCATTATCAGCCGCATACCAGAAAGCTGTTGGAGGACAAAGCCGTTTGCAGAGTGAATGGCTCATTTTCTAGCACATTGGTCATTTAGGGTCATTGCAGAGTTTAGGGAAGATCAGGGAGTTGTTCAGAAATGCTCTTGGGCCAGCCCTAATTGCCTGCCTGAACTCAGCAAGTTCAGATCATTCCTGCTGTGAAGGGACGGCCATCACCCCTGCTTTGTGCAAGTCCAAAAAATGCTCCAAGCCCTACATGACTGGAGAATTGTTCCTGCGGTTAGGAAGAACTGAAATGGTCAGTAGGGAGAAGATGCTGTGAAACATTTTAAGTTTTGGGGAGTAATGCAACACAATGGACTTTTCTCAGTGACAGCTGGCATGTATTTTGTCCCAAACAGACATGGAGTGCGTAGATTCCAGGACACACCAAACAAAAGACATTGACATCAGGTGGTCTGAGAGGCTGATGCTCCCAGCTCTGCAGAGCATGGTGGCCTCTGCTGCTTCATCCAGGAGAGTGAGAACTGGAGTTAGCCATTCTGCAGATATCAACTCACCAGAGGCAAGTTTAATGTTAATCCTTTTGGACTTAGCTTTGCAAAAGGATGCCAGGGTAGCTTGGCCACTGAGCTGGATCCTGCAGCTTCGAAAAGCATCAGAATGTTACTGTGCTATTTAAAGTTTAAAATAAAAGCTCTGATAACCAAGTATCCTCCTGAGGGACAAGACTGTTAAATGCATGATAGTATACTGCAATTTATATATGCTATTTTCCCATGTGAGTAGAGATTTGGAATGTCCCCATTTTTAAGTCAACTCAGCCCAGGCACCTGAAGTGATCTCTTCACTAAGGGTGGACATACAGACCACGCTCTCTGAAAGAGCAGTCTCTCTGAATCTCCAGCCACGCAGCAGGCATTAGAGACTGAAAAAACCCCACTAGTTCTTTTGGGAAATACATGCAGATGCATGTGCAAATACAGTTTCTGAGAAGCACCATGATTTTCTGTGTGATGTCTGATACAGCTGTAACTTAGTAAGTAAAATACAAGACTAATATGCTGTTTTGCCTGTCTTTTCTACTGTACAGTGCTGTGCCTGCTTCTGTAATTCCCTCATGTACAAAGACACTCACAAACACTTTCACAGATATACACACACATATTTGCGTTGCCATTTATTTCTTTCCTGTGGTCAGCACAGTGTTTCTATCTTACTTAGCATGGGGATTTCTCAGTGTGTTGGTGTAACTTGTGGTATTTTCTCCTTAACTGCAAGTGCTAATCACAGAGAGACTGAAGCCTTACTTGCTTAGTATTCTGGGAGTTTCCCTTTTTCTCCTGATTCCTTTTCTCATAATAATTAATTGTTCTTCCTTTCTGTTACATCAAAGGGGACTCTCTTAGTTGTTTGTAGGTTTGGGTTTTTTTGTTAGAAATGTTAAAAAGCTCAGGCTAGGAAAGAATTCTTGGTACATCTCTCTCATCTTGTGTGACCTTGGAGGAGCTGTTATCAGGGCTGGCAGCTCAGCTTCACAGAGCTTATCTGCATCTCCTCAAGTAGCCAGGACTGCATCATTTTACTTCTCTGGCTGCAAACAAAGGCTTCTATGCATTGAAAGGCTATGCTGCAAACTCAAAGGGGTAGGGCTGAAAGAGGCATTTCCATTCATTCAGCTATGTAAGTATAGTAAGGACTTTCAATATAGGAAGGATTTAATAAAAAGCAGGTTGTGTCATGATCAGCATGAAGAATGAAATGTAACATGTTGAAATTGAACCCCATTCAACAAACCACTTAACCATAAATCCTACTCAGTGGAATACAGGCACTTGATCTAAGGTGACTGTGGTCTTTACTTCTTTTATGTCTGAGAACCACTCCACTGACTTTGAATGCCCTTGAAGTATATCAAAAGAGAAGTTTCTGTTTATTCTTCTTCAGACTTTTATCATTAAAAAAACCAAACAAATGCAGCATTCAGAATTAGCCCAGTACAGAAGGCATTTAAAAAAACCCATTTATTTCCTTCTACTGCACAACAGTTTGCTATGGGAAAAACAAACTCAGTAAAATGAACAGAAGGTCAACAAATACTCTTCTAGACTGATCTTCAGTCCAAGAGTATCAGGGTCTACTCTATTGTCATATGTGGTAGGAAAAGTAATTTGATGTGATTCTTTCCTGATGCAATAGTTCCCGATCCCAGTGATATTGGGAGTACTGCTGGCAGAGACTGCTGAAAAGCAGTCTTTGGAAATCATTGCGTTTCTGTCTTATTGTCTGAAATACAGAATTAGCAGTACAGAGAAAACTGTATCTTGAGCAAAATGTCTTTTTTCTCCCCTTTTGTGTTTTCACTTAGCACATCTCTCAGAGCAAGAGTTGTGAATATTCCCTTCCAAAAATCGGTGCGGGTAGGAATCCACCTTCATGCTATTTTGACAAATTTTCTGGAGTTTTTACCTCAGATATTAAATGTGTAAACATTTCTAAACTATGTGGAAGAGCTATTAAAAAGGAGAACATAAGGGAGAAAATATTTACTCAGAAATCTGACTTTGCATAGCCACTGCCTGGGCCAGACTGTGCTTTGTTGCTTATGTTTGCAGGTAAATTATTCATTTCAGACACTGGGCAAATCCGGCCCCCCTGAGTCTGACCTCTCCAGTAGACCAATCTAAGTTAATTATTTGCATGACTCCTTTGCTTGCACAGAATAACAACTCACATAGCAGTGGTATCACTGTTTATAAGAACATAGTACACCACAGTGGTTGGTGTGGACTTTAGGAAGACCCTGGCTACTGTAGCCTCTGAAAAGCTCTGAAAGTTTGGACTTACATAAGGCTTGATTCACAGATGCACATCAGAGGGGAATTGTTCACAGAAGAAAGCAATGCCCAAAGTTAGACATTGCCCTGGGAGGCCATTACACTGTGGCATTGCATCATTCTGGACCACAATATAAGGATCTGACTCTTACATGTTCTTGGGCTTCTGGTCGTGTTGGCATCAATGAGAGTTCAGCATCTACATTCCACTGAGAATTTGTGGCTTAGTTATTTTGCTTTGTACCTGTAAATTGGGGAAAACAGCATTTCTTTGCAGCACAAGCCTGACATGAATTGTGTAAACACAATGATAACAGGAATTCTGTGAGCAGCTCAAGATGTACGCAACCTACTTACCATAAAACACAGTTCTAAGTTAGCTGCTAGGAAAGTCATATAAGCACTACTAGCCTAGCAAAATGCACATATAAAACATTTCCATTGCTCTACACCTACATATTCTTTTTAATGCTATTTCACTGTTTAAATCTGCCTTCAGTTCCCTGCCCCATTTTTATCCTTTGACTATTAAAAAAAGCAGCTGGTTTAATGCTGCATCTGAGCTCAGAACAAGCCCACCTCTTGCTTGGGTGATGGCTGATTACTGCTAGCAGCACTTACTTCACTAAGCTTGCAGACAGTTGCTGAGCAGACTGATAAAGGAAAGGATGCCACTCATTTATCTAAAGGTTCTGCATGTGCAGATGGAAAACTCGAGCTCGCTCTCCTTCACATACATCTCTTTGAAAAGCCATGACACAAATACAGTGGTAGTAACGTATATCTGAGGTTGAGTGTACTCAGAGGCCTGAGTTCCAGTCCTCTGGCACAACCATGGCAGCAGTATGCCTCCTGTCTCTGTTGTCTGGCAATATCTGCTTATCTCTCGTCTGACATTTGCAGGATAGTCAGACTTTCTATTCTGTAGCCCGTATCTACATACCTGCAAATGCAAGGGGGTCTAGGTCATCACAGCAACTAAAATAATATTACTGGCCTTACTTCATGTAGAGTCAAGCAAGTTCTCCTCAGCACTTTCTGAAGTTTTGGGCTGTGCTGCTGCTTATTGGCTGTACTACTCTGTCCAACAGCACCGCAGTGTTTTCTCTTAGACCGAGGGGTGACAGAGGTGCCTCTGGACACATAGGAATGCAGTTAGAAACCCATATTGCCTTTCATGGGATAACACAAGAGCAAAGTTCGTGTATGAACGGGCTATACAAACAAAGGATATACTAGATAAACTTGAGTCTGTTATGTTCAGAAAATACCCCACAGATATCTTTTAGAGATAAGGTACTATGGCAATATAGTTATTAGGGAATTGATATGGGTGATATAAGACTATATTATGAATAGACTCTAAGCAACAGGTGATAGGCTGGTGTTGTGTAAGCATACACAGTGAAGCTATTCTACAGCCATGCAACTGCAAGGAAGTTAAGATACGAGACTGTGTGATAAGACTCCTAACAAAAAGAATATTTACAATGTAGTTAATGTATTTGCATAGGGCTTACAAATGTCAGTGAATGCAAAAAAAAAAATAACCTGGAGAGTCTATTTATAAAATCTCAAAATACTGAGATCCTCATTCATATTTCACAATTTGGAATCAATCCCCCGTAACACCCACAAGGCCACTTCTTTTATATTTAAATTTCTTCAATTTTTCTTTCATGATGGCATCTCCCCATAAATAGAAGTTACAGCAAGGCTGCTGATGGACTCAGAAAAGTGCTTATCATACAAACCAACATTCTTTCCTCATTCCTTCGGTTCCCTGCTTCATCTACACCCCCACACTTTTTTTGTAACAGCCTACACTTTTTTGGAGTACAGATTGTCATTAGCTTCCTGGTTACTTAATGTCTATGCACAAGAGATCTCATGCTGTTGTTGAGCCTTATGATCACTAACAAAACCACCTGCTGCAGACTCAGGGGACTGAAGGAGTAGCTGACAGACACTAGGTGACAGTAGCTTCCCAGTTCAGGATTACCATGTTCAACTTCCCAGCTCAACTGATTACCATATTCTTTTCAAGATGTCCCGAGCTGCTTTGGGTCTCAAGTTTGCTGACCACAGAACAAGGGATGACCCTACACTTCAATGGATGAGGGATCCACACAGATGCAATTGGACAAAATCCAGTTTTACTGTAGCTGAGTGATTTTTTAAAAAAAAAAAAAATCATCAAGATTCACTATCAGAGGGGAAGAGGGCCCAATTGCTGTCTGCCAAGATAACCTCTTGCCTCTTCATGCACATCAGTCTCAAGAATCCTGCAAGATAAATAATTCAAAGATATGTTGTGGGATGTTATCCAAGAGAAGCGTAAGAACAAAGCAAGGAAGGAACTGTGGGAGGTAGCCAGCTAAACTTGCTCAGGTGAAAATTGCCAATGGGTGTCTCCTGCAAGCAGCAGCTTACACCATTTACCTCATGACAGCTGATCATGGCAGTTCTTAGAAGGAACTTTAGCTAATCTATCCAGGTGTGGAAAGTCTTCCAGTAAACTCCCCACACTGAGTTATGAAAGCAGAAACTAGTTTTCCCTCCTCATAACAAATGAAACAAGACTTGCAGGCCCCTGAATTATGAGATGGGATAGATAGATTTGATACTGTTTGTCCATTGGACATTTAGGTTGAGCAGTTCTATCAATATCAAGCAAGTATTGGCTATTTTATGGTTAATAGCTACTCCATAATTACAAGTGATTAAGAAAAAAAAAACAAACCCAGTTTTATAAGAAAACTGTTCTCCCCCACCCTAAGTATATAAGCAATTGTGAAGCAAGCAGACTGAAATTCAGAAATTACAGGCCAAATTTTAATTTTTTCTATGAGAAATATTACCATGGGAGTTCAGTTTGGATTTTGTTAATCAAATAGAAAAGAATCTTGTTTGTTCTAAACATTATTAAAACTAGATACCAGTAACAGGCAAAGAACTGAATCCAGAAGAGGACCCTTTTTCTAGGCCAGTAGCATAAAGAATCTGAATGTTAGCATATTTTTGACAGGTGGCCTAGAAGCAAATCACCATTCAATTTCCTCTACCCATCAGCAAAAAATAGGAAGTACTGTATCAGAAACAAGTCTGGGAATGAACTACACTTAGTCAGCATCCAAAGTGAAACTAAATCATACAGGAAAGGATTCCAATAAGGTTGTATTAGTTAAATCCCAAGACAGGCAATTACTACATTGTTTGTTTCTTTCAAGAGGACATGTGTGTCTGCCTACAATTCCATGTAGTCTGTGGCAAACATTAAAGGAGAATGCCAGAGTGAGCTAGGTAATTTAAATACTGAAAATAAGTCACTAGGACAACAAAACGTGCCTGAAGGTTGCTTTATTTGTTCATAAGGTCTGTGCGTTACAGCAAGCATAAGTTTAGCTACTGTGGACAAAGCTCAGTCTGGAAGAGCATTAAACGCTAACCATAGAGATGTATAGTGAATAGAGCCCACATTTACACACAACATGCTGTTCTTCTACTGCTGGAATTTAACATTCATGAGTTACAGATCTTTGAGATCTTTCTGGATGTTCCACAACGTATCCGCACTGTTCTTCAGCTGAGCCACCTCATCATCCTTCAGCTTTTGGTTGATGACACTTGTCAATCCAGAGGCACTTAGGACAGCAGGAAGGCTCAAGAAGACATCATTCTCAACACCATACATGCCCTGCCAAAACCAAAAGAGATCAGACACAAGCCCATCACCCTAGATGTGCTTGCAGTTTATCTAGCAGGAAGCCTTCTGACAGCAGAGCTTAAGACTTTATAATTTTGAAGCCTAAGGAAAATTCAATTTGCAGTCACAGTGTATTTGTGGAAAATAAAGAGTGCTGAGCTGTTTTAGACCAAGTGATTAGCAGTAGAGATGGCTGATTTCAGAAACCCCACCTCCAAACCCCATACTTATTTATATACTGCAAGTACCTGACAAAATTCAGAGGCAGGATTAGGGCAGGCCTTTTTTTCCAACTGTAGAGGGAGCACTAAATTCAGCCTGCTCTGAGTCCTTGCTGCACCAGAGGTTATAGAGCTGGTGTAGACTAGATGCAGCCAGTAACACCAGCTCTAAAGGGACAAAGCTCTTCCCTAGCACCTTCGCTACACAGGATGTAGTCCATGGAATTGCAGCTAGGCCTCCACAAAGTTTTCCGTATTTGCACTGAAACTTCCTTTTAATGAATTTGCAAGCCACACACGGCAAGCTTTACGCAAAGGTAGCACAACACAGAGAACTTAATTTCAGCTCCATACTTGTGCAAATTGTATGCTAAGAGGTCAGACTAGAAAAAATTGCAATAGCACACTCCCATTTTAAGTTCAAAGTAGTATTTTACAAAGCTTCATTTGTTCAGCACCTTGCTAATTACTACTATTTAGCTTTTCCATAACAACAAGATGAACTAGAGCATCCAATTAGCCACCACTTCTTACCTTCACCAGTGTTGAGACCGAATGAACCCGGCACAAATTCTTCAGCATGGTCTCACAGAGGTCAGCAACACTAAGGCCAATAGCCCAGTTTGTGTATCCCTTAAGTCTGATTACCTCATAGGCACTAAGGAAATATTGAAATACAGTTGCATTAAGATGTCTTCAGGACACTGTCTGAATGCTAAGTCTTAAAGAATGAATTTTTCCATTTCAAGAAATCTGAGTCTCCTGTGGCACATATTTTAAGTTTTGGAATTAAAATATCAGAGTAAGAGAATTTCATATTTCAGCATTACAGGATAAGTGTAAGTCTCATATATATATATAATATGAGATAATGTTCTCACAGGATTAGCTGAAAAGAGAAATAGCTTCCATCTATGAAGAGTTCTTAATGCTACATAGAAAAACCAGACACCTACAAATGAACAAGTTCTCTATTCAAATCAGCAGCACAATCTTTCCAAGTGCATTTGGAACAGGTAAACAGAGTCAAAGCCATGCACTACACACACATCCTCATTTTTTTAAACTAACAAGTCTAAGTTTTTTTAAAACTTTATACCAGTGCAGTCCTTATTTCACAAGTGAGGCAAGTGATTTAGCAACAGTTATAGTTAGTTATCTGTTTAGTTTCCCTAAATAAATGAACAAAGTTTTCCCCAAACCAACTCCAACCCTCTGCTCACAGAAACATATCTTTTCCTAGTCTTATGCCCTTGTTCAAAAGTTAACCATTTAAGAAGCTACTTGTGAGAAAATAAGTGCATACAGCTCTAAGTGATGCAGTACTAAAGTGGGTGTGTTATGCAATAGCTTTTCTCACTGCAGGATAATAAAGATTACCAACTGAAATCCTGCATTTCTGTGTTTAAAAGAGTAGTTCCACTTACTCATGCAACCCTTTAAATAAAAGGGCATGAAATCTCAGCAGAATGGAGAGGCACTGTGCAGACTAGCTACTTTCAGCATCACATATATCCACCTTATTCCTCCAGATACTGTACCTTTCCACCACTTGCTTGTGGACTTCCTTCCAGTTCTCACTGTCTTTGTCAGTTCCCATGGCAGGATTCAGCTCCTGGAGAGAAACGCCTGCCACATTAACTCCGCTCCAAACAGCCACTGTAAGAGAGAGGACATAAGTTTCTATAGCTCTTGGCAACACCTCCTCCACTTCTAAGGTAACTAGAAACAAAAGTAGTAGCCGCTAGAACCACAGTAATGTTTGAGGCAGATTTTAAGTTTTCCTTTAACTGCAGATAATTCTGAGAAATCTGGGTTTCAAATACGAGACTGTTCTAGTACTGACACTTTAACAAGTCAATCGCAACACATGAACAACAGAACTTTCAGTCCTTGGAAGGGGCAGACAGCTCAAATTCTAGCAAAAAGGCACATCTTCGCTGTTCAGCTTTTTAAAACTAATTTTACTCAGAAACTGCAGCAAGTACGTATCTCCTGTCCTACTAATCAGGATCAGCATTAGCCTTCAAGAATTCCACTCATTTCACTGAATAACAGGGTAGCAATATGCAAACTTAGAATATCAACAGAGGAATTCATACATCTCCCTTCATATTGGAAGCTTACAGGCAGATTCATTCTCTGTTCCTGTAAAGTAAGTATGAAGTTTTAGTTATTTCCAAGCAAAAGCAGCTACAACACTGAAGCAAAATGAGCTCTGTGTATGCTCGGCCAAGCTCTGCTTTCATTACAGCATAGGGCTGGCTTCAGTAAATACTGTTGTTTGTTAGACACTGTACTGAATTACGACAAATAAGCTGCTTTGACTTCACATGGTTTTAAAAACATCTTTTAAATAACAGAGAAGAGTCACAAAATAAGGTAAGGGATAATTGTCAGCCTGAATCTGGATTGCTAGCTTTTTCTACCACTTGCAACAAGCTCTGCCACTGACCTAACAAGAGCTAATATTGCTTTCAGAGGAGAACCGTGCTACAGATTATGTTATGATACTCCAAAAACTGAGGATAAACAGGAGTAGTAAGCTATAGCCTTTAAGACACAACTTCAGCCAACAAATTTGGCCTCTTCGGTTCAGGGTTTAATTATACAGCCACAATCACTTCTATTAAAAAAGTATAGCTAGATTTCCTGGACTTGTCTCAACTCTTATCTTCATAAAAATACATCTAAGTGCTAGTTACCCAAGCTCAGCTGCATTTGTTTTTTCCCCAGAGTTTCCAGTTAGGCCTCCACCTCTAACACTGCACAGCCCATTTCCAAGATGGTCAGAATTGCTCCTTACCGCTAGAATCACCATGTTCTCCCAAGATCCAGCCATGGCAGCTGGTTGGGTGGACGCCAAGTCTCTCAGCCATCAGATAGCGAAATCTAGCTGTGTCTAGATTGCAGCCACTTCCAATCACACGGTGTTTTGGCAGGCCACTCAGCTTCCATGTGACATAGGTTAATATATCCACTGAAAAGAAGAACATGCAGTGTAAATTAAGCTGTTCACATACGCCAAGAATGCTTCAACAATTACTTTGCTGTAGGCAATCAGTACTCATAACACAGTTGGGCTTATTGGTCACAGTATTTTAGGTCTGACTGCTTGAAATTTAGAACTCATCCCACTACTGGTCAGAAAACTGAGGAAGGTCTTGGGAGATTAGTATCCTACCGGCTAAAGTTGAAGGCACTTTTTTTGTCACAGCTAAACCCCTAAAGCATCCAGAATTGGGACTGAGCTCTTCATAGGGCTAAAACATTAAGTGGTTTCCTGAAATATTACCTTCCACTTCATCATCACAGTAAGAGGTAGAGCAATTGAAAATGAAACAGGTTTGAGATCTACATATTCTGTTTCTAATTGGTAACTACTTCAGGTTTGCTTCCTAGACTTGTACATTAAGCAGTTTCTGCACTAGTTATCTCTGCAGCATGAAAAGCCAGATGAGCTCTATGCTTTGGCTGCATGTGGCTCCAAAAAATACAGTTTTAGAAGAAACCCACCCAAGTTGGGGAAGAGAAAAAAGCATGTAAGCAGAGAACTTTAGTCCAATAGAACAGTAATAGAAACTTGCAATAATTAGAAATGGCTCCAAAACTCTCAAAAGCCAGCCAGTTCCCAGGGGGAAATATATTTGTGTCCTTAATCCGAAATGACATCATTTGCTCTGTTCTGGCACCAAAAGCATGTCATCTCCATACAGTTCACACCGTGCTGTTACAAATGGCAGCATGCTCATCAGGCACAGTTCCCCTACAGCTTCAGCTGAGGCAGTTTCTGTACAGACTACAGAGCACCTCCCTATCAAACAGCTACATTTGCTCTGGATGCTCTGGCTTTTGAGTCAGGTGCCAAGACATGCACTTAGGCTTTTTGAGTGCTGCTGTATGATCTCACTGTTTGCCTACAGTACGGCTTTCCACTCAGGACATGCTATGGACCATGCTAAGCTAGAGCCCAGACAGATCTGGGGCAGTTAAACACAGGAGGACATCAAGGTCACACACCAACATGCATTCAGAAGACCCCCCTGATGCTCTGGCACCCCAAAGTCCCTCCTACTGAATTCAAAATAAACTTCTATGTAAGACTAGTGGAAAAGATTCCACACGCTGAGAAAACAAAGCATTATAAAAATAGTTCTGAAAAAGCCACACACAACTCTCCTCCTGCAGCTGCTCTACTGGAAAGAAGTCTGTAGTTTGAATTCAGCCTTGGTAGAACAAGTTGACCTTTGCCTCAGATTTTTAGATAAGTATTTAAAATTGCCCTCAGTTATTGTATTCGCACAGTAGCTACTTGCTCAGTACACTAGTATTCAGTAGTACTAATTGTACACCAGCTAATTACTCAACCACCAGCTGAATTGCTAGCTTTACATGTACCGGTTTGACTCTGCCAAGTTATCTTTAAAAGCAGTGTCGCTTCATTGCCAGGGCTCTGTAACGGCTTCAGATACTGAATCAAGCAGAGACGGCCCTACACAGACATCCTACAAAGCGTATCGGAATATTTACAGTCTGCTTTAGACATCCAAACATCCAAGCTGTCCCAGTGCAATGAAATGCTCGCAAGCAAGCACACAAACGTGTAATCAGCTATAACCAGGTATTTTCCAGTCTAAATGAAATATGTAGTACAGTTAGCCTTTCCTCCCCACCATAGGCCTCAGCATGCAAATTCTTTTTTGCTGAAAATATAGCCAAGATAAGGTCTTAATCCTGAAAAATGGCCATATCATATCTAGACACAAAAGAAAGTTATGATTTACAAACAATTTAAAATGCAAAATGGATGTGTCCTTTAGATATAAAAAACTTCACCTACTGCTTAAGCCAAAGTATGTAAAGAACTGAAATACTTACCGTGAGGCACGCTTTTAAAATATGGACATCACAAGAAGTTCTGAATAAAGAGAGCATCAGAAAGTAAAGAGTATTTGTTTGTAATCTGCTGTTAGCAACTACATGGCAGAGGTCCACACAAAGCTTTTAATTTTCAACATTCAATTTGCAGTAGGGAAGATTGATTAAATAAAAAACCTAGTTCTCTGACAAACAGAATTTGTAAATGTTCTAGGAAAAGATTGCCTTACCTGGGTTGGAAACCACCAGGATGATGCAGTTGGGGCTGTATTTGACTATCTGAGGAATGATGAACTTGAAGACATTCACATTCCTCTGAACCAGGTTGAGACGACTCTCTCCCTCTTGCTGACGAACTCCTGCAGTTACTACCACAATCTTGGAGTTGGCAGTGACAGCATAGTCTACAACAGAGCACAGGAAGAAAATACAGAACGTGTTAATAGACTTATAGCTAATTTCAATAGCATAGTGTTCATTGAGATATTATGAGTAGCTTCCCCACTGTGCACACATTCAAACCCAAAAACCACAAGACATCAGTATTAAAGCCAGCAGCACCTCTTATGCTGTCCTGATATATCAATATGTGAGCCTTGAGAGTACGTTCAATCCCTCTGAATCCCATTTCCACTACCCAAATAACAATACTGCTTCTTCTACAAAGAGGTACTAGTTCCATTAAAATCAGTTTTACTCAACAAGTCCAAAACTGTAGAGGAGCCATTAGAGATGAAAGAGAAAGCCCAGATTAAGAGCCACTCCCATTGTTATGGTGCTCTTCTGAAATCTCACCCCAATACATTAACTTGTGGATGCCAAATCCTTTGAGTTCTTTCAGATTACACAATTAATACTCCACTATTAAGCAAACTCACAAAATATCATTATTAAAGAAACTGAGGTTCACCTTTGTCTGCTATAATCTTGTGAGTATGAAGGAACAAGCTCCCATGCTGTAGATCCATCATTTCTCCTTTTAGTTTATCTTCCAAAACATCAACCAGAGCAAGCTCATCACAAAGACTCTGAAAACAAGAAAATTTGAAGGAGTCAGCAAAGCAGTTGACTTGCACTTTAAAGTTACCCCTGAGCTGAGCTATATTCCATTTTAAAGTAACATGTTATACATCTGAAAGCATCTCTTCCCCAAAGGTAAATCAGTAAGACAGCACTATCTTGGTGTTCTGATGTATCTCACAGAAACAAAAATCAGAGGCTACTACAAGACAGGTCCATGAAACTCGCTCAGAATTTCCAAGAAAAGCTATTATTTGTGGGGCATTTGAGTGCACAGCTAACCCTTTGCTAGTAAGGCACTTCATGATTTAGTTAATATCCAAGTAAAAATGTTGCATCTTTCACAGTCATAACCGAGCCTCTACACCTATCCAGCCTATTTTAAATATTTAAATACCTAATACAACGCACCACATAATTATTTAATAAGTATTCTCTTATAACACTCCTTCAACCAATTTCATTTCACAAAAAACAGAATGGGAACAGATTTATTTTCTTCAATACTAAAAACAGTATCAAGAGAAAAACAGATTCTTTACCTAACTTTTCTCTATTAAAGCTACTATGCTGTATTTACTTTGCAGAACAGAAGTAGCCACATATGTCTGTTGTCCAGACAGGTTAAATTGGGAGATAACGTCATATAGTCTCAGAACAGGAAAACAGCAAAATATGGGGGTGGAGGAAAAAGGCATGCTGCTATAACACAAAGTTCTACTGCCTTCTAACAGAACTGTTTACTACGCCTGTAAATTCTACTGAACTTAAAAGCTTACTATTCAATAAATTATACTGAGATTCAAATTAGTATTTCCCTCTATTTCCCTAGGTACCTATACCCCATTTGAGAGTAAAGCCATTTTGTGCTATTGAAAAAACTACTGCAAGCAAGCTTCTTTGTTTGCTTTTATATGAAAAGGTAGCATTCATTACCTCACAGGGAAATATAATTATTAGCATCAACTAAACTACTTTAAACATGCAGCAACACTATGCACTATTTTCCCTGTGGAAAAACATATTTAACAGCAGGCATATTTAAGTCTTTCATTTCATACTTCAAAATCATGTTTGAGTTTATTGATTTTCTGCACTGTTTCCTTTCACAACTGATTTGATCAACTGCTGAAGGAAAACCCTAGAATCTGTACCTGCACTTCCTCTGTTCTCAAAATAGCCTACAGGATAAAATTCAAGTCTCAGTTATTTAAACATTATGATAAAGTATCTTCATTTGAAGGCGCTAATGTTAAACTAAGAAACTGGTGTAATCAGAATTTGAAAAATATTGTACATGTGCAATCATGGATAAATTTATACACACAGTCTAACAATATGCGTCTAGACCTTGCAACCAATATTCACCAGACTCCGTAGGTTCAAGAAGCCAGCTCTCACTGAAACAGAGGAGTGCCTGGAGTAACTCCAGTGACTAATCTCATGAGTTTGCATCAGTGTTGCCTAGAGAAGTATTCAGCTCGTTATTAGCATGTACAGGAATGAAGTCTTCACAATCACCAAATGCAGCTTAAAATATTCTCATTGAGAACAGCTGACTTGTGACTGTGGAGATGTTTCCATTTCTAACACAGTATGGCAACATCAGTGACTTGTTTCTAACTGAGAGGGAGCTAAAAATAACTAACATGGAAGTTTTAGTGCCATTCAAATGTATATTAAATACAACACCAGTACACTGAAATAGTATTAGCACACTGTTTAATTTTATAAACTCCAAAGCCATCTAAAACTCAACTGCATCTACATACTAAAATATAGGAAATTAAGTACAAAATTTTAACGAAAAGACATCTTGGGGAGCCAACCATCCTCTACAAGTAAAAGCCACATCTAATTCAGTGACAAGAATCAGATGTTTTGTCATAAAAATGTTTTATACTGCAGCTTATACTTGTGAGAGAGACTAAGAGAAAGCAGAAGCCTGGCTGAAATAAACTTCATTCTATAATCCAAGCCTGAAAATTTTAAAACCAGTTTTCACTCTGGGTTTAGTGCATATAGCTCATTAACAGTAAAACTTTGTGCCTAGATGTCTGAAAGCACAATTTGATCCTGCTTAGAGCAGAGTATTAAACGCAGATGAATGCTGGACTGTAATGAAGTTCACCGTAACTTCACCAGACACCCTCACTGCCAACCTTACAGGTTACAGTACTCCTTCAAACACAAGCGAGTTCAGACTACAACAGGCAGATATTCACTTACAAAATATAAACTGTCAATGTTTTTTCATTGAATTTCTCCTTTAGTTATACCTTTTTAAAACTATTTTTTACTTTCACATCAGTACTTAGTTTTACTGTGGCTTTTTTTTTTTACTGTCAGTTTTTCTTGCTCACAAGGTTCACGAATATCAGCAAGTGAAAACCCTTTAAAAAAAAATCTGAGTATTAAAACTATAGTACTTTAAAACATGCATTCTTAAGGTGATAGGCAGAAGATGTACCATCTCCAAATAAAATACAGCTGGTTTAGCAGTACATGCAAGATTTTTTGATCTCACTGTGAGCTACTTGATTTAAGATCTGCCCCTGCAAGCAGGTAAAGCATATCTGCTTATGCTTTCTTTTAAAAAAGATCCACAGCTCCCATCTGTCTTTTTCTTTAAAAAAAAAAAACTAAACCAAACAACCTAAATCAAAAAACCCACCCACAAAAAAAACCCATCAGAAGAATCAAGTTTTACTCATTCACAAGTGTTCTCTAAAAACAAAGGGCAAAGTACAAGTGCTCCTTATTTCATAATAAGCCTTTGCTTAGAGACTGCAACATGAGATTTGCCTCAAAAAGCACAGAAACCAGTAACGGTTAATGTGACATTTCCTTCTAAATCTAGTCCGCCATTCTTACTTTTTGGAAAACTAGCTAAAAACCTCCCTGGAAACAATAAAGTCATATAACCAAGTAACAAGGGCTTAAGAGAAATAAAGCCTACTGAATGGGACAGTAGTATTTTCAGTTATTGCAGCACATATGCATTAAAAGCATAAAAATCAGACATGCATAGGTCCTGATTCCTATCCAAAGCTTAACACCAATTTCTGCGTTCTTTGTCCAGCGAAGCTCTCCCACCAAGCCAACTCACACTTTATTGTGTAAGAATAAGAAAATTTAAAAAAGAAAATTTCGGCCAGGGCTTCAGAGGCACTGCTTACCACATTTTCCCAGCAGCATGCAAAATAACTCTGCCTAACAAGAGATTTATCGCTAAGCACAGACAGAAAGGTGAGAGAACAAGGAGAGACTGAACGGGGAGGTCAGCCTTGCATGACCGGTGTAGGTCACTGCTGGCTTACACAAACTGCAAGTGATTCATTTACGCATTCCCACCGTTAGCGCGTTCCTGTTCTAACCTACCAGATTTCCCACCATTTGCTAAGACAAACAGGCTGTTCGTAGTGAAATTTGCTAAGACAAACAAGAACGTTACAGCAGCGGGAACCTGAACGCCACGTCCTTGAGCCGTACCTTTCCCAGGATGCTGATAGCACAGGCCATCCCAACCTGTCCAACCCCCACAACAGTTATCTTGTTGCTAGGGTCCGTGGCTCCTGCAGCAATGGGGGTCATCAGCTTCTCCTTGAGAGTAGCCATGGTGTTCTGCAAAGAGACAGAGAGATCTGGTTCAGAGTGAGCCAGAGGGAACCGGAACACGCTCTCTGAATTGAAGAGGTCATCCGCTGCAGACAGAAGCTTGCCGATGGAAGCGATGCGAGTCGCTGCTGACGTAAGGCAGCGCACGGGCACACTGCCCTTGCTCGCAGGGCTCCTTCCACCCCACGAGTTACGGGCCCACGCAGGGCTCCGGCTCCCGGCCCTCCCTGCACTCACTGGTGCCCAGCGAGGGGCTGAAGGGGGCAGAGGCTATCTTGGCAGCACCTAACAGAACATCCTTCTGTTCGCAGAGTTCCCAGGGCCTCCCCGCAGAAGGAAAAGAGATCTTTTGCGCTAACGGCTCTTTGGCGTTCAGCTCCCTCCGAGGTGTCCATCAGGCCTGTGGGGCTCGTAATAAAACCAGGAACCAGATTGGGAGCAGTGAGCCTGCTGGGATTCCCTCAGCCCGTCTCCAGGCGGCCCCGCGGCTCCCTTCGCTCACCGCCCGCAGCCCTGCACAGTGCCCCCGCACACCCCCCGCCACGCCGGGCGTAC
>VWZZ01007119.1:4234-76099 GCA_013399095.1 Psophia crepitans
TAAGGAAGTGATTGTCCCCCTGTACTCGACTCTGGTGAGGCTGCACCTTGAGTACTGTGTCCAGTTTTTGGCCCCTCACTACAAGAAGGACATGAAGCTGCTGGAGCATGTCCAGATGAGGGTAACAAAACTGGTGAAGGTTCTGGAAAACAAGTCTTATGAGGAGCGGCTGAGGGAACTGGGGTTGGTCTGAAGAAGAGGAGACTGAGGGGAGACCCGATCGCTCTCTACAACTTCCTGAAAGGAAGTTGTAGTGAGGAGGGTGTCAGTCTCTTCTCCCAAGTAACAAGCAATAGGACAAGAGGGAATGGCCCCAAGTTGCATCAGGGGAGATTTAGGTAGGATATTAGGAAAAACTTCTTCACGGAAAGAGTAGTGAGGTATTGGAACGGACTGCCCAGAGAGGTGGTTGAATCGCTGTCCCTGGAGACGTTCAAAAAACATGTAGATGTGGCACTGCAGGACATGATCTAGTAGGCACGCTGGTGTTAGGATGATGGTTGGACTTGATGATCTCAGAGGTCCTTTCCAACATTAGTGAGTCTATGATTCTATGATGTCAGTCTAGCTGCTTAAAGGGTAGACTAAAAAAAAAGTCTCCAAGCCATGATGAAAATAAGGGCTGCATAACACGAACAAAGATAGTGATAGAAATCCAGTTTAGGAGCTCTACACTGCAGTAAATATCAGTTTAAACCTTGGGACTCTACTATGTCTCAGTAGACAGTTTCCTACAGCACCTTTTCTTAGTAACTCCATGACCAAAATTAAGATAATATACAAAGCAATTTTTAAATACTTATAACCAAACTATGACCAACACTAATATCTTACTTTATTTAGAGAGGTTTGATTAGTTATTTATGTGTTTAGTAGGTCTTTGGTGAATATTAGCAACACTGTTAGAGATTAAATCCCTTATGTGGACAAGGCTGAGTTCCTTGCTTAAAGGATTGGTAGACTTTGGCTTGCCACCTTAATACTTAATGACCTAGGATATTTTTCTTCCGTTCCTTAAAACCTTTATAGGTTTTGCATCCCACATTTAGTAGGCAGCTGTGCACAAAAACCTAAATGAAACAGCTGTTTCATTATATCAGTTACTTCCCATTGCGAAATATATTGTGCTCTTTACTAAGCCAGACAATTTTGTGGTTACCTCATTTTCATATATCAATATCTGTTTCTATACATTGATATGTTAATCCTTTTGCCAGAAACTACTGTTATTACTATAATATATTTTTGAAGGGTTTCTTTGTGGTGTTTCATGGGTTTTGGGTTTTTTTTGTTTTTTTTTTCTTGTGTGTGTAGTTCCCCCCTCCCTCCACCTTTAGATTTTGTAGGTAAAGTTGCTAAAATTCATGGTCATACACTACTTTTGTTTTTCCCATTAAAGTAGCACCTAATGGTAGCATATTCTGTAGCTTTTTTTTAAAAAAAAGACATCTTTGACTAATTAAAATATCAATGCTATTTTAGAGGTCCCATTTTCTTTCCCCCAGAACATGAAACTAAATCACCAAAGCCAATTATCAAAGCTGTAATTTGCTAAGGCATCTTTTATTTTTTTTTTTTTTTCCCATGCAGCTGAGTCCAAGCACCTGGAAAAGCTTTGCTGTCTTCAGGACTCTGCCTATTGTCATGTACTGCAGTACCTTGGCTTTGTGAGTTTGCATGTGCAATGTTTTGAGAGTTCTGGCAAACATTCACTGAACTGGTAGTTTTGAGAGGTCAACAGTTATAGTTAGTTTTAAAAACCATGATGCCAGTTTCCTGGCAAGACTAGATTATTCAGGGTTGGGGGAAAACAAGCAATTTCAGAAAAATTTTTTTAATCTGTGCTTTTCCTTTTATTTTTCCTTATATTTTAAAAGTGGGTTTCAAAATAAAAATTCAAGTAAAATTTATAATTTGTATTTCCATAAGACTTTTTCAAGACAGAAAAAAGTCCACCTTTCAGCTAGTTTTCTGAGACATCTTTTATCATAGAATCATAGGATGGTTTGGGTTGGAAGGGACCACAAGGATCATCTAGTTCCAACCCCCCTGCCACAGGCAGAGATACCATCCACCAGACCAGGTTGCCCAAAGCCCCATCCAACCTGGCTTTGAACACTTCCAGGGATGGGGCCTCCACAGCCTCTCTGGGCAACCTGTTCCAGTGCCTCACCACTCCCACAGTAAAGAATTTCTTTCTAATATCTAATCTAAATTTCCCCTCTTTTAGTTTAAACCCATTACCCCTTGTCCTATCACTCCCTGCCCTTGTAAACAGCCCTTCTCCATCTTTCATGTAGGCCCCCTTTAGGTACTGGTAGGCTGCACTTGTGCCCATGTGACTTAAGGTACCTGTTATATGCATCATCCTTGCTGCCAAGTAGTTTGGAAGAGGCTTTAGCACAGGTACTTGTACTGCTGGTATGCAAGTGATGCAATGAAGTCTGTTTTCATGGAATTTTGGGCTAAATTTTACTTCTTAGTAGCCAGAGAATCCTACTCACTTTTCTAATTCATTGACAAAAAGAATGTATACCATGGTAATGCAAGTAAATGAATTTACAAATTTATTTTTTTTTTAACATTACAAAGTCCTGTCAATTTTGCTTTTATTAGTTTAGTACATAAGTGGAGTATCCCACTCAAAAATATAAATTCAAAAGTATTTTTTTTCCTGCTTTAAAATATGCAGTCACTTGGATCCTGATCATTGAAACATCAAAGCCAACAACAGACTCTGCAATTCTAGGTATTGAATGCAAACAATGAAGAGTGAATATTCAAAGGAAGCTGAAAGTGTGCTTGGACAAGAATTTCAACCAGTGATAATTGCAATATAGACATCAAGGAATTGAGAAAGAGAGGTCCCGAAAATTTATCCCACATTTCAATTTATGTACACATGTTAAGTCTTGAGCATGAGATGTATGCAGTTAATTCCTGCCTTTTGCCCATTTATTGATGGAATTCTGTGCCATTTATTCACAAGTTACATGAATGTAGCGCCAGTAAATGAGTAGAGTTGTTCTTCTTCATGTCAGAGGCTGCAATGCAATCTCATGTACTGGAAAATAACGTGTCTGCAAAATCTGCCTTTGCTGTCTTGTGACCACCATTTGTAGTCTACACAATTTATGCTGAAGTTAAGGTTTATGTTCTAAAAATATGTGTCAATACTTTACAGTGGAAGACATGGTAAAGGTAAACTAAGACGGTTGTGAGGTGATTATGCAGGAAACAAGTAGCTGATTCATAATGGAAATGGTCTGAAGTTATTACTGATTTTTATATATCTGGAATAATTTGCTACAATTCTGTAAAATCAAATAAAATTTATGAATAACAGTGAAATGATATGCAGATGGTTGCAATTTTAGTTACACTGAAGTAAATGATATTTTGGTGAGAGAAGGGTTGTATTGTGTCTGAAACAAATATGAAACAATTATTTTATGTGTATGAATGCTTACCTTTATATTGTATGTGAAGATATTTCTGCCTTTGAGAATATAGAAAATATCTAAATGCATTATTTTTATCTACCGACTGAAATATTTCAAGCCACCATTTTTTGGATGATAGCAGTATTTATAAACCTCATTGGAAAGTATATTTTTTTTACCTTTAAAATGTAAAAGAATAAGCTATAAAACTTATTATATTTGGAATTGAGTTGGGTTTTTTCCACATCACACTTTTGCCCAATATTTAACAGGAAAACAATAGAAATAAGACTAAGATATTACAGTCATTTCAAAAGAATATATTTTGTAAAGCAAACTATCAGCATATTTTATGTTTTGATAATAAATAATTGCATTACTGTATGAGCTTGTAATTCTGGTAGAATAAGTACCTCACCAGAAGAATGTCTCTTAGGAAGAACTTATCCATAATTGAGTAGCATTATCTACTGACAAAGAATTAAGAAAGGTATCTAGCTCCTGTCATAGCTTTGGTAGATCATATATCTTTAATCTGATGGTTTTATTCTTTTCACTGTTTACTTCTGAAGATGCACACTGTAACATACAATGATACCTCTATTGGTAAAATAACAGAAGTTTCTGGAGAAAATAGCTTGACTTAATCCTTAAAAAAGGAACCATAATGATAAAATATTATATTCTATATTGTTATCTTCTTTCTTATTCCGAAGAAGAACCATTTTTTCTAGGTCATCTAAAAATACTTGACAAGCTGCTGTATTAAGAGTGCTGCAAGCTATGCTAATTAAAATTGTCTCATTTTTTGTGTCTGTCAGTTGGCAACAGTGGTCTCTCCCTATAATCTTGAAATTTGGGTTAGCCAGAATTCTGCTGTTTGTGAAAGACAGGTGTACTGAACCATCTAACATGAACTCTGCAAAGATATTTGAGGTCCTCTATACTCCACAATGTGGCTTCTGGCCACACTTTGCACTACATAAACTGCTCAAAATATTTTGTTTAACTAATTATGTTTAAAAAGATGCAGTTTCTTTTCTTGGCTGTTAACAATATCTGAGAATAATAATGGATGACAATGACTGCTCACCTACTGATTTTCAATAAAAATAAAACTGTCATTTGCAAAAATTTAAAACATTAAAGAAGAACAAATAATTTCCCAATTTACATATTTTATATATATTCAATCACTGAACATTTTCATCTTGGATATATTGGCAAATGTCGAGATAATTTTCTTCCTGTTGCATAATAAATAGTTTTAAATTTATGGTACATTTCTGAGATAAGATATAAAAGGTTTTAAATTATTTATCTCGTTTTGTTCACAGACCATTTAAAACACCAAAATGTTTATCTTTCCTTTGAAAACATCATGCAATGTGGCACAGATATTTAACAACAGAATCTCCTGAAGTGTGATCTGTGCCTCTAAACATTATGAAGTTGTACTTTTTCTCCCATGTGGAGTTTCTCATGCTATCAGTGCTGAATAGCATAAACAGGTAGATAAAACCCACAACACTTGACATTCCAGCTATAAAAAGGTAATATTAAATGCCTGCTGGCATGCAAAATACCATTTTAAAGAAAACTGAATGAAATATCGCAGTCGTTACTATTTCTTAATAAAACCCCAAGATGTTTCCTTTAAACTGTTTTCCATTGCTAGAGCTCACAAGAGGAAAATACGCGTAAAACTACTGTCCTTGAAGAGATGCTGCTGACAATTGTTGCATAATATCAGACTAATTTTTCTGAACTTATTATTTTTCTTCTGTAATTGGATTTTCTTGCTCATCAGATCCTCATTTCCATGAGTAAACATTCATCAGATTAACACAGTAGTAAAAAGTGAAGGTAAAGAATATATCATAGAGTGAACATGAGGGAACCAAGTTATGATTTCAAAGAAATGGAATCCAGTCATTTTCTAATCCTGCAGTGATTGACCTAGCAGTCTTACGATAGTGTTTTTATTGTATGGTGTGTGCATACTAATGTTTGTATACGAAGAACAGAGAATTTTCTCATAAGGCTACTGAGGCTACATAAAGCTCTTAGACTCTTAAACTATCAGCTCGCACTCATCGATGATTTTCCCTTCATGGTTATCCTGAAAAAAGAAAATATAATGTCTCTGATTTGAAAGAACTTGCCCTTCTTTCTGTGTTCTGCTACTAAAACACAAGTAAAGCTTGCTTAGTGGAAAAAAAAGTAATAAATATAATTGTATTACTATTTAAAAGAATAGATGGATAGTCATTTTGAGTCATGATGGTTTCAGTTCAATAGCACAGTTAAGTAATGACTTGCCTTAAACAAGTGTAGTCCAACAGAACTATGACTCTGTTTAAAGCCAGAAACAGATTTAAAGGCAAGTTTAATTATATATATAAAGTCAAATATTAAATATGTTCTTTTATAGACAAGATAAATTCAGCTATTAAATTCCAAAAGACAATGAGTAATTTTTGTTCATTTTATATTTCTTTGTCCTGATAACAGTACGGAAATATTCTCTGGTTTAGGAAGGAAAAAATGCTATGGAAATGAAATAAGAACACCGAAAGGTAGAGGCTGAATTTAAGAAGGAAGGCTTGAATAAATATGAATAACATATTATCCTAAGTTACTGGGGCTTTCTTTCCACAACCTTAATAACACCAATAATAAAGACTGGCTCCCATTTTGCAAGTCAGCTCCCAATTATAATCTCAGAATAACTGGAGATAATTTCAGAAGAAAGGGAGAAAACAACATAAATCTCCTAACATCTTTATTTATTTAATGATAATTTTTTTCTATATTCGCTGCCTAAGACTGATGCCCAGTGCATAAACAAAAAATTAATTTTGTAAATAATACAAAGTTTCCTATAAACTTCGCAGAACTAACTATTCACCAGAACTAACTCCAGTGGCAGGAGTTTCAGCTAATTGGGCTATGCTAATAGAATGCATATGCACATTTCCAGAAGCTCAGCTGGTGGGCAATAGCTTGTTAAACCACCAGCACTCAATTACTTTTGTCCATGTTGGAGCTCTAGATATAAACCCACTAATTTCTGAATCTGAGGCATAGGATTCTAGTGTCTTCTTGCTTCTCCTGCCACTTCACCCCTACAATTTTAAACCATAACTCTAGATGACTAGAGCCACAAAGAATTTGTTTAAAGTATAAGGCTGGACAGAAAGAGAATATAAAGAATATAAAGCAACAAGCAACCAGAAGATACTTCATTTTTTAAAATGAGGTGCTGGACAAAGCATCTTCAGTCCCTGAGTAACAGAGAACTGCTAGTTGCTATTGCTGAAATTAAAAGCAAGGTCTAGACGCTTCAGTCAGAAAGGTCCAGTTAAGGGTAGATTTCCAGTTGCAGCAACCTAGAATATGTCCACTGTTCTACTAAAACTCTGTGTCTGGCTCACTGAGGAGAATATTGGCCAGATTGGAAGATTAATAATGCCTACAAACAAGTTAAGATAGAAGTTTACCATTAAATGAGCTTAAGCTAACGAACACTGATGACATGTTTTGGTTCCTTTTCAAAGCAAGAGTTCAGAGTAGTTATTTGCTGTAAGTCAGTAGTAAATAAAGGCTAGTGATCAAGACACATCAAATTTTGAAGAATTCAGGGCTACTAGAAGAAACAGAGAAAGGTTGCAAGCTTTCGGTATTGGGTACGGGACAAAATAGACTTAAGGTGGAAGTCTATATATTGCAATGTGAGTAATACAGTATATATTTTTTAAACCAGATGAATTAAGCTTTGATGTAATGGGGACATTCCCTTACAAAAACTAATTCTATGTACTCAAATGTTTGGGACAATAAAATATAATTAATTATCAGTCAACATACAGGAATGACAGGCAGCCATGCAGTTCTTATCAATTATTTATTTGTTTATGCATCATACTACAGCATACTTTATAAGACCCAAGCTGGAGATCTGTTTTAGGAATGTCCACAGAGTATGTCACTACCCTACCATGTGCTTGTGATGCTACGGTGTGTCTGTCTGGTTGTCAGCTTCTCACAGTGCTCTTAATAGCTAAGAGAGACCTCTAAAAGGGGGAAAGAAGGCAGGAACAAAATGTGTAAATGTGCATTTTGAAAACACATCTTGAAATTCTTCAGTTTAGTGGGAAGTAATTTTGGATTATTAATCAAGGGTTTGTACACATTTACTTGTACTTAGTTTACTCAAATTTTCTGTCATGTAGCATGAAAATGATAGTGATTTTATACTTCAATGAAAGAAGAGTTTCTAAAGAGCAAAACATCATTTACGCTTTCATAGAAGAAGTTTGAACCCCAGATGAAAGTAATTGTGTCTGCCTTAAGAAGCCAGAACACAGTGTCAGAAAATTTCTCTTGTGACCAATCAAATACAATACCTGTGGACTTCTGGAAACCAGTGTGGATCCAAAATTAACATTACATAAGATTCCTAAAATGAGGACAACAATTTTGAAGCAAAAGTCTTTAAGTGATGCAGCACATACTGTTGTAGAGTTTGTAGGAATGAAGAAAAGTATCATCTCAGATATTGTAGGAGGACAAGTTTCTCAGGCTTCACAGAAAGAGGCCATGGCTCTTCATTTTTTCTTGTATATTTCTGAGTTTGAAAAATAATGGCAGTCCCAAATCTGAGCTAAATTCTCTGTTACAGAAGAAAATAATCAACTGTATCATCACTGACTTCTTGAGGATTTGTGCTCAGTGAGTATTACAGTCTGAGCAAGCCTATGTTGCTGAAATCAGAATATCAGCAATACTTGAGGCAAAGTTTTTCCCTACAGAAAAAAAACCAGATAGTAGTATCCTTAGATAGATAGGCTTCCATCTTCCCTAGGATTTGAAAAGTGGCTTTCTGCAGGATAGTGAAAATAGTAGGTTGCTCAGGATGGAGATAAGGAGGAGCCAGACTTGCTACAAAGACCTTCTGGCATCATTAACCCAGTGTAAAGTGGATGTCTCTTAAAATATACCTGCTTAGGACACAGAGAAAAAAAGTGAAAACATTACTCATGCTATACTCATTATATGCAGAGAAAGGCACTGCCATAGGGAAAAAAAACAGTTAAAAACCCAAGATACGAAGATGCCACATAGTCAGAACTGACCCAAACTTTCCCTATCTGCTTCTTAAAATGTGAATGAAAAGGATAATGTCCAAAATAAATATGTTAAAGAGAAAATAAAACAAGTATAAGACAGACATACAGACTTGAACGAAAGGAGACATTTACTGAAGGGAAAGTCCCAAAATTTTTATAAAATAGCTTTATACAGCCAAGCAGCTTTTCAAATACTTTATTTAGATTAAAAATGTACGTTTTCCAGTCTGTGCATTCTCTCCACAGGCTATCTGCTCACACAATACAACAATTCATCATACAATAGTCTGATGAACATACATCACCTCAATGAGAATGAGAAAACATGAAGAATACTAATTCCAAAATTGGTAGAACAACAGGCTGTGAAAAAGAAGTAGTTATCAGAAATCAGTGACAGAAGTTGGTCAGTCCTGCTCCAGAAGTCACACTTCATTGCCTTGAAAATGTCAAAGATTTATTGAAAGAAATATTAACTATAATGTGAAACATATGGGAAACACATAAAATTCTACCTATTTCCTTCACGTAATATAAAAGTCTCTTGAAAATTAATATTTGGAAATATGCTACTGCGGAAGATAAAGATCTATATAACATTAATCTACTTGTATTTAATGTTTTCATGTCATGCTAGATACATTTTCTTTCTTTACTACTACAGATATTATTCTGTGTTCTAATAAAAAGTTCCTGGCTAATCTGCATTACCTCTTTTTTAAAAACAAAGCCAAGCCACTTAAAGTTTTGGCAAATTTCCAATTATTCACTTTTAATTTACGACTGCTCTAACTGAAGTGCTGCTCTGGTGACCAGTGAATGCATTTTCAATGCCTCATAGAAATTAACTGTTCTTTTCTTTAATTATGGAGTCTGAAAATTTTAATCTCAGTCCATATGGAATATTTTTATTAGTTATTAAAATAGTGAAATACTTAAACTTATAGAAATTATTAACAACTTATTAAACATTTATACAAGAAATGCCTTAGTGTTCAAAAAATATCCACATATAATGTATTGACAGGAAACAGTTTAGTTAGCAACAATAAGACAAGCTTATAAAAAGTTGAAAAGAAACTTTAATGTACAACTACCTTTTTTAAGTGTTCAGAAACACCAGTCATTTATTAATCACTGTAAGAACATAAAAATGCTATACTATTTCCAGCAGTGGCCAGAATTAGATATCTAGGAAAGGTTATTTAAAAAAATAGAAGAGGCATATAACAATGCATCTTCAGAATATTCTCCTAATTTCCACTACTTTGTAGTCAGGAACTTGCTGAAACAGAGATCATAGCATAACTATGATGAATAGCCATTTATATTCACAGAATCACAGGATCACAGGGGTTGGAAGGGACCTCGAAAGATCATCTAGTCCAACCCCCCCTGCCAAGGCAAGACCACCTAGAGCACATCACTCAGGAACGTGTCCAGTCGGGTTTTCAATGTCTCCAGACAAGGAGGCTCCACAACCTCTCTGGGCAGCCTGTTGCAGTGCTCTGTCACCCTCACGGTGAAAAAGTTTTTCCTTACTTTAACCCGGAACCTCCTATGCTCCCATTTGCACCCATTGCCCCTTGTCCTATCGCTTAGTGAGGCCGAGAAGAGCCTGGCTCCATCTTCCCGACACTCACCCTTAACATATTGCTAAACACTGATGAGGTCACCCCTCATCCTCCTCTTCTCCAAGCTAAAGAGACCCAGCTCTCTCAGCCTTTCCTCATAAGGGAGATGTTCCACTCCTTTCCTTAAAGTTTAAGTAACTGACACCTAAAAACTTATCTGAAACTTCTGAACTCTAATTTTTGGAAAAAAATAAAAACCAATCAACCAAACAAAAATAATAATATAAAAACCCCACAAACAACCAAACTGTTTTGAGCAAGTTTTCTTGAAGTCAATTCTTTTGTCTGCCATAACTGAATTCAGTCTTTCAGTGTTTTACTTCTGTAGAGATGACTTTCTGTTAAAACTAAATCTTTATAAAGAATAAATGTTCCTAATGCATTTCAAGTGTTAAAGGTTGTGAACTCATACAGGAAAATCCAGAAGACCTAACCTTAAGTCTTGGGAGGTAAGTGAAGATGGAGTTGATCTGAAAGTGCTGCTAGAGAATAGATAAAGAAAATCAAGTTCTGGCAAAGAGATAGAGCAATCATCCTTCAGAGGTAAATGGCAAAAGAAAAAGAAGTAATGGGGGAGAAGGGAAAAACTTCATAGAGATGCAGATTAGAAGAAATGTTTTCCTCAGAAAGAGAAGAAAAAGAAAACATGGGATGCTTCATAATGGCCAGCCTGGAAAAATTCTGTGCTTGCTGATCAACTCAGAAGTAGGGAGTGTTCTTTCTCTGAAGCAGGAAACAATGCAGGCTGTAGCTGTGCCATGTTTATCTATGTTAGAGGTCTCATAGAAACTGATTCTCTTGACATCTGCAGTAGCATATTATCCATTAGAAGTAGTGATGATACAATTCAATCTTTACTGATCAGTACGAAGTATCTGCAGGAATTTTTGTAATTTAATTTCTTACAAAAGTAAGGGTTCATGACCCTATAAATATTCAGACTTATAGTACCATCAGAAAAACTCATAGTGATTTCTGGGAAAAGAAAATACTTGCATTAGCAAGTAGAAATGAAGAATGGCAGTGGTAACTTGAGGGCTTGAGGAACAGATCAGTCTTACATGGTTCATAATAGTGACTTTTAAGGAATTTTTTCCAAGGAGCACTGGATACATCAAGAAAAGATTTACAGTGTAGTTTACATGCTGACTCAAAAGCTAACAAACCATGAAGTGACAGAAGTCAGTGTGTTGTAAAACACCTATTTTCACCAGCTTGTTTACATGTATAAAAAAATGTTTGTGTATGTAAACTGTCACAAAAGTTAATCCATTGTTACATTAATTGATCAACCTTGTATGTATATGTACATAAGCATCTAAAAGTCCATTTCATTTTTTGAGATTGGTATAAGTTATGTGAGCCCTGGATATTTAGTGATGACTCAAGTAACAATTTCTAAAAAAGAAGAGTCTACTGACAAGTTAAATCTTCATAGATACTGTAGGAAAACCTGCAGTAACAGATTTCAGAAACCAAAGGTCTTTTGTTGTGGGCACTAAAAGACTTCTGTGACAGAATTAGTTGAAAATGGTCCTTTTAGGTTTGTCTGGGTAATTGGAAGTTTTTACCCTGTCAGGCTATTTTTTAGCACAAGTGGTCAAGCCAGGAAAAAATAAGGGCTCAAGACTGGTGTCATTTACTCTCTTTCTCAGCTTTACCCTCCAAAATTAAGATCAACTGTGCTACAGAGAATTACTCACTGAGGGAAAAATGAGAATCTTGGCTATGTGGTACTGTAAGTCTCCTCTGGAATGGGCCACTGTCCCCTTTAGGTAGCCTTAACATCCCTTCAAGCTTTGAGTTGTGGGGTTTTTTTTTTAGTTATAGAAGATACTTATTTCCTTAGCTTATACAGAAGCTTGACCTTAATATTCTTTATATAACAATTGGTTTGTGGTAGTATTGTACATGAGTGGGTCTTTTTTATTTTTTAAAATGTTATTTATTCTCAGGAGAAAGAAGAACTAAAAAGTTTGTAGACCGAAACTGGAAAGCCTAATTTTCTTTCCCCAAAAAAGATTGGAAAATCTTTGTGTGCTTTGACACAGAAATTGAGAGGAATTTCACTTGAAAAAGTCATTATTGAATCTATCTGCTCTTATGTAAGTACACTGACATGATTATAGTTAAGTTCCCATGTTTAATGTGAGCTTGCTACAGGAATTTCTGAAGCATTATTTCATGCTATCAGAGAATGGGACATGATCTGAAAAGCAGTGATATATACAAAGATTTTGGTTACAACTTCAGTATTTTTTTCCTCTCTTTCTCATATAGTTATTTCTTAACAGTTATTTTGGTAAATCTCAAATGCCCTATGAGTATAAATCCTATGTATACTGCATTAGTCTATATGGACACAAGTTGCACAAGATTAAAAATTAGCCTTGTAACTAAAAGCCTTGGTCATCTAGCTGCTAAGGAATCTAGTGACTCTCAGGCAATGGGTATTGTCTCTATTAGGCTTCATATTGATTTCTTATTCCACAGAGCTTTTTGAACTACCTTGGGAGTGGTTAAAAGATTCCTGAAGTGAAAGGGTAGCCTTTTCAAGTACAAAAGCAAACCTAGATAAACCTCTTGCTACAAGTTACGAATTATCTTAAAATCTTTATAAAATCAGTCATTATACAGTAAGAATGTGGTTTAACATAAAGACTTACTTGGGTACATTTTATGTATGAAAACTCTGAAATTCACATCTAAAATGTAAATTCATTTCTCTTAATACCAACAATAACAGCAGTGGAGTTAATATAGAAATCATTAAAACAGAAATTGCTTTCTTCTAGCTTATTTTTCATCTTCTGAATTTAGTTTTAACAGTTTAAGGAAAGAAAATACACTTGAGTAAGAGTAAACAGTAGAAAGCTGCTTGATCTACACAGTCCTTGCCTTAATTATGAACATGAACCCAAGAACTATGTAGCAGAAAAGTAAAAGATTTTTTTCAGTCAAAACCCACTTACTGTTACTTGCTTAGATACCACAGTAATGAACTGCATTTAATTTAGGGAATAACAAAATATCTTTTTTTTAATCTATAAATATTGTTATCTGTTATCTTTCTCATGGAGATTACTTTATCTTTCATTTGAATGTTTCAGCTTTGTTTTTGTGGCAGGTGACTAGTATCTTTAGAACGTTACTGGAATCTCATTCTTTAGAATAGTTTCCTGAAACTTTGATATATATACTGATATTCAAGAAAAGAAATCAAACAAAACTGACATTAGTGGATGAATTTTGGAAAACAGAGCTTTTGCATTTAGAAAAGGCTAGTTTTTGCTGCATCTACTTAAAGGTGTGATAAGTGGTCAATACATGTATTTAACTGCAGCACATGAAGGAAACACTGGAAAAAATTTTGCCATTGACTCAGTGGTGTCTCTCTTGTGCATACAAGAAGTTCTTTACTAAATCGATGTACAAATCAAAGCCAGAACTTGACTAGGCTATGAATATTATTTTTATGAAAGCACAGATTTATACACTAATCTATTATTTGAATATGTAGGTAAGAAACAAATCTGCAAGCTTTATTTATTAATGATACAGAAGAATAATAGTTAAAATTTTAAAACAGTAGCAAAAAGAAACATACAGTACCTGTTTTATTTTTAGTTATATAAAATATGCTTTATTTTTCCATGGCCAGTGATAAGTATAGGATCAAAATTATGTTCAGGTTGCTACTGGTATTTTCCAAAGCAGTGTGAGTATAGTAAAGAAATTTAGTAGCCATCATCCAGTCAAAAGTAACATAATGTTGCTTTTGAGAACACAGATTTCATGCTAGAGTACTGAACAGGCAGTCAATACAATAATGAAAAATCTATAAATATTAAGATAACGTATTATTTGAAATTATGTTGTGTCCAGTTTCTAGTAGAATCAGCATAATAACTCATTAAGTACGTATGTAATGGAATTCGTCTATTCAGTGTAGATGTAGTATCTGATATATAAGTAAATAAGGTAAATAATCACATTTTTAAACAATTAATTTACTTTTGAACAATGCTAAAAGCCATTTAACGCTTGGCTTCTGTTAAGAGGCATGAAATATACTTACATATATTAAAACTACAAAAAAAGCACAATTCAGTTTATTTGAAATATAGCTAAACTAAAAAAACATAGTTCCCTTGTGCTTCCTCAGGAACAGGTTAGTCACTTATGTCATACAATAACATTTATTTATGCAAGTCTTTTTAATAAGCCTAAAACATTATGTTCTTTTATGCATTTGCTATAATAGCCCATAAAAATAAGACTCTAAAACTTTTCCCTTTTGCAAACACATCCATTTTTTTTAAAAAAAAAACAAATTACAGTTGGAATTTCACCTAGAAGTTATGCAATTTTTTCATGTTGCCTAAGTCACTTTTTAATTCTTACATACTGAAAATGGTCAAGAAATATGTTCCTGTGGTGTTATTTATGGGATTGAAAAGGTTTGCTGTCCAACATGTTTTTACAAAAGTTCTTTGTTTCCCAGGGAAGATGCTCAACTTCTCTCTATTTGTGGAAGTATAGTGGCATTTTCAGCTGGTGGGAGAAATAATCATACATAAAATATGTCTAAAATACTTTGAACATGAAAATCTCTAACAAAGAGCATAAAACATATTACACAAATCAGGGAGGCCTCCTTACAACAAGCTACTCATTACTTTTAGAATGAGCAGATAAAGGGTGGCAGGACTTACATGGCAAGTAGTGGGAAACTAGTCCTTTAGTGCATCTTATAAAACCTGGTTGAGAATGTTAAGTAGATTATTGGATGGTCCAACTCCTCTTCTTTATTAATGCAACATGTTATTTCTCATTTCCTCAAAGGCAATATATATCTCATAACTTCTAAAATTAAAATATTTAGTTGTATCTTTAAAACTTTCATTAAATTTCTTTGGACAGAAACAAAAAAAGTCTATTCTATTTATGATGCTTTCTACTCTAATAGTTAACAATGAGTTCCACACATTACTTTTTAAAAAGTAGGTATTTTATAACCTATATTTGTTTCCAATAAGTTTTTATGTACCTCCCTGCATGATAGCAAATGTCAATGTACATAAGCTTTATAGTATATTTACTGACAAGTATATGCCTCTTCTATCACAAATTCTAACAACTAAGAAATAATAATAATAATAACTTATTTTTCAGACTTTTTTTTCTAGTTATTGTTATTTGGGATACATTACATGGGTTTTTTTAAAGAATTAGGATGCAGTATAAAAATAAAATGAATTCTGATAAAACATCTCATTTGAAATGTTTAATGCTAAGGTAGTTAAACTGTCTCTGTGAGGTCAGATAAATAATACATTTGTTGCATTAGGAGGTTTATTACAATGTCTGTAGAGAAGCAAGGTTATAAAAACAATGAAGTAGAGACAAAACATGCTTCCATTTTTAACATTTAAGAAATTGGAACATGTTCACAAGTATTTTGGTTCCTAAATCTAGTTAGTATAATGATGGATAAATCTTAGTATTTCATCTACTCTAAAGAAATTAAGTCCAAGGTAATATTTTGACTGCAAATTTGCCTTCTGATCAAAATGTTCAAGCACATCCTAAATCAACTTTTATATTTTCACTATCAATTGTACTATTTTTGATGCAAGCAACTACAATTGTAGAATTTATGTATCTAAGTGTTTTGATTTACTGTTCATATATCTGCGTAAATAAAACTAAATATTTTAAGAAAACGTAAGCAGTAAGTATTAAAAATAAGAAATGACATTAAGTTAAATTTAGGAATTCAAAACATTGCATATGATAGTAGTGGAATGTCGTGTTCTCCAGGCTGTCCTTTACTTCAGAATAGCTATGACTAATTTTATAATGTATAACAACATAGTTTAAAAGAAAAATCTGTAGAATATTGAGCATATATAAGGTTTTCTTCTCATCAATAAGACCTGAGGAGCCCGAGGGCTGAATTCAGGTGCCCACATGTAGGCATTAGTGTCCTGTAAGAAAACCTGGGATATTAGATATCTACACTGTATTCATGGATAGGTCACAGACCTATTAACCCTTCTGGGTTGGCAGCTAGAAGCCAGTCAGGCAACTCAGGAAACATCTCAAAGTACACCAGAAGCGTACGTTTTGGCAACTGAAAAATTACATAACTCTGTTGGCTATAGGAGCAATCTGTTAAGGAGAAGGAAATAATAGATTGTGATACATAGCTTAGTCAAGTATATTCAGTGATGACTTTGTCATACCCAGTGTGTCTAGAAAGTGAGAAGGTTAAACTTTACACAGAAACATCCTATTTTGAGGCCATGTAAAGGTCTGGTAATATTGCTCTTGTACCTCAATTAATGTCTAGACTCCTTTGGATGGGGATTGTTTCTTCTTCCATACATTTGACTGTGTATTAGGCAATTGAATAAACTAAAGTCCTTGGAAGGATGCAATACTTGCCACAGAACTATGAAATCCTGTTGAACTTCTGGACACACAAAATCTCAAAACGCAGCAAACCTTTTTACAGTTTTTCTAGAACTAGATCCGTCAGCACTGATCCTGAAGTAGAAGGGTACACGGACAATGCAGACCAAAGTGATGCAAGAGGAGTAAATTAAATGCTGGAGGCATATTAGATAAAGGCACTCATTCGTCAGCATCTGACTTAACTAATTTGCATATATGAAGACCTGCACCATAGGGAAGAAGAGGATGTCTCTGTCTTTTGTCTTTCCTTGTATTAGTGGTCTAGAGGAGAAGACATTCTAAAGAATAAGAAATATGCCTTCTTTCTTTACTCCTTGTTAGAGAGAATGTTACCAGTTCAGCATAATTTTATAATACTTTGCTCCATTTTAGATGTGAGTAGAAAATTATAATTAAAAATATTCTCTGTATTCACTACTACCATTTAGTTTTTAAGAAAAAACTAATTTGTTAAGTAAAACATTTGAAAATTAAAAAAAAATTAACTGACATACAAAGAAATGTTTTCAGCAAAAACACTAACAGTACAATGTCTGGAAGCAAGGTCAGACTTCTCAGAAATATTAGAGAGCTCTGGGAGAAGACACAAAAGGTGAAGCTCAATTTGTGTTGAAACTGGCCAGCGTTGTGTCAGACAACAAGAAATGCTTTTTAAAATATCATGGAGTCATGGTATCATAGAAAGGTTTGGATTGGAAGGGATCTCAAAGGTCATCTAGTTTCAACCTCTCTGCCATGGGCAGGGACAAACTCCACTAGACCAGGTTGCCCAAAGCCTCATCTAACCTGGCCTTGAACATTTCCAGGGATGGGGCCTCCACAGCTTCTCTGGGCAACCTGTTCCAGTGCCTCACGACCCTCACAGAAAAGAATTTCTTCCTAAAGGCAATAGGAGATCCAAAAAAACAGTGGACTGATACTTGTTGAAGGTGATAATCTGACTAATAGGGAAGAAGAAAAAGCAGAGGCATTCTATGCTTTTTTTCACTCAGTCAGACCTTGGGCTACTCAGTCATCTGAGTTGGAGGATTGCAAGTGTGGGAACAATGACTTTCCATTTGTGGACACTGAAATTGTAAGAGACCAGCTGTATCAGCTGAATGTTCACAAGTCCATGCAACTTGATAGGATTCACCACAAAGAACTGAAGAGACTAGTGGATGTTACAGAAGGACCCCTCTTAATCATCTACCAAAGGTCATGGAAGTCTAGGGAGGTTGCCACTGACTGGAAGCTATCCAATGTTATTGCATTCTATAGGAAGCATGTGAAAGAAGACCCAGGAAACTACAGACCTGTTAGTCTAACCTAATTTCCTGGAAAAAAAAATGGAGAAGGCTTTATTGGGTACTACTGAAAGGTTTTTAAGGAATAATGCAATCATCAGGCACAGTCCACATGAATTCACAAAAGGAAAGCCCTGTTTAACTAATTTGATACCCTTCTACGATAAGATCACCTACCTCATGGAAGATGAAGGGAAGGTGGTGGATATTGTTTTTCTGAACTTGTATAAATTGTAAGCTGGAAAAGTTCACATCTGTGTGTTGAAGAAAAAATATTTGAAGTATCTACTCATGGAGGGGGAGTTGGTTTGGTTTTGCTGTTTTTTTTTTCCTAACATTTGATTAAAAGTTAAAAATATTCAAATTTTCATCTGTGGAAATAAAACTTTTGTTTTGGAACTATGACATTTTCTGTCACATTAATATAATACACAAACAAGTAAATAATAATTTCTGTTAAATTATGCAGCATATTTAATTCTTTAATAGAAGTTATCAAGCATATTTTTTACGCGGCAATAACTAAGATATAAACTATTGAACTCAGTGACTCCAGTAATATTTAATGTTAAACTTACATATAGCTAACTTTGGGAATATATAACATTTCTGTGTTATCTTATTTTTTAAATGATATTTTTGTATAAAAAAGGTATACAAAACACAAACACACAGTGGTAAATATAGGAAAAAACTGTTAAGGCTTACTTTAAACAAGATAATAAAGAATGTATACCTTTAATATTAGAAGAATATCAGTTGTTTAAAATTACCCATTTATTTAGACAGGCTAACAATTAATGTTTTCCATTGTATTTCCCCACTTTATATGTTCCTTTCCAGACTATAACATATATTTGGTCATTAAGAATCCTAGCAATGCTCGCAAAACAAAGAAATTATTAACAATGTTGAAAGATAATAATACTTTCACTGCTTTGTGGGGAGATGAATAGTTTTCTGGACTTTTTCTTCCATTTTATTTTTCCACGCACTTTAAACGGCTTCAAATCGAGCCAGGAATTACACTGAAGACCCACAAAGAGGTCTCATCTTCCAGAAGAAAAAGGTCTGAATAAGATCTTTATCTCATTTATGAGTACACATAACGTCATCTAGGCCAAAGACCTCATTAGAAATGTTATACTTGTGAATGGAATATTAAGAACTGTAATATGGAATAAATTTCACTATTAAAATATAAAAACTTTTATGTTTAAATGAACACTAGTTTCTATAGCTTGCTATCTTTTATGATAATATTATTTTATATTTTACATTAGCATAGGATGGTTCCGATCTATAGGAGGGATGGAAAGTTTATGCCTTTTGCAGGTGCAGAGAAAATAAGCATAACCAAGTATAACTTCAGAGCACACTTATGTCAAAAGTTCTTTGCTTGTAGTAAGACCTTCATCAGATATTTATTAGGTTCCCATGCTAAAAAACATGGAACACACACGGAAAGCAAACAGTTTTATTGGATTAAATATTTTATGAGTAATATATTTGCAATGACAATTAGTACAATCATTCATGCACTTATGTAATTACTTTAAATAACCTGAAGTAAATTCTGTAATCATGATTAATACTGATTAGGCAAAGTTATTGGTATGGTTTGATTATATGGAAAATTTGAAACAAATGGATTTGATTTTGCAAAACGCAGTCCTCCATAATGCACAGCTTTTGAAATTATTATTGTTCTCTTGTATATACCTTGTGTTTCTAGAATAGGAGTTAAATTCTATTTTTTAAAAAAAGAAAAAAGTCAACACACAAAACCCACATGTCACTATATCTGTATCTGTTAATCTACAAACATCATTGAATTATCCAACTTCTTTTTGGTCGTCCTAACATATTACACTACAAATTAAATGAGGCATTGATCTTTGATTATTTAACACAAATATGGAAAGCTTATGAATACTATGTTCATACCAGATAATAGAAATGTACAAGGATATTTAAGGTGGTTAGGAATTTCACATGCTATATTCTCCATCTTGGTTAAGAAATACAAGAAATTAGAAATTTCTGAAACATTTAAAGCTTTGGATTCTTTTCTTCAGAGTGCTTTAGATAAATGCAGATGCTACTGGTAATAGGCAGCAGATCTCTTCACCAATGCAGAAATAGTAGAAAATATAATTTTGTGTCCTAAACTTCTCTAACAGGTCCCTAGATTATTTGTAATGAGTCATTGTTTATTTCTTTGTCTCTTCTAATAAGCTGAAGGCATTGGATTTATTTTGTCTATTGTCTACTTTCATCTTGTTTTATCTACTTTTAAGTCCTCGAATCATATTATATCAGTGTTATAAAAATGAACACTTTCCAACTTTCATCATTATTTACAGAAAGACAATAGTGCTGGCCTTCTTTGCAAAAGCTGTTTGAAATCTCAAATCTCAAAATAACAATGGATTTCTTGTATTAGTAATGTAACATATACTTGTGTATATTGTATTGTTTATAGGAGAACAATCTGGTTTATCTAGAAAACTGTTGAAAATACTATTGCACAAACAACTCCCATTTTATTTCTTTAGAACTAGAAAAATTCTTCTTTTGCAGGTGATCAGAAACCATGGTAATTTCCATTCTTTCATCTTGTACAGTAGCACTGTTTTCTGGAAAGCATGCCAATATTAAGGAAGACTACAAAAATGGAAAGCCCTGTATTTTGTGTTTAGTTCAGAGGTTTTCATGGCATAGTATCAAAATATACATAATATAGAACGCTTTCTTGAAGCACTGCATTGGACCATGAAGTTATTTCTTCCTTTTTTTTTTTTAATCCAGACACCTACACTACAAACTCACACTATCCCTTATATTATGGTCTGAATACGCATATATGTCAGATTGAATAGTTGTACGTGTAATACCAACCTTGTTTGTAAACTGTGAGCTTAGTATCCCACAAATAACAGTTACTTATATAGTAACAATATACTATTAATTAGCACAAAATGCTTATATTTCTAGACTTCAAGGAATATAAGTTTAAATTTAAGAAGATGAAAGGTTACTGAATAGCCTAACAACTAAGGCTGATTTCAATGCAAATGATCAAATCTATTTTGAAATAGATTTTGAAATCACACACTCTTGCTTTTAACATCAAAGTCACTCTTGTCTGTTTAGAAGTTAGATTGTTGTGAAAAAGAAAGTCACCATAGTCAAAAAATGTATCTATCAGTCACTATATAAATCAAAATCTGTGGAAACAATAATAAAGAAAAAATTCACATCAGCCAGTTAATAATTAAGTAACATACCTTAAGTCTAAGTATTTGTGTTATGAAGATATTAATTATTTTATAGTAAGAAAGCGGGGATTTGGAAAAAATGGAAAACAAACAAACAAACAAAAACCCTGTAGATGACTGCAGGCAATGGTACTCCAATGTGTCACAGAATAAAAGAAAAAAATCGTATGAAGCTATCTTCTACCCTAAATGAGAAGTCATTAGAGTTCTTTTCAGTTTCTATTTTTATGTGTATGGAATACTTTTTAATTAACAGACATTAGGAATAACAGATATAGTTTTTAGAGAATCAATTTATCTCATATTAAAAGTAAATTCTACCAGCTGAGATAGAAATAGAATTGTTCCATACAGCAATTTATCTTGAGAGCAGATTCACTTCTATATTCCTTGAGAGAAGAACATCTTCAGTGTAATAGAAGCAACTATTGAAACTCCTTTTCAAATCAACCTGATTCCAGAGAGGTTAAAACAAAATGAGGCAGCCACTCCTTGCATAAGTGAGCATGAACTGTCTCTGTTCTTATTCCATATAGACATGGCACCAACAATAATTATTGTTCTCCAAGCGACCACCTCTTTTTTCAGCTTTATGACTACTCATTTGAAAGGAAGGCAAAAAGCAATTTGGAAGATGCCTTTCAGGTCCATGTCAGCCAGTGGTGATAAGGAAGGGGATGTCATAGTATCCTGCTGCATCTGTTATACCAATATATCTGTCATTAGTAATGAAGACATGGGAAGATATCTCTCCATCCTTCCCAGTTATGCATTGAATGACACCTGCGAGGTACTTCAGATGCTTTATGAGGAACTACCTGTCTTGCCAACCTCAAAATATCAAAGATAATAAATTTGAGATTCACTGCACAAGCCCTGATACAAAGAAATCACACTGATATGGTCTTTAATCTGAAGGGGGGGGTTGTTTGTTTGTTTTCCCATCTTTCAGTTTATAATGTATGACAGATTAATGATGTTCCTATGCTTCTTCAATCCACCTCTTCCTGGAATTTAAAACATAAAAAAGGAAGCACACGTTTCATTTATCTACTTTCTTTTCTGTATTCTCACCTTCCAAAGAAATTGTTTGAAGCAATAGTGTGGTTTGAGAAAGAACATCTTTACAAGAAAACTGAACACACTGGTCAATCTATAACTTAGTGCACTAATTATACTTTGAATTTATAAATGTTATTACTTATACAAACAGCAATCACAAACTAATTTTCAATTTTTTTAATATTCACAATGACATTAATATCCATGCTAATTACTATATCAGTCACTGTAATCAGACACAAAGCCTACTGTAATTCAAAGTAGCTCATATGTGTAGCCATTAGTATTTACCCAAATTACCTTTCCTTTCCACCTCTGCTACCTTTTAGTTTTTTCTCTGACTGAAAGCCAGAAACACTTTCTCAGTTCTCTTCATCACCTGAGACAGTCTTTTACCATTGAGTCAGATTATATGGCAAGGAGGAAGTCTGAGCAGAGTGCAGAGAGGAATTTTTTGCAGTGGGTTCTGAGGTTAGATCTCTCCTGCTGAACTATGTTTCACACATCCCAGAAATTCCTCATATTTTTACAAATGTGACATATATTGGTCCTTAATATTTTAGGGTATGAAGTCAAAGTGGAGGAGCTAGTCAAGAGGGTAAGAATATCAAGAAGGCTGCAACTGTGCAAAAAATGAAGCAAAAGTTGAAAGCAGAGTAACATCTACATATATTGAGTGCTAAAATCCGTGGTAGACATCCTGATTCTTTTTAACTAACCTAGCTTTGACAAGTGGGTTGTATAATTAATTGTCACCTGAGTTACTAATTGTTTGATTTTTTATTTACTTTTACAATATAATGATATATTAAAGTACCGTTGTAATAGCTTATGTATAAGAACAAATATGTTCAATCTTTAAGGAAAGATATCTAAACCCAGGGTCTGTTATATATCTCTAATCTTAGCATCTCCATCAGCTTTACAAATGTTAGCTAATTAAACTTAGTTTACACCCAGGTGACATCTCTTTTCTTGACAATGTATCTAATGTGCAAATACGTATTCTGTACATAAATTTCCTGATTCACATATAACTCTTGTAAGTGAAGTTTTTAAATTGAATTTTCTATAAAATATTTCAAAGAAGAAAGCTAGTAGACTAAGTGGAAGAAAGAGATAATTTTATATCTATTAAAATGTTGATATCATTCTCAAATATACAGTGATTAATGTTATTTGTAGCCTCTTCATTTGCCTTTGTGACAATACTCTCTCTCATCAGTGGCTTTGGAAGACTTTTAATTTTTTTTTGCCAGCATTTTTATGCACCACATCAGATGTCCTAACATTACTGAGTTTTCACTTAAGCAACCAGTTAATGCTAATCATCAGTACTAGTCATCAGTAGACCTGTACCATAATACTATATTCAACAGATAAGATATTACATAAAACATGTCTAATAAAATATGTTAAAGTCTTTTATTAGAATCATAGAATCATAAAATGGTTGAGGTTGGAAGAGACCTCAAATATCACCTAGTTCCAACCCCCCTTTCATGGCCAGGGACACCTTCTGCAGACCAGGTTGCCCAAAGCACCATCCAGCCTGGCATTGAACACTTCCAGGGAGGGGGCATCCATAGCCTCTCTGGGCAGCCTGGTCCAGTGTCTCACCACCCTCAGAGAGGGGAATTTCTTCCGAACACCTGATTTAAACCTACTCTCCTTCAGCTTAAACTCATTACTCTTTCTCCTATCACTACATGCCCTGACAAACAATCCCTCTCTGTCTTTCCTGTAGGCCTCCTTCAGGTACTGGAAGGCTGCTGTAAAGTCTCCCCAGAGCCTTCCCTTCTCCGGGCTGAACAAGCCCAGCTCTCTCAGCCTGTCCACACAGGATGTGCTCCAGCCCTCTGAAGAACTTAGCGGCCCTTCTCTGAATTCTTCATGTAACAGACATGCAGATATTTGTTTGTTTCTATTTTAAAAAGAAAACTTTTTTTTTTCCAAAATAGAAGTCCTACAGAGTGTTTTAACAGTTTTACCTGTGGCTGAAGCACACTGCTTTGAATTAATAGTGTGTACCATGCATTTAAGAACAGAAGTTGCCTCTTGACTTTACTGAGAATGATAATCCTGCATGGATTTAGTGCTACACTTTACTGAGAAAAGAATATGAACTAATCTTATCTGTAAAGTCGCTCTGTTAGTGGCTTAGTCTAGTGGCTTCAGTTGATTTTCAATAGTTAGCTTGCAAAACAAGAAGGCTAACAAGTCTTCTATATAATTTCCTGGATATTCAGTAAAATAATCTTATCCAAGAGGAAATTCAGAAGATGAGAAAGTGACATGGTATCAATAAATTAGTATTTCAGAGAATAGACTCCTTATTTAAATACCATTTTAAAGTATTTTAATGAAAAGGGTTAGAAAAAAGTGATGAACAGCTATGAGCCAACCAGAAACATCTTGAGCACTTGAGCAAAAGTTCACTGAGTGACTGTGACGTAAAATGTCAGATAAAACTGTAATAGTAGCTTCAAAGTATCATATATAGGCAAAAGAATCCTAACTCTATGTAGAGGGTGATGGGCTATAAATTATCTGTTCCCACTTGGGAAAAAAGACTGTGAATCATCTCAAACAGTTCTTTGAAAATAGCAGCCTATTGTTCACTGGGGTGCAGAAGGTCAGAAGAATAATTAGGAATCATTAATGTCGTGGTTCGGCCCCAGCTGGCAGCCGAGCCCCACGCAGCCGCTCGCTCACCGCCCCGGCAGCAAAACACGGGGCCGAATGAGGCAACAAAAGGGCAAATGGCTTCGAGTTGAGATAACGGCCATTTAATGGGCCGACAAAGGGAGAGGGGAAACGACAATAGGAGGGCTGCAATAGTTAGCCTGGGATACAAACGCAGTACTTTACTGACCGACGACCCGACAGACCAGACGGACCAGAGGCCCAGCCCGCAGCGAGACCGTCCCGGAGCAGCCCCGGGCCCCTCCTGGGCCAGTCCCTTTATAGGGGCGTGACGTCACGTGGTGTGGAATAGCGGCCGGCCTGGCCCGGCTCACCTGGCCCGGGCCTGAGCATTAACCCCGGCCTGGCCAGAGCCAGGACAATTAAAAAAGTAATTCAGAATAAAATAGAAATCTTTATTTTGTCACTGTTTAAATTCTTAATACAGTCTTAAATGCTATGGCAATTCTCTTGTAACTTTCTCAAATGGAGTCATCAGAACTAAAAAGTAAAGAGAAAGGCATTAGGAACATTCAGAATTGTAAAAAGACTTCCATAAAAGGACAGACAAAACGAGCAAGACTGCTTGCTTTAGAAGAGAGACACCTAATTGGAGCTATGCTACAATAAATATTAATAATTGTTAATGAATATAAATCATAAATAATTTTAAAATGCAACTTCAGTAAATAAAGAATATGTATTCACAACCTTTCAGCTGATATTGATAAAAACAATGGAAATTCAGAAGTTGGATTTAATCTTTTAAATTAAATTTTACCTTTGAATGAGTACTTTTGGTACAGACATGAAAATATTGAATGTGGATGCTATAATACAGATAAACACAGAAGGTACAACATCATTAAGGATTTCTAGCTAGCTGGGAAAAGCCAAAGTATACCACTATGGTGTGACATAGGTAGTTCTAGTTACAAACTTGAGAATAATGAATGAAATCCACGTCATCTTACTAAGACCTCTTTGGAAGATTGTTGTGACGTCAGTCTCACCATCTGGGACCTAAAATGTTGATAATGTCTCCTTCATGATTTCAAAGATCAAAATATATAAGAGGAAACTGAAACCACATGAGATGAGAATTTAAATTCTCCAAACGTTAGAGTTCCAGGTGCAAAAGTCTACGGAGCTAAAAGAAGTGCAATAAAGTCTTTCCTAACTACAGATAAAATGGCAGCCTACAATACACTACCATCCCAGGACCTCTGGGGTACAAAAGTAACAAGTGAGAAGGCCTACAAAGCAAACTGTCTCCTTTACATTATGAAGAAATACACAAAGACTTCTCACTCCCTAAAAACTGCTTATCAACCTATTCCCTGGTAACAGTAGCATTTTGGAAGCCAGTGTACATGAAAGCAAAAAAAGAAGCTTACAGTGTTTACCATGATGAATAGGCAAACTGTACCAACCTCTCTGGTGTCATTCACTCGGTTCCAACCCAACCACTTTCCCATTTCTGGTCAAAGGCCACACAAGCAGCCAGGAGAGGTCCCATTGCACTGCCATGCACAGGAGGCAAATGAAGCCAAGAGAAATGTTGTCACTGTCTTTATAAAATCTTTTAAATCCATGCTTTGGTTCTTGATAATGAAATATTTTAAATGTAAGCTATAATTGTCTCCTATGATCAATGTGTTAAAATCATAAGGAAACAACAGAGCTTATGTGTGTATAAATACATTCAGTTACAGGGCTTCAGTGGTAACATAGCCTGTGTAAATAAACATTATATTATATACACACAATACAATGTTACCAGCTGCTACAACAGCACTGCACAACATAAACCAATTACAAATAGATCTTCAACTAATATTAACTAAACTGTAAAATTTCATACCTTTTAAAAACTAAGAACAGCCAATAAGCTTAAGCCTCAATTCTTGACCTACTTTAAGAATTATAGTTGCTTGTAAGTGTTCTTCAGATTCCTTTCATCCTAAGAAAAAAAGCTAGATATATTCCTTAGCAAATCCAAAGCTGCATTAAGGGTGCATTAAGAAGAGCGTGGTCAGCAGGACAAGGGAGGTTATCTTCCCTCTCTACTCTGCCCTGACCACATCTGGAGTACTGTGTCTACTTCTGGGCTCCCCAGATCAAGAAGGACAAAGAACAGTAGAGGGTGGGCTACAAGAATGTTTAGGGGACTGGATCATCTCTTGTATGAGGAAAGGCTGAGAGAGCTGGGTCTGTTTAGCCTGGAAAATAAAAGACTGAGAGGGAATCTCATACAGGCTTATAAATATCTAAAGGGCAGGTGTCAAGAGGAAGGGGCCAGACTCTTCTCAGTGGTGCCCAGTGACAGGACAAGGGGCAATGGACACAAACTGAAACACAGGGAATTCCATCTCAATATGAGGCAAAACTGAGCATTCATTCAAGAAGTGTGAGAACAAGGTTCAGTATCTTCCTTTTTTTAAGGGCATTCAAAGATACATGCTCCTAGAAATTACTTTGAATATGTAGATGATGGCTACCAAGAGGCTCGGAAATTCGCTTTCCTGCCTGGTGAAAGTGAAGCCCTATAGTCAGGAAAGCAACTCCAAGTTCTGGTTCTTGCTCCCAAACCTGTTATATGAATTTTGTCTGATGCCTAATTAATCAACATTCCCTTGAGTAAGAACTTCTGTTTCATTTGCAAATCTGCTTTTAAATTGAAACTGCCTGATGAGTCATCAGCCCTGGGGACAATAGATAATAAATTTCATATTATCTTAATACCTCTTTTGTCATGTAGTGTGTCGTTCCTGTGCCGTGTCCCCCCCTCCCCTCAAATATGTACACACACACACAAATATAGCATTGTTTTCTATCTGATATTTTTGGCCTGGTGTAAACCAGAAAATTAACCTGAAAATATTTCATAGAATCACAAGGGTTGGAAGGGACCTCAAAAGATCATCTATTCCAACCCGCCCTGCCAAGGCAGGGACACCTAGAGCACATCACTCAGGAACGTGTCAAGTCGAGTTTTGAATGTCTCCAGAGAAGGAGACTCCACAACCTCTCTGGGCAGCCTGTTCCAGTGCTCTGTCACCCTCACAGTGAAAAAGTTTTTCCTTACGTTAACCCGGAACCTCCTATGCTCCAATTTGCACCCATTGCCCCTTGTCCTATCGCTTAGTGAGGCCGAGAAGAGCCTGGCTCCATCTTCCTGACACTCACCCTTAACATATTTATAAACATTGATGAGGTCACCCCTCAGCCTCCTCTTCTCCAAGCTAAAGAGACCCAGCTCCCTCAGCCTTTCCTCAGAAGGGAGATGTTGATCATCTTAGTGGCTCTGTGCTGGACTCTCTCTAGCAGTTCCCTGTCCTTCTTGAGCTGAGGGGCCCAGAACTGGACGCAATATTCCAGATGCGGCCTCACCAATGCAGAATAGAGGGGGAGGAGGACCTCCCTCGACCTACTGACCACAGCCCTTCTAATGCACCCCAGGATGCCATTGGCCTTCCTGGCCACCAGGGCACATTGCTGGCTCATGGTCATCCCCCCGTCCACCAGGACCCCCAGGTCCCTTTCCCCTACACTGCTCTCCAGCAGGTCAGTCCCCAACCTGTACTGGCACATGGGATTCTTCTTTCCCAGATGCAAGACCCTACACTTGCCCTTGTTGAATCTCATCAGGTTCCTCCCCGCCCAGCTCTCCAGCCTATGTGCACATCCCTCTGGTATGTCAGCCACTCCTCCCGGTTTTGTGTCATCAGCAAACTTGCTGAGGGTACATTCCATTCCCTCATCAAGGTCGTTGATGAAGATATTGAATAGTACCGGACCCAGCACCGACCCCTGAGGGACTCCACTAGTCACAGGCCTCCAACTAGATTTGGCCCCATTGACCACAACCCTCTGACTTCTGCCCTCCTCACTACCTGATCATCCAGGCCACATCTCCTTGGCTTGCCCACAAGGATGCCATGGGAGATGGTGTCAAATGCCTTGCTGAGGTCAAGATAGACCACAGGAGGTGAGGCTGACAGAATTTCTGTGAAATTCTCTGTGAAATATTGATTACAGATGTAATCAATAGAGAACTTTTTTCACATTTTGTAAAAGTGGGGATATCTATCTCCAGGTAAGTAATTTAAAACAATGAAAACAGAGAGCACAAATGGGTAATGAATTTACAAGAATGTACTTTAAAAAATGTGTTTGTTCTTCTTCTTTTAAAAATATATTGAAATATATTAGCCCCACATTCTAGAGATGGGGAAAAGAATTTGTAGTGTTTTGAAGCTGAGTTCTAAAATTCTTGGTCTACAAAGTATTCCCATGAAAAGAAAAAAAATATTGTTCAAAGTACAGTCTTTTTCAAATAATCATATATTGATCATGATACAGTTCAGCACCAAAGCAGCTATAGATGTTTAATAATTAATAGGATTTCTGAAGCTAAGTCTCTAAGCAGTGAAAGATGCTAATATAAGCAGATATCCCGAATAAAAGCTTGCTCGCTGTTAATTAGATCCCAGATATACAAGGGGAGATACTCAGAAAGATATATCATCAAGGTAAAAGCTCCAAGACTGTGTATTTCCCACTTCTCTGATATTGTGCAAGCAGTATTCCCTTTTTTCATTTTTTTAAATATGCAAAGTAAACAGCTGAAATCTATACCAGGTAATAAAGGGAACCCCATATTGTAATATGAACCTTATATTAAAAACTAGAAACACAGTGGTATTCAAGTGAAAGCTGTCTAGTTCCTTGGGAAATATGTAGTATGATACTCAGTAACTAGAACACCCAGAGAAAAATAACATCCAGAAGGCCGTGTGTAAGAAAATATCTGACGAACATTGCAGACATTCCTGTGGAAGGTTTGCATACTTAAAGCTAGTCTGACAGGACTTGACATACCTTCAGAACAGCTAAGCACTAGTCAATCAGATTCTCCCAAGTATGTAGTCTGGGAAATTAAAGCATACATGTGACCTTTAGGCGAGTATCGTTGCAAACAACCTGGTCCTTCTTAATCTTGAAAGGCATTCAGAAGAGGATTACAGAGTAAGAATTTGGAAATCTTATAATTTTTTCTTTCTAAATGCTTACAGATACTTTCACTGGAAAATAAGGACTTTTCTTTAAAATTAATGTAAGATTTTTTCCACTCGAAGTAAAAAATAAATAAAAAAAAAGAAAAAAAGAAAAACGGTGAAAAAAAGAAAAAAGGTGAAAAAAAATCCCCTTTGACTTGATGTTATAGTTTGATGCGGAAAAAAAAAACCACTTCTAGAAATAAAAGATCATTTTAGTCTAACATTCTAGACAATGAGAAATTACTGAGTTACTATTCAGAGATGATATGCTGCTTCACTTCAGGCAGTAATAACAAAATGATCTCTCTCTATGTATCTTTGATTTAACAGATTGATGCGAAGAGTTAAGGTACTAAAAAGTGGAAAGAAGTAGGTAAAGTAGAAGAGGATCAAAGGTGTTCTCATAAGCTGATTATCATTAAATGATAAATGATGACTGCTTCAGTTTTCATTGAAAATTTTCTATTGAATTGTATTAAATTTGGTTTCATTATAGTCTGTCTTTTACTGCTTAGAAACTCCCTACTTCATCAGTTAAGCAGACTTGACTTTAAAAAAGTTTCAAATAAAGAGAAAATTCCCTTTTCTAATTTCTGTTTGTGTTACCATTAGCTTTTACATGCAGCTCAAACAAAAGATACTGAATTAGGGACAAAGGCAGAGACAAGAATAAAGTGTTCACTGGACTTTTAAGGGTATTTATATTTCTAAAAATTGCCCACTATGTCCCTCAATATAATTTTGCTGCTAAACTTCTATGGGATTCAACAGATTTTTTTCCATTTTCAGGTTTTGGTATGTTTCAGCTATGGTGGGCTCACCGCCTTGCTATGGACATCCAGCACGTCAGCATATTTATCTATCATTATATTCAGTCTTTCTCAATACAGGAATAAGGACATTTCCTTATGTTGGCCAGGAAAGTTTCATACATTTCCATTGCCCTAATTAAATTACCATGTTACCTTCTCCTTTCAGTATGGAATTTTGAAAGCAAAAATACATGCAGGTTGTAAGACATGTAAAATCAATGGTCATATAATGTTGGTACGTAGTTATTTTAGTTCAAAACTATTACTGAAAATTTCAGCTATGTATTTAATAGGGACCAAAACTGTGTTATGAAGAGAAAATAAAAATAAAACTTAAACTCATTCAAATGACCTTGTTCAAAATTATAGTCAAGTAGTACACTGATTTATCACATGAATGCATAAATGTATATGCATAGAGAAAGGATTATATATGTTCCTTGAAGTAGTCTTTCTGCCAGTTTTTTGATGTTCCACCCTTTATATGTCACTACAATGAAAACAAAGGATGTTATTTTTGGTTATAATGAATTCTTTTTTACTTATTCTCATAATCTAAATGTTTAGCACACTTATCTATGCTATAAATGTTTTTGGCTATATGTCCCTACATTTACATGGATATATAAAGATCAAAATAGTTACCTAAATCACTTACAGCCCATTCACTAATCTCTACTGATATTATAATTTTGTACTTTCTCGTGTTCTTGCTACAGATGACATTAAGAAAAAAAAATCTTAATGTTTTCTCATAGTTCTTGTGCTTTCTGTTCTTTACTGGTATTGCTTTAGTAAGCATCACACAGGGTTAGAGGATTCAAACCACCGAAAAATTTGAAGTTTGTAGAGCTGTGAAAATTTTGCATATTCCTGCCAACTCAATGGGTCATGAAAAATTTGATGTCCTGCCTTCTTGACAAAGATTAACAGGAACAGAAGACGGCTTGGCACAAATCCATTTTGTGACAAAAATTACCACGAGAATACAAAATAGCACAATATTAATTCATTTCCATGAAAATGATGGTAATGAAAATGAGAAATGGCATCAACTAAATCCATTTTCATTACTCTGTTATGATTGCAATCTTGTAGCTCTCAGATAGTGTGCTGAGTGAAGGGATATATATTTTTGCCACATTTTTAATGTCTTTGATGAGCATCTCCTTACCATTATACACCATTTCATTCTATACTTTGAATTCTTATTTTAAAAAGCTTTTAGATCAGTTCCAGGTATCTAAACTTGGCAGCGTGTTTATTGATGGTCCTTAAAAATGGTCCATAGAAAGTAAAGTCATGGAGTTCTGAAGAAACTGGCATAGCATAACCCGATAATGAAAATGTGGAAACCACCCATGTTTGTAATTAAATTATGTAAAAACACAGAAGCATAATATAAAATCGTATGTGCTCAGATCAAACTAATTTTCTTTTTAAAAAAAAATGTCTTCAGAAAATATTCTACTGAAATGAAATGTATTTTTTGGATTCCAAGTGCTCTAAGATACTCTATGACAGTCAAAAGAATTGTGATCGAAGTTAAAAGATAACTTTCTCACTAATTTCCAATTTTATTTATATAGTATTATTTTTGTATTTTTTATGACTAAGCATAGAAATACTTTCTCCTTACTCTAATACTAACTTTGCTTGGTGTGTTTTAGAAAGAAATAAGTCAATATATGACATGGCTAAAAATAAACTTAGTGTGAAATTTTTGTGTGTTAACACAAAGCAACTTATAATATATGTGGCTTAATATGCAGAAAAATCACTCAATAGAAATCTCCAAAGAAGCATATCCTTATTTTAACTATACTATGTATTAACTCTACTTTTTTCACCACCTCGCTTCCTAAGGTGAGATTGCTTTGCCTGTATGAATAGTTTTAGTCAAACTTATGTCAGCTTGGTTTTAGCATATAATTATGATAATCATGTAATTATTATTCGTAAAGAACAATTTAGCAAAAGGTAATTATCAATTTGTATGTATACCCCACTCTTTAATACACTTACACCTAACATATTTTTAGTGCTACACTTCTGTGCTTGCGTTTTTGCAAATCTTAAACAACTTACTGTGTTTTGATTTCCCAAGTGTCTCAGGACTTGATGCTTCCAGAATAGGGTTAACCATACTCCATAACTACAGCTCAGTGTTTCAACATGAAAAACTAAGTAGCCTAACTGATGCACAGCTAATTTGAGTATTCCAGCAGGAACTTCTACATTCTTATCTTTGGCTTTTTGCATGGGCTTTCTTTGTGCCCGTGATCTCCAAGAACTCTCCTTTTGCCTACCATCGTAATAAAGTTACTGCAGGACAATCTCTGTAAATGATAAATCTAGAATTTTCAAATGCTTTCTTTGACATTTTTTTAAATAGAGGGGACAAAGTGCCTGACTAGCAAATTATCTCAGCAAATAAAAGTCTTGCTTGTGATGATGGATAGATTACAACAAATGCTATCCAAACACATGGTAGAGACCTGTATTTTCTTTTCACAGTTCTCACCATAACATGAAGGAATTTGGTGGCCAAAAGTTCTTGATAAAGTGAAAACAAGAACTTCGGGCCATGCCAGTGTATCATAAGCCTTCCTGAGACCAGGAGACACAAAGATGAGGTAACTCTATTGCAGTCTGGACATCAACAGCAGTTGGCTAGCAGCTTCCTTCTGTATGACCTATTCACCGGAAAGTGACCAACATTAAAATCAACTTAAAAAGCAGGATAGTACAGGTCAGCCACAGACCTGTGTGAAAGGTTTTCTGTCATATATTAAGCTCATAGAAACACACATCATCTTAAACTTTTAGAATAAAATTTAATATAGGAGTGCCAACTGTAACTGTATCCTGGGCTGCATCAAAAGAAGTATGACCAGCAGGTCAAGGGAGGTGGTTCTGTCCCTCTACTCCACTCTAGTGGGACCCCACCTGGAATACTACATCCAGCTCTGGGGTCCCCAGAACAAGAAAGATATGGAACTGCAGAGGAGGGCCACGGAACTGATCAGAGGGCTAGGCTTCAGTTTAACTGAAACAGGATAGAATTAGATTAGAAGTTTGGAAGAAATTCTCCACTGTGAGGGTGGTGAGGCAGTGGAACAGGCTTCCCAGAGAACCTGTGGAGGCCCCATCCCTGGAAGTGTTCAAGGCCAGGCTGGATGGGGCTTTGGGCAACCTGGTCTAGTGGAGGGTGTCCCTGGCCATGGCAGGGGGGTTGGAACTAGATGATCTTTCAGGTCTCTTCCAACCCAAACCATTCTATGATTCTATAAAAAGATATTTACTTGCACAGCTGCAGTCTGGATCCATAAACTCTTCTTAATGTCTGTTTCCATTTTTATAAAAAATACTGCATGCAAGTTATATTCTTATAAAGTAACAACAGTATAATTTGTTGCATTATATATCCATGCCTTTTCATGTGTCTGTACTTTTTTTTCTTTATGATCATTACTGTGAGTTATAGATCGATGTATCACTCAGATGAGTTATAGATCAATGTATCACTCAGATTTTTTTATTAGTCTGAGTGGTTTGCCTTCTGCAGCTGGAAACAGTGGTATACTTGCATCAAAACAATATATGGAAAAACAGGAGAAACACAGAACTCCACATGATTTCACATAATTTATTTGCTATACAAATCTTCAGAGTTCTCGTGGCAAAGAATTTAATCAGAATAAAGTCTAGCACATTTCTGAAATCCATTCATTTCTGAAATATATACTAACAGTAAAATAAATAAAATCTTAGGAAGATTAACACAGTGCAATTTTGAATTAATCTTACAGTCTTGCCTTTTTGCATATGCCTCATCCTACAACACTAAATCTGCCTTTGGTCCTGGTATCCTAACATCATTCAAAACTGACCCCTTATCTTCAAAGCATAGTCACTGTTACTCTTCTTTTTTTCCCCACTACAGTTTTGAAGTTTTAAAGTAAAAGAAAGCAGTTAAAATATATTGATTCAGAATGGTTTTAAGCAACACCTCTGCTCAGTGGTTTATATCGTCTGAGCAATCTATTTTTTTAAAAGAAAGTTGCTCCATCTTCACTTGAAAAGTAGTTTACACATTCAATTGCAGTGGCTGTATCAGGCAAGACTAAAATTCTACATAGATTATATAAAGCCCATTTCAAACTTTTATTCAAAAAGACACTTGAAATATTAGCTAAGTTGGCTTTTGTCTCTCTTTTCTTACCCATGGAGTCTTTGTGCCATGTCTAGCTATCTATCTGCTTAATGATGTCAGGATGCTGCCTCATAGGAGCTAGCTTATACAGTTCTCCTAATGAACAAAACGATCTCTCCAGGCAGTGACATCAGACACTGTCTTCAAGGTGATCCAGGCTCGTATGAAGAGTTAGTGTTATAAAATTACATATATATTTTCTTGAAAGTCATATCTAGGGCAATTTTTGAAGAGAGCTGTGCCAGTGTAGACAGCAGGGAATCACAGCACTCAAATCTCAGCATAGTTAAAATAGAACTACTTGAACCAAGCAAAAGCTGAGTGGTCTGGACCATCTGAAAATTGGTCCTGAACACCCAGATTCTCTGAGTGAACTTCTTTGTGTAGGTTCAATGATTTTTCTAAGGACAGATGTTATATTAAGTTTCAGTGCCCTTCATAAGGTTGCTGTGTCAACTACTTGACAAAGTACCATTCTTCTATGTTCATTGTGCATTTTAACACTCAGCTGGTAGCCAGGAGACACGGTGGCTCCTGGCTAAAAAATTCACCAGAAAGCATACAGGCTTACAAGTGCTGTGATGATATGATTGGAAGAGAAAATTAAAAATAGCTAAATAACTAAATGTAAGGCATTTAGCAATAGATGGACTGAGTTCTGATACTTCCAAAAACAAAAAGAGCAAATCATCTATCTATCTATCTATCTATCTATCTATCTATCTATCTATCTATCTATAGATATACACACACAAGCATATATAAGATTCCAGAAAATCTAGAAACTGGATTAACTCTAATTTGGGAGCACAAACTCTCTTAATCCTAATTAAGGGAATAGTGTTCTGTATAGAATATGAAAGGCAAATTACTATGTTTCACTGAAATGGAATTACAAAGTACATTAATTACCTCTCACAGCAGTATGTCTTCCTTAGCAGATATTAAAAAATAATTTCTATATCAGACGTTTCTTTTGACAATTTGGGGAGTTAATCTGTGCATGTGTGTGTGTGATTAATGCTGTCTGATATAATGTGTTCTTTTTGTTGTTTTCCTGTGCTCTGGTCATCCATGTTTTCTTAGATCACCTGTTTTTCTGTTATGAGGAGAAGTACTGTTAGTTTTGTATCTGGGTCTCACTCAGACTGAATAAGCTTTGCCTCAGTGGAACAATGAAGGAGGTAAAACATAGGCAAAGACACTGGTCTGCAGAATAGAGAAAGAAGTAGCTGTGTGTTTACATTAAACACCTGTAAAAAAGCCATGTTTCAATAATACAAGAACAGAGGAAAAAGGACTTTTTGCTTTTTGAGAAAAAGCAATACTTTTCATTGTCACTCTTACTGAAAGTGATGGAAATTTCTCACAGATGTAAAAAAAAAAAAGAGATTGCTCAAAAGAAAGACAGAGTTAGGGTTCTGTTCGTTTGGAACTCTGAAACAGTGTAAACACTTCTGGATGCCAAGGACACCGATAGTGATAGTGATCTACACATATACTTTGACCATTTATATACATATAAACTCATAGACAATTCAAGAAACATACAGATATATATATGAAATACATATATATTTCAGAAAGTTCTCTGCAAAAATCTGTCTATGTAATACTGTTGCAATATATCCTTCCTGACAGGTTAAAGCAACATTCCATAGTAGCAAGAAGAATAGAAATGCATGCGTCTTTGTACAGCACAATTTAACTTGGGGATACTGTAGATTACTGTTTCAGTCTGTCTGCCACAAGTGAAAACTATGCTTTGTATCTGTTTAACAACCACTGAAAAGACTGCCGGTAAAAATGATGTCCTGTTTCAGTGGTGATAATATCTCAGATTGTTAGTTGCTCTTTGCCCTGGTTTTTGTTACTGAATTTCACAATTGCTTTACCTTTAGCTGTGGTAGTGCTAGAAACAAAACAGACCTAGTGATGATGAAAAGCAGAGTTGTTTTGCAGCTTCTAGTAGAATACAGTGTCTAAAGTAGCCTCTGTATAAGAATATGGTTTGTACAAGTATACGAAATGAAGTCATCCTGCTGATGAGCCAGGTATAAACAGTTTACACCTTGAGCTCAAATACTAACATTCTTAAAGGGCCAGAAGGACACATATACTCTTTGAATCAGCCTGAATAAAAAGATGTACACAAAACCAAAAAGCCGATTTCATAAAATCAAGGAGACATAAAATGAAGACTGCACCAGGTGGCATGATGTTGGCGTAGCACTAACACCTCTAATTCACTGTGTTGAATTTGCATCTGTAGGAATGGATTGCCATTGATATATTTTTTCAAATTTCATGTCAGCATAATACTCTGCCAGTAACACACCATATAAATATGCCATTAAAACGTAGTGTAAAAAAGACTTCCTATACAAAAGAAAATATAATAAAAGATAAGTATACAATTCAGTGTTCTGCCTTGGTTACAGGACTTGGTTGTGTCTTTGTTTTTAATCAGGTAATTTTTGTGTGCAATCCTCGTATCACACTGTGTCTGACTTAATATGTGTGGCACTTTAGTATGGCATGATTGTTTTGTTACTTCAGGCAGCCCTCCAGCTGTGGGCCAGCACTTGGTCAAACTGATTTGTTCTTGGCAGGAAGCTAAGAACACATAACACTTTCAATTGTACATTATGACTTTGGGGGGTTGCAGTGGGAAATAGCCAAAAGTGTTATCTCAACCTTTTCAACAGTGTACAGTTTGGTCTGCTAATCAGTCACAACCTCTGCTCTTGGAAAGGGGTGGATTAATGGCTGTTTTCAGAAAATGCTGTTAAGTTTACAGTGGTTTGGTAGTCTTTTATACTGCATAACTACTTTGGTCAATTACATACTGATTCTCATTCTTATGACAATGTTTGTAATGAGAAAAAGAAATTGTACAACATGAATTTTTTCTTGTGATAAAGATTATTGCAAGGATTTGACAGGTTACAAAATTAAACCCACCCTCTTAATAATCTTGAAATTGTCATCTGCTGTCCCCTTCAAATGCCATAAGGGAGGTTACTGCTTGGATATTATCAGTCACAAAAATAGAAAGAAGATCTGTGCTTCCTTCAACACAGTGAATCATCATGCAGAGATTGTATTGTAGGTGATAAAGGCTCCTACTTATGTGAATTAATAAACAGGAAAGAAATTGAGTGTTTTAATTTAGCTAAACAAGAAGGGGAGCAAGGATGAAAAGCAGAGCTTGGCCAAATTGGCATGTTTGGCAAAATTCCTCTTTTTTCATGTTGAGATGAAAATTTGTGTAACAGATCAAAGCTTTGCTTTTTCCAATATGTTGCTAGTTTTCACCCTGTTCTCTCACTTGTCATTAAGACTGCTACCTGTATAATGTTACAAAGTAAGCCTGAAAATCAAATTGGTTTTGTATGTTTTAATTAGATGTTTTGGCAGTTAGCATAATATACAACAATATTTCCTCAAAATAAAAATAAAAATAAGATATTAAATTATTCCAGTGACTAACATTATGTGAATAATGTACTACAGTCTTTCATCATAGAATCATAGAATCGTTAAGGTTGGAAGAGACCTCAAGGATCACCTAGTCCAACCGTCCCCCCACCACCTATTACCCACTAAACCATGTCCATAAGTACCACATCCAACCTTTCTTCGAACACCCTCAGGGATGGTGACTCCACCATCTCCCTGGGCAACCCGTTCCAATGCCCGACCACCCTTTCCGAGAAGAAATTTCTCCTCATCTCCAACCTGAACCTCCTCTGGCGCAACTTGCAGTCATCAACCTGGAAGACGAAAGTTCTACCATTTAGAGAAATTAACTGGCATATCAAGCATCCTTTATGTTGCAGTCATGGGCTTTTAGGCTGTGTAATATTCATCAATGAGCATTACTGTTAACTGGTTTAGTCATATTGCTCTACTGACTATTTAGGATGCATTAACATCAATGGGCTAAATTTACAAAACTTGTTGGCAGTGGTTCACAACAAAGTTAGCCTGACATTTGCTTGAAATAAAGCAATTGAAATGCAGAGCTGAAGAACAACATGACAAAATTACACCATTATTTAGACGATCATCTGAGTATTGCTTAAAAACTTTAACCTGAAAATCCCGTTTTTCTTATTTAGACAAATGCACATCCCACAGGACTAAGGAAGGCTAGATTAATTCTCCATTATAACATAACCTTTGTGTAAGCAGCATCTAGATTCTTCATCTTTACATACAGCTAATGGGTTTTAAATACAGTTCATAATACCTCAGCTAAGACAATCTGAAAATCAATATATCCAAGACTCTGAGATCTTATTTTGTTGTACTTGTGGATATAGAATGGAGATAACATTTAAGAATAAAATAAGAGTTTTATTGCATTTTATTTACTTTAAGTCTATTCAGCACAAATGAAGCATGATAAGCACCTCAGTGTTTCAGGATCCAATCCAGAAGCATCAGCTATCTCTTAGGATAAAATGTAATATTATCATCTATTTTAAAAATGAGAGAACAATTCCAAAGTGTGACAAAGTCATAATGTCCTCATATTTTTCCTTTTTATGTTATAAATCACCATTCAATTTTCATTTCATAGATCCAGCCTGTACAGATACAAAATCTGACAATGAATGAAAATAAATTATTTCCTAGGTGACAAGTTGGAAAAATATGGACACATTGTAACAGAAAGTGATTCATCCATGTAGTTGTACAATGATAAGGGCATATACTTTTTAATGATGAGATGTCCTAAAGGTGTCTTTCTTATATATACATGAGTATAAATAACTACTGTGCTTTCAGCAATGCATCATTTATCTGTAAAGAACAAACATACTGTAAAGCACAAAAAAGACATTCTGACTAATAACATTACATATGAGCTACTCTATGATTTGCAAAATGCCAGTAAACTGTCCAATTATTTTTTTACTTAAAGTGAACATAGTGTAGCTCTGCTCACCATGGAGAAAGAGTTAATAAGAGCAGTCTCTCTCATGAAAATCTGCCTTTGTACTGAGTTTACACACCCTCCCACAGACAACAAATAATAAGCTGGATTAGTCTGATAAATATAGAGGGTATTACAGCAGGTAAAGTTGATGTCCTTATGTGATGACAAGGGACATTGCTTTTAGAACAAATATTTTCCTAGGAAGTTTTGTCCTTAAAATTTGCAAAGATGTGCAGGCACCTGACTCTTATAGGTTTCATAACATTTCCCAGGGATGCTGCATTGTACAGAACACAACTGAACAGCAAAGGATGAGATGCCAAAAGGAGGAAATTACAAAGGTGTGGTAATATATCTACTTTTCCTGGTTTTCATTTCTCTCTTTTTTTATGGTTTTCCCCAACCTTTACCCCTATGGACAAAGCTACAGCAAACACAGGGTGAAAGTGACGTAGTAAATAAGGGCAAATATATGACTTCTGCTGCCTGTAGCTGTTACCTAGTCACAAGTTCATGGCAGTGGGGTGAACAGGCTCAAGAAGAGGGTAAGAAGAAGAACAACTATTAAGCTCCAGAATGTCTCCCTGCAGCTCTGCAAATGGAATTTCACATACAAAAAAAAAAACAAAAAAAAACCAAAAAACCAAACAAACAAAAAACCACAGATTAAACAGGAGGCTACACTACTCAGTAAAAAGACTGCTCAGCTCCTGATTTTGGTTTTCAAAATACTTTATTTCAAACACACAGTAGTGCATAAAGAAATGGTAAAGTACAGGGCTAAGTCTGTAGCTGAAGGAGCAGCTGTGCTACATAGTGTTTCCATTTGGGTCAGGAATGATTTTTTTAAGTGAATACCCTGATTGTCCCCACTTACAGTGCTTCAGATCACATCACATAGAACATGAATAGGATTACTTTCAAATGAAATTAAACCAGAACATGCACTCCTGATGCGTAACTAATAAATCCAACTGCTAACAGGCATTCAAGTCCCCGGGTAGAAACCAGAGTTAATCCAAAATAAAGATCCTGAAATGCATAATATGGATACGCAGCCACATGAATGGTTTTGCTGTCAAAATCCTCTCCAATTGGGCCATGCTACTTGCTGTGTTATACTGAACCTTGTTGGCCAATGCTACTAGAGACATGAAAAGGCAGAATGTCTGGGATTTTGCACACCATGTCGAGTACTCTTTCAAATTTTCTTTGAATAACTGCTGTGTTGCAACCTGAGAAATAAATATTCACTGTAACCACACGTGTTTCCCATTTAAAAGCTATGAGGAAAACGAGACAGTATTTAGGTATCTACCTTTAGAGCTCTGCTTCAGACAAGCTTTATTGGTGGTGCTTCTCCCATGAATCCTCCTTCTTTTCATGCCTGAGCAATATTTTTAAAGTATGAATGAGCGTTTTCTATTTTAACTTCGAAATGTTATCAGTTTACACTGAAAATGACACATGGAGGACTCTCAGTGGGCTAAAATAATACTCTCATATTAAAAAAAAGGCTCCAAATATATATAAAAATTCAGAAGATATTAAAAATTGCACTGATTATTTCCTTTTCCACTCACAGAAATAATTCTTGCTCTATGTGTGAAATTTTTTTTCAAGGAAACAGTTATTCTTATCTGGCCTCCTAAATGTTACTTACCCTTGTATTTCACTCTACTTAGATTTGACAAAGTCATGTTTTGTAGCAAAAAACCCACTCTTGTGGCTGACATCAGATAGTGGAAACTCCATTCCTTCCATTTCTTTTTTTCCCAGTTTCCATCTTCTAGCTTTAGTTTCTGTATACCAGTTTCTGTTATACTTACTTTATTTGAAAAATATTCCTCCAATATGAAACATAACCGTTAAGATACTTTAAGGCAACCTTTCAGTCTTTCATTTAAAAAGTTACATTCTTGAATTCTATCACAAGCAGTTATATTTAACAAACCCTCAAAGATTTTTGCAGTTCTCATTAGCTCCCTTTCCAGTTTGATGTTACATCACTGGTCCCACCAGAAGCATACATAGAAGTATAATCATCCCTCTAATCTGTTTTCTTTACTTTATTGTTAATTGTGGGGTTGCAATGCTTCTATTTAAACCCACATTGGAAAGGATTTTTTTGAATAAACTTATTTGCTTTAGAAACTTTGTCTTTTGAAATTTTCTAATTTTTATATATTTATATGACGATCACATCTGTTTATGTATTATAAAACAATACAAAGCATCTTCGAAGTTAAGACTGTGAATAATATAAAAATTATACACAGAATATTTTCATAATATTGACATTGAGGTCATGTTTACACTTCAGTAATATACAGCAATAGAATTTTGCACATGATAGACATATTAACATCAACACTGATTTCATTGATGATCTGCAAAACCAAAATTACTTAGAGATTTAAGCGTTTCACAAACATTGTTTTAATGAAGATTTAAAATTTCCTGGTAACATACGTAGTTAAACAGGACTGGAGCACCATTAGACTTCCGGTTCAATAACTTAGCATAAATGTGCAAGTCGTGGAGAAATCAGTTGGGATAGATTAAAATAAAATAAATCAGGGAGCATTTATTTGGTTTCCTTCATTTATATGAAAGGAAACTAAACATTTTTTTCTCCCCAAGACAAACCCCAAACTGTGTCTGTCTGAAGACTGAATATATAATTTCTACTTCAACAGTTGTAAGTTAGATGCTATTTCACATAACTAGCTTTTAGTATTAAAAATAACTTTTTAGCCTAAGTAGCTCAGGTATTTTCTAAATGTTCTGCATCCTTGTAAAGTTCTTTAAATATCAGGATCTGAGTTTTCCTCAGTATCTCATTGAAGCTAACCCAAATTGTATAAAATACATAACAACAGTGAGCAAGCAGAGAAAAGTATAACTACATAAATTACAGGCTAAGGCCCTCACTAAGAAAGTGCAAGAAGTAGCTTAAACATTGTAAGAAGCAGGAGACTTCCGTGGAAATCCATGTTAATCTCTTGACTATAGAAGAAGATAAACAGCTCCACAGTTTCAAAATTACTACCTATCCTGGAAGAACTTAATATCCTTCCTTTCTTTTGTTACATTAAAATCTTCCAGTCACTTCAAATTTCCTCTTCCTATGAAGACTGAGCTATATAACTCTCATTTCCCACTTAATTTCTTTCCTTTTTTCTTTTGGTAGAACAGTGCTTTGTGCAACCACCCAACAAGGGAAGAATTTGTGAGTAACTCATGCCTTTACCTAAGAAATTTTAAAGCATGTAGGCCATCAATGACCTATCTATATGACGTTAGCCATGCAAGAAGCATCCCCTCAATTTGTGCAGCAACCAGTGTTCAACAAATTTAGGTCCATGAAGACCAAAAAAGAACAAAATCTGTGAGCATCTAATGAAAGAGACCATAGAGTGTCTACCTTGCAACCACTTATGTGAACAGCTTTCCCCAAGCCTCAAACCTTTACCATGGCCTCAGATTGCTCCAGGTGAGGTTTAAGTTGGATATTAAGAAAAATTTATTTGCTGAAAGAGTGGTCAGACATTGGTACAGGTTCCCCAGAGAGGTGGTGAAGTCACCGTCCCTGAAAGTGTTGAAAAAGCGTGTAGACGTTGCACTTTGGGACATGGTTTATTAGACATGGTGCAGTTGGGTTGATGGTTGAACTTGATGAATTTAGAGGTCTTTTCCATCTTAAAGATTCTATGATTCTAACCTCTGCTTTAACACTGCATAGCATATTTGTCTATTTAAGTTTTGAAGCATTGATGAATAAATCAATGCAAACTATCTTCTGAAGGAAGATTTCCAAAGGAACACACTATTTGGGAGTCATATAAAATTAGGAAAGTTAATAAAAGACTGGGGGATCAGAAGGGACCTACCTACAGATGCAGCAGCAGCTTGACAATGTAAAGTATGCCAAGATACTTTACAGCCTTCATCAAGGAATATAGTTCATAGAAAAAAATAATCTTTATGTCTTTTAATTTAATAAATAATTATTATGATTTATAATTTTGCAATAATTGGACTGATCCAGAAAGTCAATGTTCAAGATATATTTATAGCTAATAACCACTTCTTCATCTTGTACCTTGGAAATCTTTATTAACCTTAAGTATCTTTCACACTTTAGGATGAAATTTACGTTAAATACATTTTAGGATGAAGGTGACTTTTACTACGACTCTTGTCCGAGGCAAGCTTAGCAATATGCACGTGGGCATCAGAACTTTGAGTGACAGTTATGATCTAATCTGACATTTCATTTGCACAGGTAATTTTTTAGTAGATTTGACATTGATCATATGTCCATTTTTATGATTTTTTTTATGAAATTACTGAAGACTTTCAACTTAGTATAGAAAATGCTTTTATTTTATATTTTATTTCATCATAAGCAACTTTTTGAGAGGAATGGTTTTGATTGGTGAAACCAATGACATTAATTTTCTTTCTCAATCCACTCTCCTTAGCTAAATGAACATCAGGAATTTCAGGCTCAAATGTGAGCAGTTTGACTGGCACAAGAAGATGGATGCTAGACTGATGGAATGGGGAGATAGTAACAAAACATGTCAGTTTGGACATGAAATCATCATGTTGCTGCATCTATCACAGTCAGTTCCTGTCAGCGTGTCCACACTATAATAGATCTTTCTCTCTCTATGTATTAACTGTTTATGAAATAAATAAATTAAAAAAAAAAAAAAAGAAACCATAAATCAAGACAATGTGTGGCATTAGAAAGAAAAGCAACTTTCCTAAATGGGTTTGGGAACACAAATTGTCTAGCTTAATGTTTGCTGCACATATTATCTAATTTTTAACAGTCATTACATAATATTTTCTCTGTGTGTGTGTGCATATGTATATAGCTTTAAAAAAATAAATATTAAAACCTACATATTTTTTCCCTATTCATGTAAAAGCCATTTGAGAATGTGTATAAAGTATGACAACTGGAAGAAAACATGTGTGCAAATGTCCACATATTTTCTGCAACATAAGTGCATACAAGAAGTAAAAAATTGATCCTAAATTTGGCATTTATGTTAATGATTTGTTAAAATTCACTCACAATTATTTTTAGCTAGATTACTTGTCTATTTAAAAACTGCTAGTTAACATTATTATAAATAACAATGAGATGGGGAAGATTAAGATCCAGATAAGCTCCTTTTTTTTGTTCTGCAGACCAAGCAGTTTACTAACTACTAAATTATAAATTCTGCCTCCATTTAACCTTAAATATTCAACACATTTTTTTGAACAGGACCAGTTACTTTGTTTTTACAGTAAAATGATACAAGGTTGGTCTAGGAACTTATACAGTTCTAGTAATTATATTATCAAAATATCTCAAAATGCTACTATCAAAACAATGATTACTTTATTGAGACATCATTGGTATAGTAGAAAAATGCCAACGCAATTTTGAAGAAAGTTTATTGTTTTGTTCTATTTATTTATTTATTTATTTATTTATTTATTTATTTATTTATTTCTAAGTAGCAGTTGATTAAGGCTTGCTAAAAATCAGTAAATGTGTGTCCTGCATTCTACAGCTGGTTCTGCTTAGGCTGCTGTGGCTGGAGTGCTGCCCTGCACTGTGAGGACATACAAGGATCTTTACTATGTTGAGGTGCTTAGTACTGTGTGCCATTTGTAATGACCTATGCCTGGTATGCATGGTTAAGGTGTGTAGAATTTTTGCTACTCTCCCATTATATCTTCATAAAATTGAAAAAGAGAGATCTGTGCCTAAGATCTGACAAGTTTATACTTTTTTTTCCATTCCCTGTTCATCCTCAAATCAGTTCGATGCTGCTGCTAACATAATACTGTTTAGTCAAGGGTCTGCTGATTTCCTACTCCCTTCCTTGTTGAAAAATGTACTAACTAGATACCTCAAATGCAGAAACTCCTCTGGTGAGTTTAACTCCTCTTCACAGATGTGTAAAAACTAAGTGGCATTTCTGTTGTGCAATGTTACAAACTAAAATACCACCGCGTATAAAGAAGGTGTTTAAAACATTTAAAATATGTCACGTTAAGATTATATTCTATCTTTCTAACATATTTTCAGTAAATATTGACACACCTTTCACATGATTGTCCTTTCTCTCTCATATCACACCATTCTTTAGCAAAGACCAACTACTACTGATGTTACTTGGAAAAAGCACTTAGACGACTATCATTGTCCCGGTTATTTCAGAAAAGAGGTTTAACACTTAGTTAGATGAACATTGTATTTTAATGAAATTGCTTAAAGACTTTTTACTAATTACCAGAATTACCTAGCAAATTACTTAAAAATTAAACAGGAAATTATACCTATGATTTAAATAACTTTTACAGTTCTATAACAATTAGCATAACATATTGACATGATTTTAGTATAAAACAAATAAGTATAGAAGTCATCTCTGGAGGTGTCTCACAAAAAAGCAAAAATACTGATTCTGTGAAAGTCCTTGACACTTGCTATAGCATCTCTTCATCTTAGTGATGTCCTGTCTCATTAAAAAATAGCAATACATATTCTCATAAATGTATAAACAAAGAGCTTATTATATCGAAGTGTTACATTTTTCTTCAAATCTTCAGAAGGATAAAGGCACAGTCTCTTGGTTTAATTTAATTAATAAAGACACAGTCACAACTGTTTTATTCAACTTAAATCATAACTTTCATGATTAATGTAGCCAAATTTTGTACACCAAGAAATGACAGTTTTTCAGGCTTTGTTATGAAGGTGTTTTTAAAAATGTATTAACTATATTTTGTGTAATTTTTTTCCAAAAATGGATACTGTATCTAAGTAAAATTCCTTAAAAAGATCATCTATGTTATCAGTTGCAACAACAAAATAAGATCATTAAAATATTATGAGAAACAATGGATAATTACTAAGATGAAACTCAAAACTCCATTGATCTGGGAGCTCTCCATGTTAGCCAGGTGGGCTTTCTACTGGCTTTAGGAAAATCTGGCTGTCTTAGAAATAAAAAAAGCTAATTTCAGAAGATGGTTTCTTTGTTTTTTAGTGAACAGAGAAAAGCTTTTATTTAGAATATGTTAGGAAGTACTAACATTCAATCTCTAAATCACATTCAGAAGTATTTTCCAGCTTTTCTGTATGAAAATCTTATGTGAGTTCTCATCAGAGGTTTAAATTATGAACATATATTTTGAGGCAAATACGGTTGTCTGTTCTGTGAACAATAACTCCTAAACCAGGTACACTCTTTGTAACTTGTATATTGCTTGCTGTTGTCAGCCCGGAGAGGGAAAACAGCGTGAAAACAGCAACACTGAAACTAATTTTAAACACCTTGGGAATATGTTCATCCTGTCAAATTTATAATCAAATCAAAGTAAAGCTTTTCAAGATTTGCCATCTTAAATAAACACTAAAATCCCTGTAACCTCTTACGCTTTACAAAGTAAACTCATAAGCATGTGTTTAGGCCTACATATAGCCCAGACTTTATCTTTCTAATCTGGTGATGAATACAGCAGGCCACCATCTGGTGTGCATGTACATCAACAACTAAAATACAGCCCTATAATTTAATAATCACAAACTAACTTCTACTTACCACTTCTTTCCAGTTAGAGAAGGTCTCAGATTAAATCTGTCAAAAAGAACGTAGAAAACCAGCATAAGATTAAATGTTTTTGTTCTGGATTTCAGATGCAGACAGTGAAGCAGGGAGAGCTCTTCTGTTGCTACAGAAACCTGACGCTGAGGATTTAATGACAGCATCAGATGGTATTGTACTGGAGATTGTCTGCTTGAGGGCCTAGGCAGTCGTCCTGCTGATAAGAAATAAGAATGAATTCCAAAGGTTTTCAGTTTGCTTTACCAGAAGAATCTGTTCATTGCCTCAAATGTATTAATTTCCTAATAGATACGAAGGGTTAATATTAATCTTAGAAAAATATATACACCACTAAATCATAATCTGTCTGGAAGCTCTCTAGTCAGGTAACTAATCTTCCTAAAACCTTTACTGAATAAAGTTTATAAAATTAATACTGTTTTTCAAGTGTTTAGTCTGAATTTGCTTCTTCAAAATATTTGTCTTTAAACTGACAGCTTATAAAAATTAAGATTTTTTCAAGTTCTTCATTTAGGTTCATTAATTTTTGTTAGAAAGGGATCCAAAGAGGAAAAACTTCAAACAAATTCCAGATTCATAGAGGCCTGAAGCTATTACAATTCAGGTACTTATTTCATAATCAGTCAGTCATTTAGATTTTTAAATACTTTTATTTTGTGATATGAAGCTTAAAATATTATTATAATTTAAAAACAGTATTTATGAAGACAGCCCGCTTGAACTGCAAAGTATCACCTGTCGGAAAGTGGGTTGATACATGCCTTTGGAAATCCAAAATTTTCTTTAACAAAGTCTTTTTTTACTTCACAAATCTTTCAGTGTTTCATTTCCCTTGGCTAATAATTAGTTGGTCATTATCAGATGAATAAATATCACAAAAATATTTTCTGAAAACAAAAAACATTTTTTGTGAGCCAAATATGTCTCATTTTTTGTTAGTATATCTCAGCTCCAGGGTATTAGTTAATTGGGAAGTTTATATAAAAACACACACACACAAAAAATTATATTTGATTGAGGGTTTTTTGTTCTGAGGTATTTTACAGACATAATATGTGTCCAAACCCACTATGTTATTCTGGGAAGCCTGTTGACTGTATTCACAAAAGGAACTCCTTTCCTTCAAAAATAAGGCCACTGCAACTTTACTCTCCAAAGAGAGCAGAAAGGTCGGCCATTTCAAAGTTCTAAACCAAACATCACACAAGAGCAATTGATCTATCTGCCTTTGAAGGTTAAAGATTGATTCAGTCCTACTGGGATTTAAGTCTGTATCTCCAGGATACTTAGGTGTTTTAAATCTGAAGATAACACCATCAGTAGACCTCACCATTAGCATCAAAGGGAATTTCTGATTATGTCAATGGTAGGTCCAAGCAATACCTCAACCTACTGTACTTTAAAAAAAAATAGGTCAGAATGAAAAGAAAATAAAAAAAAAAAAAAGTGAGCACTAAGAGAAACTTGCTTGGGGAAATCTCATTAATTTCCCTATAATATTTGCTCTTTTGAGTTTAAATAATACTGCAAAAATTATTCATTGTTGACCCATGGTCAGACTAAAATTTCATGACAAAATGGTTCAGGTTAAACCAATTTCTTTTTCCTGTTGGTTGTTCAATTAGAGTTAGGATGTTCAAGATAAAGAGTAGGATTGTCTTCAACAACAGCAGCAACAACAACAAAACCACTATTTTCAGAAAAATTTAGAGTTACTTTCAAATAAAGGATGTTATGAATGGAAAAGAAATCCCTTTGAATAGTTAAAATAAAATCTGTTAGCATTTCACTAGATGAAGTATATTCTAACTTTTTGAAAAATCCCCCCACATTTTAGCCCAAGCTGCTAATCTATTTCAATCTGAATATATTTTTCTACATAAATGCCCAATTTCTCTTTAGGAAAATGTAATACTTGTCAAAATCAATAAAATCCCTACACAGTATTTGTTGTGCAATAGTTTTGAAAACCTCCTAGAAGGAGCAGTTCCAGAATGCACCACTACAGAATACAATATGAAAAAGAATATACAGTATTTGAACAGAAAGTATTGCATATACATTCACCTTTCTTATCTTAGAAAGAAGAAGAGCCTTGAAGAGGCTCCAACAATGACTTTTAGGAAAACGTAAGGGAAAATTATTCTAAAGTTTTTTTCAGTTGAGGGAAATTATTAATGGAGGTTACCCAGCAAAACAAATGAAAAAAAATTCTACATGACAGAAATTAAGATTATGTTAAAATCTATAGAAAAGAATTTTAGAGTAATTTCAAACATATACATCTATCTTTTGAAACCTTTTTCAGTCCATCATGTGTAAAACAAATCACACAAGGCTGAAAATATTGTAAATGAACTTGTGCTTTGAATCATTGTGATCTATGGTATCTTTCGTTTTCTTCTTCTTCTGATTTTCAGACTGCATGTGTTACTAAAAATGTTAAGGATGAGTTTATGTTCACTGAAAAGACAGAGCTCACTCCTTCCGGGAAGCAAACAGGCACAATTAGAGAAAGTCCTGGAGGCTAAAGGATTTTGCAGAAAGAACATTAACTAAAAGAATCACAGTGAGGAGGTGGAGGTCTGAATTTTTTGTGGAGACCGGCAAACTGCTGAGAAGACTAGGAAGCACACAGGCCTCATAGGCCACAAGTGGGCCAATGGAAGATCACGTAGATGTTATTGTAACCCAAAAAGTCACTGAGCAGTTGAAACCAAGCTTAGGGAAGAGGAACTCCCAGTGGTGACATGCATAAGAAGTGGCACAGCTGTTTATAAGTCCTTTCAATTTCTATTCTCTTTGTGCTATTTACTCTGAGTTTGTTTCTTATTCAAAATATTCACCAAATCAGTGACTTTTTAATAATATCTTGCTCTTTTTAACTGAAAAACATTTTTTAAATTCCTTTTTTATGGAACTCCTAAAGGAAAAATAAACACAACCCTGTTGTGTGTGAAACAATGTCTTTCAATCTTGAACAGCTCCAGAAGGCAGGTAACAATGAGGAGATAAAAAATCATATTGCAACAGATTAGATATAAGATACAAAGATAATGATATGTGCTTTCTTCAGATGAGAGTGAAATAATTTCATTTTGATAAATTTATTTCTTTGAAAAACTGTTTGAGCAGCTGGGAAACAGCTAGGCTGCTTGATCACTGCAGCTGGAGCAGGACAATAAACCAGACCCATTCTTCTGACCATACATGTTGAGTCTGCTTCTGCCATCAGAAGGGTCAAGGTGGGAATAAAGTGGGGTGAATTCCCTGACTGGCCAGCTTGATCCAGACAGGTGGATCAAGCATCTTGGTATCACAATACTGGTGACCCTTGCAGATCTGATGGTATTTCCAGCTACTCATTTTTTCGTAACAGTTTGTAGGATGAAATTCATCAAACAATAGAGATTACATGTATGTTTGAAATGTGTTGTCTATGTGATTTTTTTAATCCTCTCTTTTTCTAAAATTTAGTTTAGCAGGCAGTTAAAGACCTTCAGCGAAGCCTGAAGGAACCTGAAGTGACTGCTCTATGAAATTAAGATCGTTGTATTCAGAAGATTTGCCAGCAATGAATGCTGCTTTCCTGACTCTAAGCCGCTTGTTACGCTCTTACTTCTACTCTAAAGATGCCATGCTATACATAACCGTAGTAGGACAGTGAGAAACACAATATTATACATTATGTGGGAAAGGGTATGATGATAAGCTACACACACACAAAAAATTGGTTCTTATTGTGGCTGTATATTATAGCTGGATATCATGGCTGGAATGTAAATTCTGCTGCTTTGAAAAAGCTACTGTTGTTTATTTTAGATGAAACACTATCATGAGACAGGTAGTAATAATCTCAGACTACTGCTGAATTCATATTGAAAAGGATGGGGCTGGCTTGGCTAAAGTAGACAATCACTTATGCTGTATGACAGAATTACTCTCTCTTAAAAGTATTACATAATACTATGTGAAAATATACTACCCAAATACAAAATGAAGGAAAGTGTGTGTGAAACATCAAAATCATATCTTGGAAAACCAGAGCCATAACAGATTATCCTCGCAGGTGTATTAATTTACCAAGACAGTTAACATTCCAGGCAATCTGGGGATCCTACTAACAGTGTCCTCTTATGAAATTACTTCACTGTTAATTCTCAAGTGTATCACCTCATGAATTAATAGAATTCAAAAATTTCTGGTCAACCCAATCATTTTATCATTTAGGCATTATAAGAAATTAATAGATACAACAACATGGTAATACCAGCTATAGATTAATGTAAGTATAAAATTAATGAAGGTATAATCAAACTTCCAGGATACCAAGATCATTCAGATTCTTCAAGCTTTGTATACGTAGCAGCAGATTAACAGGAGTTAGTGAATAAGACAAATGTTCTGCTCTAAACATTTAACTTGATTTTGGTTTATGTGTTTCAGTTCCATGAACACAGACAAATGCATAAATTTCAGTATAGCAGACAGTTATAATTAATACCTTTTAGCACTGAAACACTGCCAGTGCTATTTCGAGTGTTCATGTCATTTATTCAGTTATAGACACTATAGACACTGACACAGATATTCAAATATGTGCGTGTATGTTTATACACATGTCCTGGTTTCAGCTGAGAGAGAGTTCATTTTCTTCACAGCAGCCAGCACGGGGTTGTGTTTGGGTTTGTGCTGGAAGCAGCGCTGGTAGTGCAGAGATGTTTTTGCTGTTGCTGAGTGGTGCTGGCACAGAGCCAAGGCCTTTGCTGCTTCTCGCACCGCCCCGCCGGCGGGATGGCTGGGGGTGTGCGGGGAGTTGGGAGGGCACAGACAGGGCAGCTGACCCCAACTGACCAAAGGGACATTCCATACCATATGACATCATGCTCGGTTTATAAGGGGCTTGGGGGAAGAGGAAGGGGGAGCAGCAGCATTCAGAGTGATGGCGTTTGTCTTCCCCAGTAACCATTACGCGTGACGGAGCCCTGCTGTCCTGGGGATGGCTGAACCCCTGCCTGCTGTGGGGAGTGGGGAATGAATTCCTTGTTTTGCTTTGCTTGTGCACGCGGCTTTTGCTTCACTGATTAAACTCTTGTATCTAAACCCACAATTACTCTCACTTTCACTCTTCTGATTCTCTCCCCCTTTCTGATGAGGGGGACTGAGCGAGTGCCTGCCTGGTGCTCAGCTGCCGGCTGGGGTAAAACCACAACAACACACTACTTAAATTTCATCTGAACATTGATAAATGTATGCCTATTTATAGACAGAATTAAAAATAAACCTTTATCACTCTACAGGTGTAATTCCTGTGTGTAATGCATAGATATATTAAGGGAATATCACATTATTTTGGTTTGTAGGTAAAGTGGGGAGATCTGTAAGATCTACATGTTCTCCCATACATACCCATTCTTTCTGAAGGTCTGTCAGTCTACCTCCTTATTGTTACAAAAGTGGTATATAGATGTGTTTGGTGTTTCCTAGCTTTCAGCCATGTATACTCCTATGTTTGGACACCTCCTGCATTGGACCATAGTTTAGGTACGATGTGTAAATTGTGCCTTTTCTTTCCCACACATGTGTGTACAAACCACCTGTTTGAGTCACTCTAGTGCCAACAAGTCCTACAGGTTGTTCATGTATCAAAGGAAACTACTCCTCTCACAAGGATCAGTGAGTGGGTGATATGTTTCAGGTCTACCACAGAGGACCACACAGAACTCAAGTATTGGAAAATCTTTCCAACTTTCCATTGGCATACCATGAATTTCAACAAGAGCAAAACAACCAGTCCAATATCATTTACAAACCATTGGTTAATATGGTCCCTCTGCAGAGGGACCTGGACAGGTTGGATCGCTGGGCAGAGGCCAACAGGATGAGGTTTAATGTGGCAAAGTGACGGGTCCTGCACTTTGGCCACAACAACCCCAGGCAGCGCTACAGGCTGGGGGCGGGGTGGCTGGAAAGCTCTACAGAAGAAAAGGACCTGGGGGTGTTGGTTGATGCTCGCCTGGAAATGAGCCGGCAGTGTGCCCAGGTGGCCAAGAAGGCCAACGGCATCCTGGCTGGTATCAGGAAGAGTGTAGGCAGCAGGAGCAGAGAGGTGATCGTCCCCCTGTACTCAGCCCTGGTGAGGCTGCACCTCGACTACTGTGTCCAGTTTTGGGCCCCTCACCACAAGAAAGACATTGAGGCCCTGGAGTGTGTCCAGAGAAAGGCAATGAAACTGGTGAAGGGGCTGGAGCACAGGTCTTATGAGGAGTGGCTGAAGGAACTGGGCTTGTTTAGTCTGGAGAAGAGGAGGCTGAGGGGAGACCTTATTGCCCTCTACAACTACCTGAAAGGAAGTTGTGGCGAGCTGGGGGTTGGCCTCTTCTCACAGATAACTAGTGACAGGACAAGGGAGAACAGTTGCAAGTTGCGCCAGGGGAGGTTTAGGTTGGAGATTAGGAGAAATTTCTTCTCGGAAAGGGTGGTCGGGCATTGGAAGGGGTTGCCCAGGGAGGTGGTGGAGTCACCGTCCCTGAGGGTGTTTAAGGAAAGGTTAGACACAGTACTGAAGGACATGGTTTAGTGGGTAATAGATGGTGGGGGGACGGTTGGACTGGATGATCCTTGAGGTCTCTTCCAACCTTAATGATTCTATGACTCTATGATTCTGATATACTATAATCAGCTCCTGTTCTGATAATCTGTGAATAAATGTGCCTGTAGTATCTACGCTGCTAATTAAAATAAAAAACTTGTTCTTGTGGTTCTGGGCTCAGTTTTAATAACACATCAACGTGGAGAGGCACATCAATGTGTATATCATATCAAGAAAAACTCAGTAGTTCTCCCTGCCCATCAATATTGCAGTCCATGTCAGTACTGTGGTTTGCAACAGATTAATTCCTTCTCCCATACTTCCCTCTCCCTTTAAACTTCCTTATTTCTCAAAAACCCCACACCTGAACTACATGGACTACAATTATCTGTAGGTAATTCTATTATCACTTAAACTGTGTACACTGTTTCTTTCTTTTTCATTGTGAGAACTGGTTTCTTTTAGACAAGGACCATATATTTTCTCACTCCACTGTTAGATGCGTACATTTGAAGCTACATAAAAATGTTCAGTAATGAACCCTAGAAAGTAATTCAGAACTCCCTTTTACCAGAACTTAAATCTGGCAAAATTTCAAGGAAACATTATTTGAAGTAAAGTGGAAACACCCATCAGTGAAATATGTATAGATTTATGTTTGGTAGTAGGTTAAAGCAGACAGCTTTTTATCTAGATAGAAATTACTTCACCTCATCTTTGCACTTCAGTATATATACATATATATGAAGCCTAATAAATAAAATAAGCACTTCAAGGCACCTTTGGTGCATGTTGTCATATTCTGTATTGTCATACCTATAACTCAGACAATGCGTAATATATATACATTACAGTGATATAGCATTTTATATATATGGCATAGCGATAAGCATTTTTATACTCTACTTGCTTTGAATCTGAAGATCTAATGCCTAGATATCAGTTTAGTCATTTTACAATAAATAGAGTTGTACCTTCTTATGTAAAGCCTAGTGAAAAGTAGTACTGTGTCCAGTTTTGGGCCCCTCACTATTAAGAAGGACATTGAGCTGCTGGAGCGTGTCCAGAGGAGGGCAACAAAACTGGTGAAGGGACTGGAAAACAAATCTTATGAGGAGCAACTGAGGGAACTGGGGTTGTTCAGCCTGGAGAAGAAGAGGCTGAGGGGAGACCTGGTCGCTCTCTACAACTACTTGAAAGGAGGTTATAGTGAGGAGAGTGTTGGTCTCTTTTTCCAAGTAGCAAGCGACAGGACAAAAGGGAATGGCCTCAAGTTGCATCAGGGGAGGTTTAAGTTGGATATTAGGAAAAACGTCTTCAAGGAAAGAGTAGTGAGGGCTTGGAATGGACTGCCCAGAGAGGTGGTTGAATCACCGTCCCTGGAGACGTTCAAAAAATGTGTAGACGTGGCACTCCAGGACATGATCTAGTAGGCATGGTGGTGTTAGGTTGACGGTTGGACTTGATGATCTCAGAGGTCCTTTCCAACCTTAGTGATTCTATGATTCTATGAAAAGGACTGAAAAAAATGAAAGTATTTTGCCACTGGACAGGCTGTTTCATCACTGGAATACAGTTTGTTGGTTTTGTTATTTATTTTTTTAAAAAAAGACATATATTTATATAATTTAAGTTAAACTTTCATTGTCCATTTATTTTTTTTCAAATAGCTTTCAACTAATTGAGCCACTGACTGCAACTCTTCGAGTGTGGCCATCCAGCCAATTTCTTATCCACTGAGTAGTCCATCTGTCAAATTCATGTATCTTCAATTTAGAGACAAGGACATCATGTTGGACTGTGTCATATGATTTACACAAGTCTGGGTAGATGACATCCTTTCAGATGACACGCAGCATGGCACAGAGTTGAGTTTATTGATGCTATTGCTTACACTTCTATGTGGCTACACCAGCAAAAGCTAGAGAAATTGAGTCTGAAATCTCATCACAAAAATAGATTTTTCACTAAAGCAAATGTTCTGCCTACATTGACCTCCTTACCTCACAATCATATTTACCTTTTCCATTATACACTCTGGATTCTGGTTTTATAGGGCAAGATATTTTAATATTATAGATGTGGCCATGTCATGTCTGGATGCATAACCTCAGTACCAAAGAACAGGATCTGCCATTGCTCAGTTTACAAATATAGAAGAAGCCTTATGTGTCACTTACTCAAAGGAAATTGGATAATCTCCCTGAAGACATTTTGTGGCTTTCTGGGAAGTGGAATAATATAGCTATTAATTAATAATATTTTGAGATTGTTATAAAAATGTGAATGTAGTATTAAAATAGATTTTTTTGGAGTAATATGTGTGAACTATTGTCCACAACTTGGATAAATTTATTCATTCTGGCTTCTTTCTACAGAATAATAAGCAGTTAAGTCTTTGATAGTAAGGTATCAAGAATGCTATGTGAAGGTATTAAGAGAGATACTAATGTGACTTTCCAAAAGTCCTTGCATGATGTTGGAAAAATAAATGAACACCGTTTGTATTCCTGTATTAAATTTAGGCTGTAAGATATGTATTTTTTTTTCAGTTTCGGACGCTATTTTGTAAATAGGTTCTTATATAAAATGGTAGCACAGCTCTGTATTTTTTGTTTGGCGTGCTTCAATATTAAAAGACTTAATAAATTATATTGTTATAATGAAAGGAACTATGTATAATCCCTTCCCTTATTTAATCTACAAGAGCTCAGGATGGTTTGTGAGATGTCAGTACACATTTCCCAAATAAAATCACAGAAAATAATTAAAAAACAAACAAACCCAGGCCTAGATTCCTGGGTGTGTTAGGTTCTAGGTTTGAACTGCAGGATAGGGAATCTCATTCTCCATCTTTTGAACTACATTGGTCTTGTCCCTTCCAAAGAAGCAAGGTTGAGTAGAGGGGTGATTCATATCTGACTGTTATCCTGACACCTGGTACTGAAAGACATGGTTTAGTGGGTAATGGGTGGTGGGGGGACGGTTGGACTAGATGATCCTTGAGGTCTCTTCCAACCTTAATGATTCTATGATTCTATATATTCAGAATATTTATAAGGTGTAGCACAGAGCATAAAACATACACATGAAAGTGTGGATACCAGCAATTTAACCCTGAAGACTTAATGCTTTTGTTCTCTATGCCTCTTCCATTATCTTCTGTTAGAAGGCCAAAACCCCGTGTTAGAAACACCAGCCACCAGTTTGTGCCCTTACTACACCTAACACGCAACATAATTTACAAAATGAAAGTTTCCCTACTTATCTCATACAAAACACAACAGGCAGGTAATGATGTTCCCTCACATTCAGTAGCCAAGAATTCAATTCCACAATGTGGAACTACTGTGTCCAAGTTGATTTCAGGTCCTCCAGCTCCCAGAATTTTCACTGAAATTTGGACTACTCTCAAACACTCTTGCTGAAGTATTCTACTCATTATGAAATACTGAGATTATCATTATAATTTGTTCTGTTGCTTAGTGATTATTAAACTATTCTATATTATAGCAGGACACCAACAGAAAAAGTGCTGTTACCTTTTGTACTTTCCCATCATAGTTACTTAGCACTTTAGAATGTGCTGTACCTAGACTGTTTATCTGTAAAGGTCAGAGATTAGGTTCAACTATTTACTTTTATAAGATGTTTAAGAGGCTTGAGAATGGTGTCCTCAAATCTCTCTTAATTCAAATGAATGTTCTCATGTAACAACTTTATTCATAGAAACTGCTCCTCTTCCTTTCTGAGAAAAAACAAGTGTTTGTTCTAGGTGACGGATAAACACAGCTTATTCTAAATGACTTCTCTCTACTGTAGAGAAAACACACTGGAAATCTTCTCTGGAACTGGGTACTTTTATGCAGATGTGTTTTGCATCTTATCCAGTGCCATCGGGCCAGTGGTCCAGAACAGAATTAATGCAGGTTTCAGGCTGTTCAGTTGAATTTGGCTGAACTTACAATTTACACTCTTGTTTCACCATCTTTCGTCTAAGCTCAGCTTCACTTGGGATGAATTCAGATGATTATCCCTTCAGCCACCACCATTTCAAAACACTAAAAAACAGTAGAGCAAATATTATTTTCTAAGGGGCTTCTTTACTGCTTTGCTTTTTCGCTAGTTCTACAACATAAAATACAGACATATCACTTTCTCTGGTTAGAGTTGTATATTGTGTGTTAAAGCTTTCATACTAAGAAAAAATCTGATTTTTTTTTTTGCTAGTTAATTTATGACTTTAAAACTAATTAGTTTATGACTTTACATAGAATAACAAAAAAAGCAATTGTGTTTGCTGCATGAAAGAATGATACACAATACAATACATTGTGAAATGTGACTGCTACCATTGTTCAAGTAGTATATTAACAATATATTTTCAGTCAATATATGCTTGAATAACAATTCAAAAATGTGAAGGTAACAATGTAACAGAACACTTTATATAGCACTTAAAAAGAGTGACCCTGATATCTAGGAGATTATTCTCTCTTTCCAAATCAAACTTCTGGATTGTAATCCAACTGTGAGAGGACTTGAGTGACTGCCATTCATGATTCAACCTTGAATAGTTCCCCATTGTTTTGCAAGGACAGGTGTATCTCTACCTCATTTTCTCCTTTTCATTTTTATCACTTGCAGCCATTACTTTGGCCACTGGTCTTGGGCTACGCTCCAAGAATGGTAAAATACAATAAATGTCAGAAAATTCAGACATATTTAAACCAAAAGTTACAGTTCATGCACTGATACAAATAGTTACAGTTTTTAATTTAGCTTTTAAGCCAGAGGAGAGAGTATTTCACTTTAAGGGTATTTACTTTATAAAGAGATATTAGGACACTGTAGACTATAATATCAGACTCTACGGCCTTTTTTTTTCTGAAGTTATCTTCAAATTCACTAGTAGAAAACTAAAAAAATAAAGTAATAAAAAAATCTTATATGTGCTTTCTCCTGTAACCTGTTGTAAAAAATAAATTATTTTAAAATTTACCTGACATATTTGTTCTGTCTATACTTTAATTTCTGCTACAAAAAAGCAATTATAAAAACCACGGTCTGTAATTTTGAGAATTCACATTCATAAGATATTCTCTTGTGTTGCAGTTTTAATTTTTCTCTGATTAGTCCTATTGTTTTATAATAAGGTTTATATCACTTTTAACTTGAATTCAATCCCTCTTTGAATATTTCATAATTTTTCTGCTTTCATATCAGATCCTGTAAATGAAAAGTCTCTTTAGAAGTCCACATTTATCCCATTAAATTTAACAGTAAATGCATCTATGCAACAAACAGAAAATATAAATGAAATCTTTTATTTCTCTCTCTAGAAAATATTTCTGTAAATTCAGAGCATAGAGTTGTCTTGTTGGTGACACATTAATCTGAAATTTAAGTGAACTCACACTGTGGCATGTATTTCAGACATTCGTATAACTGTCAGGAGACTAAAATTATTTTCCAAGGTCTCTGTTAGTTAGTAGAAGCTAGTTCCTTTCTCGTCTTCTGCCTGCTTGTTCTCTATGCATATCCAGCTCCTGTAAATGGAGACCTGATTTCAGTTGGATTTAGAAATACTACCAGAAAAAATATCCAAATTATTGTATTTGTTGTGGTTATTAATATTTAGTAGTCAACATGAAAATAAAGCTAAGGAAGACTTGGAAAACTGGCATGGGTTTAGTGACAGATTAAATAAAAATGGCTATGACAGAAAAATCTAAATATGCAAGCTTGGTCATGCCATGATTCTTGTGCACATTTTCTGGAACCAATTCCTCATCATCCTCATATCTGGTTTTGATCACTGTGAAGGTACTGAATATAAATGCCTAGTTTGTTATGATTGCTATATCAACATTTTTAGAAGTATCAGCTGAATAGATAGTATTTGATGGCAAAAAAATGTCCTTCACATTTTCCCTGTGGGTATATCTGAAATAATAAGTAATGACTCATTGGCAACCTCCACAGGGATATTCCTCTATAAATACTGTTACACCTCAAAAGCTCAGGAAATCTTTCCATGCATTTTACCATAGAGACAATTTTGGCTTAGAGAGTTGTACATTTTGAAAATGTTCCCTCAGAATTCTTTCTGATAAAAATCTGAGCTGTTTAAACCCTATTTTTGCATGCATTTTGTTGATGGAAGTGTTTTGAGAGCTGCTATTTAATATGATCTGATTCACTGCCCATGTAAGTCAAAGGAAATCACCTTTTGCAGTATGTTCAGCTGAAAAAAAATGGTGTTAAGTGTGAATTTATCATTAGCTGTCAGCCTCTTTTTGTTTGTTTGTTTGTTTGTTTGTTTCCATTTGAAGAAGCATTATTATCTGAAAGGAAAGAATCTACAAACTACTTGGAGGGTTAAATAACCTACTCCTTTAATATGTCCAGTAACAAACATAGATCAAGATAGAGCTAGTAAACTGTGTATTTGCTTAGCAAGAAGGATGGCTTCTCCCTCCCTCATTCTACTTTACCATATAAGTATCTAGTCTAGTGAGAGACAGAATATCCTCAACCCATACAGCTAACAATTTAGAGCTTGTAATTCTTATATAACCTCCCACAACTCAGCCTGTATTTGATCCTCTTGCACTTTTGCTGTGAGGGGAAGGAATACATTAAAACAATCTTTGAAGGCATCAGTCAAAGTAAAAACATCCCTAAGCCAGAAGCCCTTTCTGAGCTCCATGTACATGCCTGCCTTTATCTTAAAGGATAAGATGATAGTAGGCACAAGGGTGTTTTAGCACAAGCACATGGATTTTTGTACACAAGCTCTCAGGACATGGCCGTCTCTCTTTCAGTTTGACAATCCCTTCCACTTTCAGGTAGGTAAAAGAGGTTTGTGGAAATTAGTCAGCTTGCAAACGACTTGGAAAAAAATGCAAAGGCAAAAAGTTATTTCTAATAATAACAAGGCAAATATTCTCCATAGGCATCTCACCTGCAACAACCAAGTGTTTAAAATCATTTTAACCTTCAATAGATTTACTTTTCCAGGCATATTTTAAAATCATAACCCTGCAATGCAGAATGTGTAGTAGATGTGATTAATATATGCCTTGGGTGTGCTGCAGGCATTTGTTCACACACCCACAGTCTGTTATCAGTCAATGCAACTCCACTGTTGTCATGTTTTGTTGTTTGTTTATTTGACCACGTTCTTCACCATCCCTTTCTATAAATACTTACATATATGTATGTCTAACCAGAAAAAGTACAATGCCATTGGCTAAATTTTCATATACATCCTCTTTTAGAAAAGATTTCTCTCAATTGATAATTACTAATTTTATTGCTCAGTCTCTATGCAAATACAGAATCCTTATCCAATTAGTCTTTCTGTTTCTAGCAATACTTGCATAGTTAGTCATGACTGTGATCACCAGAGCAAGCTGCTTACTTTAATATGCCAAGTCAAGATGAGAAGCCACCCACAGGCTATTTTGCCTCTTTTTATGTATTCCAGCATAGTTCGGAAGTGGAAAAAGAGAAAGAGACTGAAACTGGAGCTAACATTTACTGTCCAAAGTAGAGACTGGACTGAATGCTTATTCACAGAAGACAAATTAGATGTCTTTAGATGGATGAAAGAAAAGGTTGTAAAAACATAGTATGTATATATGAGAGGAATACTCCTACAGATTTGAAGACTGTATTCATTTTATTGCCCAGAAACTACTATGGTCCTGTATTACCTGAAAATTCAGTTAATCTGACCATAATTTCACAGTGCTTTATAATTAATCTTCCCCTCGTCTTCCTTGCTTCTTTGCCACTGTCACTCTGACTTTGACCATGGTAGATTTAGAAAGATGCGGATTTTTTTTGGGGGGGAGGGTAGGGAGGATGAGGGTTCTTCATGTAATGTATTGGAAACCCCAAAGAATATTGCTTTACTTGTTTGACCGTATACAAAACACAGAGGATAAGGACTCTGGTCCAGTCACTGGGTTCCTTACAGCGCTGTTAATTATAAAACCAAAATCAGCCAAACGAGAGCTTCTTTAGAGATGGTGAAAACAGGTTCTGATCTGAACTTCTTCAACCAATACAGAAATACCAAAGTCTGGACTATTTTATAACCGCCTGTAACTCATTTTACCGCATTAATTGAGACAGAGATAAATTTATATCTTATTTTTCCAACAAGCAACAACTGGGTACTCTGTAGTTTCTCATAGGCTGCCTCTGAATGCAATTCAGCCTGTGCAGATGGCCTAGACAGGGATGACACATCACTTAAGTCTCAATTAGCTCCTCAGTGCAGAATTTAAATGGGATTACGTGATACATAAACCCTTGCTGGCACTGTCTGAAAAGAGGTGATTTACAAACTCTGAAATTAAAGGCTAACATCTAATGAACCAGAGATTTAAGTACTCTGTCATATTTTCTTTTTTTTTCCTTTTTTTTTTTTTTAATCTCCCAAATTTAATGATAAAGGAATATAGTATTTTCTTTGAAAGTTTTATGGAAAAATATTTTAGCACATTCAGGAACTCTAGATCTCAAAGTCTGGCAAATTACTAGAAGCATCTCACCCTTACTGATGTTTCTCATCACTGTTTTCTGAGAAGCATGCATTTGCTCTGCAGTTGTAGGTTGTAACACATTAACTTCCTTTCTTTTTTGTCTGCTACAATATTTTATCTCACAAACAACAAAACTGAAGCCATCAGGTTTTGCTCTACCCAGATTAAAGATCAATAATGATAGCTGAAATGTTTATTTCGTGTTCTAGTAAGGACATACATCTCCAGCCATCAAGACAGCTGATAGTCTTATAGTCCTTCTAGATTGATTGCAGTACTTAGACAAATAATGGTTGTAACAAAAGGCAAAGACGGATTTGCAGAAATGTTTTTTTGCATGTTACATTTATAACATGGCAAGAGAGTTCTACAAAGGCACCTATGACCAAAGAGCATTTTATTTCTATTCATTGGAAGCTGAACAATTCATTGATTTTTAAATTACCCTCTATTCTTACAAGATGCTTTACAGCTGTATTTTATTGACTGTCTTTTTCCTCATATAAATAACTTGCCCTTCTATTGAAGTCTACTGAAACAGTGAGGTTTACCCTTAAGCTCAAAGGAGCAAAATCTGTTAGCATGCTCTTGTGTGGTAGAATTGTATTCCAGAAGAATTAAACTACTATTAGAATATATATATTTATTTAAATCTATCTGACCAAACCGTTCTCTCTGCATACTCTGAGCCTCTGATGTTCTGCTAGTTTCCTTGCTGGTGCACCTTTTGATGCAAAAATGTCTAGTGGTAACATGTTTTGAAGAAAGATTCTAAAAGTAGAGTTTGTAAAACATTATGTGCTAGAGTAATCCCTAAGGCAAGTTATCCCAGTTGGTAAAGATCTTTCAAGCAGAGGTTCATTAGACTCTAAACACTAGGCCAGTTTTAATTAGTATATTGGACATTTTCCTCTCGGTATGTGAAGAATAGCATCAAAAAACATTGGTAAAAGAAAAATCAAGTTTACCTTTTGCAACTGCTTTCCATTTCAATATAGCCAAATCAGGCAATGAAAAGACATAATTCTGAGAAAGGATTTAGAGGATCATCATGAAAGGCCAACTACACAAAATGTGGTGCATCAACAATAAAGGGCTAAAGCCATCCATAAAACTGTGAACAGGAGATGATTGGTAACAGGAACAAAAAGGTGATGTTACATGTATACTCAACATTAATAAGATCCTCATTGGAATATCACAGTCAATTTTTCACTTTAAAACTTGCTTGAGTTTGGGGATGATTTGCAAAAATGGTACAAGCACGGAAACAGTTTCACAAAAGTTGGGCTGCATTGGATAGAGACACGTACACTGAGGTATCCGTAGCACAGATATCTACAAGTGGCCTAAATGATTAAGCTTCCTTTATAATTAGTATGTATCTTAGGCTTTACTGAATTACGTATGCCTAGGTGTCTGGTGCATTTGAGGTGCTTGTCCTCTAGGTATCACTCTAGGTCTCTTATGTATATCCTGTGTCACATTTACCAGCCCAGCATGGATATCTCAGATGCTCGAGGGTGTCTAAAATGTCACAAAATAGTTATAATTGTGCAATTGGACTATGACTTTAATCAATGGCATCCAGAGAGACATTTTGCTCATTCTAAAGCAGACACATCTGCCTGAGGACTTTGCTAGGAGCCTTTGACTGTATTGATTAGATCTCCATGGACTGTAATAAAAGCTTAGGAGTTTACCTAGCTTACATGCAGATATCTATGTTACAGATATCTAAATGCAAATGTCTGAGTCTAGAGCTGGATTTCACGTCCAATCTACTTGGGCATTTAGGAGAAAAGATGAAAGAATCATAACCTATCTAAAATATGTAAAGAGAATGTCTCTGAGAGAGGACCTTTCCATGTAGAATGTATGAGCAACAGCAAGATAGAAGGTATGCAAAATGAATTTAGAAAAAAGAAAAAATTCAGACACATTTTAAGAGCAAACACAATAAAGCACTCAACAGTCAAGGCTTTACGGTCTGGTCATGTACTAGAAAGGACCTGAATCAAGATTTACTTGATAGTGTATTGAAGGTCTCAATGTTTCTTTAAGAAATATGTAACAGGCTACTAGCAAAAAGAAAAAAAAAAATTGCTTGTTATCTAAAGACCAGCATTAAGCAAAATGACAGAGGCAATTATCAGAACAAGTTTTTTGGCCATTGCTACATTTATACTAGTTAATAAACAAGGGCATGAGACTAAGCTCTTGACCATGACTGTCCATTTCTTTTCTTACCTGTGGCATGGCTTTGCCTCAGGCCAAATAATACTCTCCCAGACAGTGTTGAGACATACTTAAGGAAATAACATATATGAAAGCTCTGTTTCAAAGGCGCGTTTGCATGTAATAAACACAGGAAGTCTAAATTGCCTTTTTTCCCTTCAGTAGTTAAATAACAATAGGGTTGTTATTTTGCAGTATTTCACTTTCTGTAACTTCCTTCCTAATATATATTTTCCACTTAACTATCGAACGTCTTCCTTCCAAGATGTGTACTATCTTCCAAAATTGCCTGAAGTGCATCTTGTAGCTGAGATGTAGCAGAAGAACTAGTAGCGTGCTGTTGTTGGCAAGTCAGGATTGAATACAACTCTGCACTAATAGCCGTAACAAAACAAGAATTGCTGACCCACAAGATGAGGTTATGAGCTTGTGTAAGAAAACTAAGCCTATGCAATGAAATTGAATGAATTTCCTAATTTCTAATATTGCCAGGTTTTATATGAAAAACATAGAAAGTGGTATATTTCTATTATTTTTAATATGCTATGGCCTAACGGCGTATTTTATCTGAGAATTGCCCACTTGGTAGATTATCATATTATAGACATGTATTTTAGCGTGCATTTTAAAATATGTGTTGCAGTATCTCTGTAAAATATGAGTATTTCATGCTTTAACAAATGGGTTTCATTACACGGTGTGTATAACTTCTTTATGTCTATCTGCTTCATAATGTGATTTATGACCTTAATGGCAACTATTTTCATACTCTTCCTTTCACAAAAATTAAATCAAGTGCTATCTGTTTATCTGTATCTGTTTTTTCTCACAAGCAGTAATAATTGGAAGATGTCATGCAGCTCTGGTAAAGCTCAGTCTGTGCTGCTCTCACACATCGCTCTGTTTGAATCTCAGCGTTTTGTGTCTCTGTATTTGTGTGATGCCCAAGGTTTGAATGATCAGGAGCACTGCTCCTTTCTGTCATCTTTCTGCCTATTAGCTCTTCTCAGAAATAAGCCCATGAGCGCTTTCTACTCTTGCCCCTCAGACTAACACCTGTGTGGGAGGAGTCTCAGCAGTGGTTGGAAACACCCCAAGATTGCAGCCAGTGAGGGGAATAGAGAGAACCACTCCTCAGACATAAAATTAAGAAAGGGTGGAAGCTGCAAGGAATGGGATTTGTGGACTCACCTGAGGAGATATGTGGGAACACATGACAAAAGACACAAAAGGAAAGAAGTGAGGAAATACGAGAAAGAGATATGTGAGTCAAGGGCAGGCACATAAAAGCAGATGCCAGAGGAGAACTGTGAAGAGGCACAGTTTTGGAGAAAATGGAGGAGGAAGCAGAGCTGACATGTGGAAGAGGATGCTGTTGGGAACACAGCTGGAGGCACACTCGTGGAAGAAGCAGCTCCATGCCATGAGGAAGAATGGTTCTGAGAGGACTGCAGCCATGGATGACCATGAGCAGAGACACCCTGGCGAGGACTGCAGCCTATGGAGGAACTCACACCAGTGCAGAGGAGCAGTAGAAAGTAAGGAGCAGTGGAGGAAAACAAGTAAGAAGGACTGAAGAGCAGAAGGATACCACTAGGCAGATACCGCAACCTCCTGTGCTGTCCATCACCTCACCAAAGGGATTGGGAGAGGCTGAACATAATGTACTCTGACTAGAGATTTTTATTCAACTTGGGAGAGTCACTAAAAAAAAAAACAACAAACACAGTAAGCAAACTTTTTAAGTAGACAGAGAAAAATGCCAATTTTTGGCATTCAGACTTGGGGAGAAAAAAAAAAAGAAAAAAAAGTCAGCCTTTTTCTACAAAAGTACTTCACTTGAAATAAACAACTATTACCACTCAAGAACTTTACCTACATTAATCTCTACATTATAGTCATGGAATTTAAAGTGCAAGTGGAAAAGACAGAACTAGGAGTGGAATTTGTGGTTAGTCTCTGACACAATTAATGAGTCCTCAGTATTACACCAAATTCGTAAAGTGTACATAGAAAGGTTCCCAGGAAGAACTTTAATAACTCTTTAAAATAGAAGAATTCAATGTAATAACACTATATGCCTTTTTCTTAAAACAAGAAATACAGTCCAGAGACTGAATCTTTCTCTTCATTTTCATAAAACTAAATTAAACAATGTCTGCAGCATTTGTTTTCTATTTTTTAATCACTACACCTTCTCCCCTCACACCTCATTGCTATGAAAGTAGTAAGAATTTTTCCAGATGTTTTTATAACAACTAGTTAAGTTTCATTCATTAGAACAAAAAAAACCCCAACTTGATTAATCTTCTTTTTTCCAAGCAACAGTGAAGAGTATTTTTCAATAGTATAGTCTTTTACTGAATGTGGAGTAAAAGCTCTTGTGCCAAACTGCAGGGTTTTAATTTAAAATTGTTTTAATCAAGAAGCTACAGATAGTCTTAAAGCTCTTTTACACTGAGGACTATTTGTTATAATAGTTTGAGAACTATTGTGAAATCTTAATACAAGCTATTTGGCCAAAGTGAATGACTTCTATAAAATGCAATGCTTGTCAGAGAACAAGAACTGTGTAAAATTGATCCTAATGCTATGAAAGAAAAGATGAAGGAAAACAATAACATCAAATTGCAACAAACTTGTGAATTCTGTCTCTTATCTTCATCTTCAGTAACTGAAGGAGGAAAAAAGCCTTGGGTTATAAAGTGATACATAATGTTTAAAACTCAGCCTCCTAATACCTAAAGTGCTAGAGTTAGTCTTCTTTTTCACCCTATAGCAAAGACGACAAGGTAAAACTTTCAAAAGAAAGGCAATAAATTAAGACTATAGTTGCCATTTTCAAAAGGGAAGTCGTGTCATATTTTAAATGTATTTTAAAGGCATTTCTGTAAAGTTTAGAATATGAGTTTGAAAACACATTTCTGAGAAGTATTAATATTATTACCATTCAATGAGATTTTAGGTAGATTTTCAAGTACACTTAAATTTCCAGGGACACTTGTTTGTTGCAATATAAGACATCCAAATTTTTGGAACATTTCATCTCTCCTAATCTAGCTGTTTGGCTCTTTCTTTAGTCACTAGAAAAGAGAGGGCAGTTCCACTTATTTATCCCTGATGCAAAATAAGGAGTGGGTTTATATTTCTTTACTTTGAAAATAGTGGTAGTCAGAATAACACAATTAGATGATATGCCTTGAAACAGCTGAGAGAGAGCCAATGATAAGCCAGGTAAGAATCATTCAAAGTGAAGTCTATAAGCTAGAGTTTTATTTCCCATTCTGGCTTGCATGTCTTTATAGCTGCATAGACTGTAAAGTAGAGGAAAAGTAACTTTCTAAAACCCCTTTTTTTTTTTTTAATAACATTTGAGGATTTATAGGAAAAATATAATTAGAATTTATTTTCATACTTGTTATGGTCTGTCAAATTCTATGTTTGTTTAAACTGTAACAAAAGGGTTACAATATGTTGTAACATTCACATGCCTTTTGAAAACAATGAATAATGCTTTCAAATCCCAGGAAAAACTTCAACAGCTCTTAAAATATACCTGTGAATTGGCATATGAGCTTTTGTACCGTCAGTTCCTCCATTCAGTGCAAGCTGCCTTTTTATAAAATAAATTATATACCATGATACAACAATATTAACATATAATCCATTTTCAAAGGTTAAAGCAGATAAATTTCTCCAAATTAATTCATATTAATATATCTGTTTTCTAATTATGTAAATCAATACAGTAGAAACATCAGAGAGGTTTTTGGTTTTGTTTTGTTCTGGTTTTTTTTTGTATGGACCCAAGTACTTGTGAGTTCTCTCATAGATAGCAGAAAGATTCTCACTGCAGATTAATATATTTTTCATATGTTGCTTACCAGCTCTTCTTTCCATTATACAATGTGGTTCTTCTGTAATAACATTTTAGGATCGTTTCTAAGTAGAGATATCCTATGTACAGAGCTATCTCTTCAGCTCAGAATAATGCAGGAACTGTGACTGTATTAGAAATACAGGTCTGAATGGCTTGCTTGCTTCCTAGTCTCCCTGATGATTTCACATCATACGCTGATAGCGCTTTTTTGAGTCATGACCTTAATAGCTTATACTTTCAATATTATGTGTCTTTAATACCAAGAAAAAAAAACCCAACTTACAGACTTTAGTGGATCACAAAGCTTTCTGGAGGCCTGACATTTCTTTTTTCTTGCTAGTATAGATCACTGACAACTGCACGGAACGGTCAGTCCTATGCTACCCTCAAACTGGAGTGAGAGCAGACTCAGACACTAAGACATTTCAAAGATTCTCATCACCTACTTCATATCAGACATCAAATCCTATTCGAGCCTCTACCATTTGAAGCCATTAAATAGATGGTGGGATTTTCCGTAACGGTAGAAGCATTACCCCAGTGTCCTGGATAAATTCCAATGCAAGTAATTACACTGTGCCAGTAAATCCCTCTACATTTTATTTGGGCACTGCATTTATTTTTGTTCTAGTAAAACATTATGTGAGGTTTGCTGTGCATTGTTAAACAGGCTCTGAGTTTTACCTAAAGTGGCTGCATTTCAAGGATGTGCGAAGTGATCTCTATAAGATGCAATAAGGGCTCCATATATTGATTTGGAATGCATGCTGGTACCCTCAGGATAATAAGCATTATATGATGTAACCTTTTATGTTTTTATTATTATATTCATGCAGGGGAGTGCTAAAGAAACCCAAGAATCTTAAGTAACTAAGTAGAATGCACTAAACTTTTCATCAGAAGTACTTTCACTACTTTTGAATGTTATTGGGTTGACCATTTTCTTCCTCTGCATAACTTCTCAGGATCTCAAAAATATCCCCTTTTCATAGTACAGTAAAGATACTACTTTCATAATTTTACTTACAGAAAATAAGTGCTTACATCCTACAGCAGCCACAAGCTTACAGAGAAGTTCACTCCTTTTTCATTTCAGAGAATGACATTCAGCTTCCTGCTTAGTTTGAGCTGGAGTAAGGGCTGAATCTCTACTCTCACTGAACCAGAGACCAGCTGCACAATTATTTCAGTTCTGGGTATTAGTTACTCAATTCTGAGTTGAATTTTCCCCTAAAAAAAAAAAAAAGAAAAGGCTGGAGGGGGAAAAAGGTGAAAGTCTATGTATTCTAGGTTTTTTTTGTAATCCTTTGTTTTTTATGTAACCTGCTTTATTCTCAATACTGGATGTATTCATTTACCTGTGCTAAATATTCTGAGGTGCTTTATAACTGTTCTGCAGTGCTCACAAAACAAATTTGAGCTTGTTCCAAGCTTGTATAGATGTAAAAATTAACCACTCCAAAACAAAATATCTGTATCTGTTTGTGATGAATTAGTTACTATTTGCAGAGTGCTTTGAATATGTAGTGCTAGACACTGTAACATAGGACAGAGTCCACTGCAGAGAAAAGAAGTACTTAACCTGTGGTCACATATTTTGTAGCAACTTCATACTGTTATGCAACAACATCAAAGTTTGTATGATTTATACAATTACTTCCTGAATGCATTTCATCATATCAAAAGTCTTCAAATCTTGGCATTTCATTTACTTAGAAAAGAGTACGTCTATATATATAGAAATAATGCAATTATCAGATGCAGTCGACATGGATTCACAAAAGGAAGGTCCTATTTAACTAATTTGATACCCTTCTACAATAAGGTCACCTACCTTGTGGATGAAGGGAAGCTGATGAATGTTGTTTTTCTGGATTTTAATAAGGATTTTGATACTGTCCTTCACAACATCCTTCTGGATAAGTTGTCTGACTGTGAGAAGGGCAGGTTCATGGTACAGTTGGCTGAACAGCAGGACTCAGAGTTGTAGTGAATGGGGCTACATATGGCTGGTGACAAGTCACCAGCAATATTCTTCGGGGTTCAATTCTAGGGACAGTTCTGTTCAATAGATTTATAAATGATCTGGCAGATGCTGTTGACTCTTTTGTTGGACAACAGGCCTTGAAGAGGGATCTAGATAGATTCTAGCATTGGGCAATTTTTAATGGGATGAAAGTTAACAAGTCAAAATGCTGTATTTTGCACCTAGGATGGCGCAACAGCAGGCACAAGTGGAAATTGGGAGGAGAGTGACTGGAGAGCAGCCGTGCAGAAAGGGATGTGGGGGTGCAGGCTCAGTAGGAGTCAGCAGTGTGTCCTGGCAGCCAAGGGAGCAAACCACATCTTGGGGTATATCAAACACAGCATAACCAGCTGATCAAAAAAAGGCGTTTATCCTACTGCATTTAGTGTTGGTGTGGCTTCATTTCAAGTACTGTGCATTTCTGGGCCCCACAATTTAAGAGGGATGTGAAGGTCCTGGAATGCATCCGGAGGAGGACAACAAAGCTGGTAAAAGGGCTGGAAGGAATGTCCTGTGAGGAGCAGATAAGGGCTTTGGACTTGTCTAGTTTGGAGAAAAGAAGGCTGAGGGGTGACTTCATTGCTCTCTACAGCTTCCTGAGGAGGGGAAATGGAGACAGAAGTGCTGAGTTCTTCTCCCTGGTATTCAGTGATAGAATGCATGTGAATGGTTCAAAGTTGAGACTGGACATTAGGAAGCATTTCCTTACCAAGAGGGTGGTCAAACACTGGAACAGGCAAAACGTTGGGTCAGCCCTGCATTAGCCAGGCGGTTGAACTAGATGACAGTTCAAGGTCCCTTCCAACTGAAATAGTTCTATTCTGTTCTACTCCTCTCCTCTCCTCTCCTCTCCTCTCCTCTCCTCTCCTCTCCTCTCCTCTCCTCT
>VWZZ01007119.1:80744-91536 GCA_013399095.1 Psophia crepitans
TGTCAGCCACTCCTCCCAGTTTAGTGTCATCAGCAAACTTGCTGAGGGTACACTCCGTTCCCTCATCAAGGTCGTTGATGAAAATATTTAATACCACTGGTCCCAGTACTTACCCCTGAGGGACTCCAATGGTCACAGACCTCCAACTAGATTCTGCTCCATTGACCACAACCCTATGACTTTCAACCAGTGTATGATCCACCTCACTATCTGATCAACCAGGCCACACCTCCTCAGCTTACCCACAAGGATGCCGTGGGAGATGGTGTCAAATGTCTTACTGAAGTCAAGATAGACCACATCCACTGCCCTTCCATCATCCATCCACCTAGTCACGTCCTCATAGAAGGCTATCAGGTTGGTCAAGCATGACTTTCCCTTGGTAAAACCATGCTGACTGTTCCCAATGACCTTCTTATCCTTGATGTGCCTGGTGACAGTGTCAAGGATATATTAATATATTAATAAATATATTTTTAAGGAAAACAACCTGGAAACCCTTGGGCATGGTGATAATGCTACCATTTACAAAGCTAAATATTGGACTGGCTTTTAAAATTTTTGAGCTCTAATCACTCTCCTTGCAAAAAGAAAATTATAGTGACAGAAGGTCAGGATACTCCTCCAGGGGACTGCTGCATCAGAGGCACCAACACAGAAATGAATCATTATGACAGAATTGTGAGAAAATAACAGGCTGAAACTTTGGGTGATTCACTGAAGCATTCTTTAAAAATTCAGAAATTTTGTAGCTATTCAGATACACACATGAAAAATCTAGTATAGACTGCTATACAGAGAAAAATACTTCAACAGGCAGGGCTGTTGACTTTTTTTCTTTTCACTGTGAGTGTGGCAAACCTGAAGGGAAAAAAATCTTTCTGTGGAATCTAAAATGTAAATGTTTTCTTGTAGAGACCTTTGGCCATTCTCCTAGTCTCATCTGAAGCATAAGAAATTTTACAAGCCTGTACTGGACTTTGTGGTGACCAAAAATATTAGACTGTGGTAAACAGAGCAACCACAGAACTCAGATTTTAATTTTAAGAGCCCCCACTTCTCCTCTTTGTCCCCTCAGTGAGATTTCATATACAAAGAGCATGTGGCTTCTGTTTTCCTGGCAAAGAAATTAGTAGCTCTCCGCTCAGTATGGGGAGCTGACCTGCTCTTTATCCATTTCCTTGCCGTGACATTGGAGGCTGGATCCTTCCACCTGCATCTGCTGTGGTGGGATGCGTGCTGCCATGGCTAAGAAGCAAAGTACAAAAGTCAGCTAGCTGACTGGCTGCTCCAACAGCTTTGAGGAAAGGGATAGATCAGATGCATGATTATTCTAAGGAGTGTTGTTGGGGTTTGAAAGCCTGAGAAACATTTTAGGGAACGACACTTTTTTCAGAGAATTAGGGATGGTGCCTGTTACTGGTAGCAACAACTATTCAATGAACCATCCAACAATTATCCCCCTTTCTGAAGAAACTAGGCAAACTATATCTCCCAGTACTAGAATGTGCATTTTGCTTGTGCCTGTGGGATATTAAAAGAGGGATCTGAAATCAAAGTGTATCTCAAAAGAATATATAATGCAGTAAAAAAGAGAAATAAAATACCAATGTTGTCTGTTAATAGCTTAAGAAGATCCAAACAACCCACCTTTCTCCATCTACTGACAAGAAGCCTACATGGTTTTGTGTCATTATTTATAAAAAGCTAATTTGTAATATTACAGTCCAGACCAGTTAAGGTCTGACCAAATCTATGCAAGTAGTACACATGTAACAGATATGCATGTAGATTTAGATGTAGAATTTCTTGCATATTTTAAAACTATTTCCAACAACTTGCATTTTGTGTTTCAAAAATATGAAGGACTTCTTAATGCAGAGGATGCTCCCTCCTCATTGAGGAAAGAGAAAGGTGTAAGGATTTTTCTGGACTGTTGATAGACACTAGCATCTTGAGCACAGTGTTTTCTGAGGCAAAGTTATCCGATAAGGTGTGAACAAAATTTTTTAACCATAAGAAAATTATAAAAAAACTATAAACCTGCCTACTCAAGGAGATATGTTTTCCTGACAAATAGTGTATCCCAGAAATATCATAGACATAATTTTCAAAAGTATCCCATGATTTGTGTTACAGCCATTTTAGGTATTCAACAGTATGTTCAATTTTCCCTTGAGACTGAGCACTTGGATTTTTTACTAAAAGAAAGTGTGTGTAGACTGAAAATTATTCCATTGGAAGGGATAGTCAATTACAAACTCAAATTTCATAATTAAAACAATGTGAAAGCATACTTATCAGTCTGAAGTTAAAAATATATTATTCCACTGAAAGTTTGAGACAAGAAATAACTATTTTTTTTAATAGCTAAATAATTATAGTTGGTTAAACAGTATGCAACATTTAGCAGTATCCATTTTTTTGATGTAGACTTGGATGACTATAAAAATGTTTTGATTGTTATGTTTATTATTTGTAATCATCTACAAAAAATTACTTCTGGAAATATTGTCAGCAATACTTACAGTTCTTCTCTGGTTTAATTCCATGAATGTAGGCTGCCATAATGCCAGTAAAAACATACAATGGACTTTAATTTGTTATATGGCTAGCTGTTTGTGGCACTCTTCCTTCTAAAATGCCCTTTTCAGTTAATTTTGGAGTATTTTGAAACTACATTTAGTACTTCAAGTTAGAATTCCTTGATAAAATCTGCCATGTGGTGGGATATGAAGATTTATGGTAGCATAACATACTAAAGAGAATCATATATAAACACAATATTTGTGAAAGTAGCTGAAACTCCAGCTTAAGTAACGATGAACTCTCAACCTGTTCTGGATTCAAAGCATTTAGGTTGCAGTATTAGAAATGTTCTCTGATTAACCAGTGTATCTGCTTGGGCTGAAAAAAAAACCCCAAACCAACCCAGGCACGCTTTGCTTCTCAGGAGACTAAAAAATGGCATGGTTGACACAATTAACAAAATACAGGAAAAAACAAACTAGAATTTTTTTTATTTTTTTTTTCTAAAACTCCTTCAAATTACAACAACTAGCTAAAAGGCTTTCCTTTGTTCTGGTTGTCATTATTGATAGTCTCATCTCCACAGCCACATGGCTCTGTCACACAGTAGGGTAGTAGCAAGCTAATGAGGAGGCAAAGGCTCTTCAGAAATCCATGACTGCACATACTAAACTGAAGGTCAGACACTGTAATTGATACTGTTATAAGTCCTACTGTACATTGATCTCCTCTAATTGTTTTCCAGTGTTGTCTTAGAAAAGTGGATATGATTACCTCAGTATTTGCAGTGTTACAAAACACAGAAAATAGACCTGGAAAGGAACTTGAGGTATCATATAACCAAATTTTCTGCCTCAGGACAGAGTCAACTGTAGCCAAGGTATTCCTTACACATTTGTGTTACCTGTTTTTTTTTTTAAATAAGAATATCACTGATATGGATTCTAAAAGCTCCCTGGACAATGTATCACAAAGCTTAATTACCCTTACCAAGAGATAGGTACTAGCCTTTTTTTTTATGTTTAGCTTAAATATTTCTTCTTGCAAATTAAGCCCATTACTTTTGGGTCAACGGAATAAAAACCAGTTAATCGTCTTCCCCTTTCCAATTGCTTTTTTATTTACAGGAAGGCTATTACCTTGTCTCATGGTTTTTAAATTTTCCTGAACAAAAAGGTATTATAAAAAGACAGAGATATAAGGTACATTCAGGAGTAAATTGTTGAGCAAGTGATGAAGATATTTTGAAGTGAGAAGTAAATTCTCTGGACTTTCACTATGCTTGACTGAATAGTTTCTTGGTATAAAGGGTTAGCAGATCAAAAATCATATATATACTCATATATATTAGTCAAGGCAGATTGAGCTATATTTTACTAAAATACTGAATATGTTATAGGGAGTCTACCCTCTCTGTAGAAATCTTCTATCAGAGTAAGCTAATTTGGAATGATGAAAGGATATATTGGGTTATTTTATTATAGTTTCATTATTAGTAGTATTTCATATTAAAGTGTTAAAGTTTATGAAAGCTGTATGTAGTGAGACAGGCAGAAAGGAAGGACTGTGTTCTATTTCTCAGATGAGAATAATTCTTAAAACACATATAGAAATAGCTTTGAAGTTATCAGTACAATGAAATGAAAATATTCCAGAATAATTAACTGAATAGAACTTGTGAAAAGGAACAGGATTCTGCTTAGTTTGGCTGAAGTCAGCAGTATGCAAGATTTGAAACACTAAAATACATAATCACCAACATTCTGTTTCTAAAAAAAGTTTACCTGAGTAAAAATAATTCTCAATTTATAAGGAAACTCTTTAAGTATCTAGAATACTTTAAAAAAAAAAAAAACAAAAACAAAAAACCCAAACTAGAAAATCTTTAGTCTGGCTCTTCAGAAAACAATTGTTCCCAAATGTTGTTTTATCTTAGCTTTGAAATCACATGTACATATTGTTTACTTCCTTTTTCTATATATCCCTGAACAGACAGGGAAACAAAATATTCAAGTAAAAGCTTCCACGTATTACTAAAATCACATCACAAAAGCTAAGACAGCAACCTAGATCGAAACTGTAATGGAAAATGTAACATTTCAAGTAAATTAATAAAAATAACAAACTAAACAAACTTAAACTAAGGTAAAAGAGTCATAATAAAACACTTCTTTTTCCTAAATTGCAATGAAAAATGAAGAGCACAATGTAGTTAGAATTAGCATTGATAACGCAGATGAAGTTGTGTTTTAATAACCTGACAGAACATGATTTAATTTAATTGTCTTTTCTATTCCTAAAATTACAAAAAAAAACCAAAACCCAAGGATTGGGACACTCATCAGGTAATTAATATAAATTATAAAACTCTTTTTTTTTTCCCCTGAAATCATGCTTTAACTTTGCAAATGCAAAGCCACTATGATATTCACTGTATTTTAATTACCTTTTTCCCTTTCTATAATTTTTATTAATAATCAGAATGGCTGAAAAATCTTTCTTCTCACTGTTGCCTTCAAGATTTTTCATACAGAGTTGATCATGTAGGTCTTACTCAAGAAAAAACCCTCACTACTTTAGTGAGTCAAAGTTCAGTCAAAGTAGGGTCCCATTCCTTTATTAATTTTTATTTTTGTGGATTGCTCATGACTAAGTTTTCTCGGTGTTATTACTGAAAAAAACTACAGACAAAGCCCTGATAAGAAAAATCCTTTCATCTTATTGGACAGTAGAAAACTTAGCTCAGAGACAATACTGTGAATATTATTGGGCTTATTGTTGTGTGCAGTCAAAAGCATGGCTGAACTTCACTACAGATGGTGGTATTTAAATATTCTTTTCCAGTTCGTTTATATTTTTGTCTGTCTATTTAGCAGAACTTCAGTGTTTCCTGATGTGTAACTTCAGTGGCTAGCTATGAATGTAGAAACAATGAGTGTTTCTGAGGTAAAAATGATGGACTTCCTAAAGAGATGAACTTCTGCTAAAGACACACAAATTTCTTTTTGCTTAAATCACATCTGAGTTTGACCCCAAGACTCTTCATCCACAAAAAACTGCTGCTGCTGCTGCTGCTGTGGTTTCATTTGATCCACAGGCTGTCACAACTCCCCATCCTAACAAAGAGCTACATGTGAGGTAGGTGTTAAGACATGAAACTGCAATTCAAAGGAATTCTGAGTATGAATCCCATGGCACCATGGGAGTGTTTAAAAATGTCTGTTCTAGAGGAGAGGAAATGATAGCATGAAAGAAAAAGGATAGTGTAATATTATTGTGCCTTTCTTTAAAACAAGATCTAAGCAAAGAGTGTTTGCTTGTCTCAAGAGGCTTAATTCTCCTATAGTTGGTGAAATTGATGGCTATGAAAGTCAGTGAAGACAGGAAGAAGTACCAGAGAACACTCTTCAGGGAACTATATACAATGGTATTTGTATTCCTGGTGCTAATATCCACTAAGAAGTGAAAAAAATAGCACAACCCAAGTGTATTGGGTTTGCGCGGCAAGGCTTTGGTAGTGGGGTTGGCTGTGCGAGAAGCTGCTGGAAGCTTCCCCTGTGTCTGATAGATCTAGTGCCAGCTGACTCCAAGACGGAACTGCTACTGGCCAAGGCTGAGCCCATCAACAACAGTGGTAGCACCTCTGAGATAACATATTTAAAGAGGAAAAGAAACAATGAGAGCTTTTGCAGCCAGAGAGAGGAGTGAGAAGCTGTAAGAAACTCCACAGACACCAAGGTCAGTGAAGAAGGAGGTGGAGGGGATGTCTGAGGCACCGGAGCACAGATTGCCCTGTGGCCTGTGGTGAAGACCATGGTGAGGCAGGCTGTCCCCCTGCAGCCCATGGAGGAAGGATGATGGGGATCAGAGATTCCACCTACAGCCCATGGAGGACCCCACCCTGGAGCAGGTGGAGACACCTGAAGGAGGCTGTGACCCTGTGGGAAGCCCATGCTGGAGCACCTTTGCTGGCAGGACTTATGACCCCATGGGGCACCCACGCTGGCACAGTCTACTCCTGAAGGTCTGCACCCTGAGGGAGAGACCCATGCTGGAGCAGTGAAGTACTGTAGCCCATGGGAAGGACTCATGTTGGAGAAGCTGGTGGAGGACTGTCTCTCATGAGAGGGACGTCATGCTGGAGTGGAAAAAGAATGCGAGAAGTCCTCCCCCTGAGGAGGAAGGAGCAGCAGAGACAACATACGATGAACTGACCGTAACCCCCTTTCCCATCCCCCTGTGCTGCTCAGGGGGAAGTAGGTAGAAATTGGGAGTGAAGTTAGGCCCAGGAAAAAGGAAGGTGTGGGGGAGATGTTTTAAGATTTTATTTTATTTCTCATTGCTTTACTCTGTTTTGCTTGATAATAAATTAGATTAATTCCTCTCTGGTCTGTTTTGCCTGGCATAGTAATTGATGAATGATCTCTCCCTGTCCTTATCTTGACCCACAAGCTTTTCATTATACTTTTTCTCTCCTGTCTAGTTCAGGAGGGAGAGTGATAGAGCAACTCTGGTGGGCACTTGGGTTCCAACCAGGGTCAACCCACCCCACCAAGCATTTATTTACTGTGCTATTTCCATAGTTAATGCACAAATCAGTGAGCATGTCACATCATTAAGGGTTAAAAATCATTCTGGTGTGACGCTAAAGAGACAAAGAGCTGTGAAAACACTGTGTGGTACTTCACACTGGCTTGCCATCAATGGCACTCCTATCAAATTTCATAGAATCACAGGATCAAAACAGTTCGGGGTGGATGCGACCTCAAAGATCATCTAGTTACAGCCCTCCTACCATGGGCAGGAACACCCTCCACTTAACCAGATTGCCCAAAGACCCATCCAACCTGGCCTTGAACACTTCCAGGGATGGGGCACCCACACTTTCTCTGCACACCCTGTTCCAGTGCCTCACCACCCCCACAGTAAAGAATTTCTTCCTTATATCTAGCCTAACTCTATCCTCTTTCAGTTTAAAACCATTACCCCCCATCCTATCACAACATGCCTTTGTAAACAGTCCCTCTCCAGCTTTCCTGTAGGCTCCTTCAGGTACTGAAAGGTTATTGTAAGGTCTCCCCAGAGCCCTTTCTTCTCCAGGCAGAACAAGCCCAACTCTCTCAGCCTGTCTTCGTAGGAAAGGTACTCCAGCCCACTGATGATCTTCATGGCCCTCCTCTGGACTCACTCCAACAGCTCCACGTCTTTCTTGTTCTGGGGGCATCCAGGCGGGATCTCACGACAGCAGAGTAGAGGGGAGGATCACCTCCCTCAACCTGCTGGTCAAGCTGCTTTTGATGCAGCCCAGTTATCCATGATAACTGTTGGACAGCTGAGTGCAGATGTAATTACAGTTTTTCTTTCTGAATCTGTGCTGGCTGCAGGTGCCCAGGCACTGGCAGGGGGCTGCAGGGCGGCCGCTGTGGGGAGAGGTCGGGGCTGCCCCGGGCCGGACACAGCCTGTTCCAGCCGGCTCCGACCCACCCACCGCAGGGCACGGCCCAGCCCCGCAGCCGAGGCGGGGGTGCTTCTGCGAATGCATATTTAAGAAAGGACAGAAAATGCCACAGGGAGAGAGCAGGAGTGGGAGGAGGAGCAGAGAAAGAGTGAGAAACAGCGGAGGAAATACCAATGTGATGAAAGTAGGAAAAGGAGGAACAACTTAGTGGTAGAGTGAGCTGGAGCAGAGGGAGGGGGATGCAGAAAGAAACTGCTGCCTTCTGACCACAATAGCCCATGTGATGCTGATTGCATCATGAAGGGACTGAGCATAACTTGTAGTGATACAAAAGGAGAGACAAGAGGTACCTGGAGTGATCAAAAACCTGGGAAAAGGGAAAGAAAGGTGCTTTCTGCAATTCTGTAATGTTTGGAGTTTTTTTCTCCCCCCTTTTTTTTTCCTCAATCCCTGCATCAGTAATTAAACTTTTATATTAATTGGAAATAAATTAAGCTAATTTCCAAAGTTGAGTTTTGGTGGGGTTTTTTTGGCACAACAGTAACCGGCTTGTCTCTTGCCTTTACTCTCTGACTTTTTCTCAAGCCACAAGCTTTCTCATTCCTGTTTGTCCTATTTTCTGCCTCACCCCAGTGAAGAGGGGCAGTAAGCAAGGAGCCAGCTGGGAGTTTGGGTGTTAGCCAAGGCTTTCCCACCACAGACATGAGCTTAGTATCTGTGTATAGTGCAGGCATGTAGCAAGGCCAAGAAAATAAACTAATTTGAGTATAAACATTGATATATAAGTATATGTGTTTATAAATAGTTAAGGAAAAATGAACGTTAAACCCAGGCTATGTTCCTTAAACCAGTAGAACAGTTTTACAAACACTACTACAAACAGGAAGAATCTATTTATATTTTATTAGAACCAATGGAGGAAAGCAGTAACAAGTATTGTACTTATGAAACAAGATAAATAATTTTATTTTTTTTTTACAGATAGGGTAGATTAGTTGGTCTAGGCTGATGGTATTAAAGACCACATGAAAAATATCATTTCACTTGTGTGATGGTATCTTTGCAGCAAATATTACTTTGTTTGGATAATTCAAATGTTTGCTTCTTTCCTGCTAGAAAGATGGTATCTTTTATTCTTGAGCCAATATTCATAACCATGAACAAATTCAGAAAAGTTATCAGTTGTTCAATTTAAATTGAATTTAGGTCACTTGTGGATGTACTTAAGTCCAAAGTTCTGGCACAGTTCCAGCCGTAAGCATACTTGCTAGTAAAGCAAAAAAAACACAACCCAACAAACTTTGAAGCAGTTGTAAAAGCAAATGAGAGCTTAACATTACATCATTGCATTTATTGTCATAAAGATATACACATTATGGAAATAACTATTCTGCAGAACACTGAAATACATTTTGCCCACATATGGTTTATCTTCTGTAATGTAATTAAAATATTTCTTAATTATTTCTTTTTAAATGAACTACATCAACAAAAAATAAAATGAAAAATTATGTTGCTAGAGGAAACTAGTGTATATTAGCAGATAAAGAAGTCTTCCAAAATACCGTACATGTATTTACTAATCAGACTTCCTTAACTGCATAAATATGCCTCGATGCAACTTTGCTTTAAGGTCATAGGAAATGAGATTAAATGACTTTTCAGAAATCATTTGACAACTTAAACATGCTGACTTAACAAAAGGTGATTCAAAGTTTTTGCTCAGTTATGTAAAATCACATTATGAATCATTTTAATCTGACCTGTTTTATGCATGCTAGTGTTAAGTCACAGTGCACAGTATAAAAGACAAATTTGAAATACTTTAGAATGTTTGTATTGTAGTTTACAAAATCTTCCTACGATAAAACCCACAAACCCATGAAGTTTCTTATGTACCTTCTAGCTGACGAATGGAAGAATCCATACCCATTCAATTCATACTTTCTTATTTAAGCAAGAACCAGAAATGTCACATGCTTCATGCATCCCCTCAGTACAAAGTAAAAACTTCACCCAGGATCAGCTGTCTTTTCCTTAAGTGAAAAATTTAGGTTTCACAAAGAACATAGAATAAAGCTTTTGAAAAAGTTTTCTTAAGTTAAAAACTACTCTATAGTTAGTCTATGACTGTATGAACATCAGTGTCATAAAACTGTTTAAAATCTCTGTATGGTAAAGAAAAGGAGAAAAAGAGTGAATACAGGGATGAAGGCCAAAATCTGTTCTCACTTTTAAAGACTTTGTTTTAATTCTCCATGCAGGCTGTAACAGTATCTGTTCTCTAGACTTATAGAAGACTGTTGCCTTATATATATTAATGAAAAAGAGAACCATGTAATTAGATATTCACAAGGCCCTGTCACAATATAACACAAAAGAGGAAGCATAGTTTGACTTCTGAGTACAGGACCTCAGTTTGTACTAATATGTGATAAAAGGCCTGGCCAATACCTAATAATCTTTAGGTATTTCTTGATAAGAACACACACACACACAAGTGAAAAAGCATTCTGAAAAGAAAATTGAGCAATTGTGCAGTAATTATTTTTTTTTTTTAATTTTTAGGAAGTTTGATGTTTCCACTGAATTAAAGTGGTTCCTTACTTTGCACATGACAGTGTTCCCTCAACAGATGAAGAGCCAGTCTCCCATCTGCCATTTTGAAGTTCTTGCTTCAAGAAATGTAAAAGCTACACATACCAGAAAGCCTATGCGTTAGATGAAAGCATGTAGCCATCATTGACTCTTGGTTAATATCACATGCAACAGTTTTCCAGGTTCTAGAGGCAATGTAGGCCCACT